>JTEE01000083.1:330070-345245 GCA_002896455.3 Chlorella sp. ArM0029B | reverse complement strand
CCGTCGGGGATGGCGGTGACGGGGACAACCTTGGACTCGGCATCAGCGGAGAACTTGTCTGCCACCACCACGTCGGTGGGCAGCACAAACTCCACGCCCTTGGCCTGCGGGGCGGGTAAACAGTTACAGGGCAGGTTGAATGCATCAAAGGGGGTGCAGGGGGCGGGCATGCAGTGTGTCACAATGGCTCCCCCACTGCACACGCGGAGGGCGGGTACTAGGTACCACTTTGGCTGTTCTTTTGTCTTCCACTTGTCCGACGCCACACCCATCCTTGCCTCGTACATCAGCTCCTTGGCCAGCTGCCCCTCCCCCGCAGGGAATCTGACGATACGACAAAGCATGTGGGAGGAGCATAAACCACCACTTGGAAGCTTCCCACCGACTGCACGGTGTTTCCCTGCAGCTGCCGCTCCAGCCCACCTTTGCCTTCTGCATCCGTTCTGGCCAGCTCCAGCTACTCTCCTCCTCCCGCAATCCCACCTGGAAGCTACCCGGAAGCTGCCGCCCACCCCGCCCACCTTTGCCTTCTCCATCAGCTCCTTGGCCAGCTTTAACTCCTTTTTGGGTGTTAAACCCACCGGCACCTATCCGGCAGCTTCCCTGCAGTACCGCCCCCCCACCTTTGCCTTCTCCATAAGCTCTTTGGCCAGCTCCAAATACTCCCACAAACCCATTTGGAAGCTGCCCGGCAGCTGCCGCCCACCCCCCCACCTTTGCCTTCTCCATCAGCTCCTTGGCCAGCTCCAGCTTGTCCTCCTCCACCAGGGAGCCGCCCACGCTCAGGCCCTGTGCCTTGTAGAAGGTGAAGATCATGCCGCCGCTGCAGGAGGGCAGGCGGGAGGGGCGGGAGGAGGTTCAAAATTGGAGGAGAGATGGAGGAAAGTGGTAGGGGACCACGAAGCCAGTGCGAGAGGGACAAGAATTATGGGAGGAGAGTTTGAATTACAGAAGAGGTTGCGGAAGGCGGGAGCGTCGGTCTTTTACAGGGGGGTATGCCACTCACCCACTCGGCCATCGCCATGGTAGATCACCCCGTTACCCCCAGTGCCTTGGTGCCACACTCACCCCATCACCAGCTTGTCGCACTTCTCCAGCAGCGACTCGATCACCCCAATCTTGGAGGAGACCTTGGAGCCACCCACAATGGCGGCAAACGGCTTGTTAGGGTGCTCAATCGCGCCCACTGCAGGGCAGGGCAGGGCAGCAGGGAGGCGATGCAAGTGAGCCAAACAACGTGCCCCTGCTTCCAACAGGCTGCTTGGGGTGCTCACCGGAGACCAGCGCAGTTGTGAGTGAGACGGGAGGGAGGGGAAGGGCCAGCAAATGAAGGCTCGATAGGGGTGTGAGGCTATCCTCACTGCCTGACTCTGCCACCCAACTCTGCCACCTCACCCCCCTTCCCGCAAAACCCGGCACTCTGCACCTGCCAAGCTTCTGCTGACCCCGCCTGCCTGCCCGCCTGCCTGACTTGACCCGACCAGCTCCTCACTGACCCTGCCTGCCTGCACACCACTTGTGCCATTCAGGGCACTTCTTCACCTAACCCTACCCTGCCCCCCCAACCCGCCCACGTACTGTTGTATTACCTAACCCTACCCTGCCACCCACCCACCCAGGTAGTCCAGCTCCTTCTTCATGAGGAAGCCAGACACCTTGGGGGACAGGTAGTCGGCCACGCCTGCGGGAGGCAGAGGGGCAGGGGCAGGGCAGGGGATGCAAGCAGGACAGGTTGAGTGGGGCCGGCAACGGGGGGCAGGGAGGGGCAGGGGCAGCAAGCAGGGGCACACACGTCAGGCACAGGTTGAGTGGGGCCGGCGGGCAACAGGGGTTCAAGCGGGGGCAGCAAGCAGGGCTTCAAGGATTGGTCAGAAGGCTTGCTTTGGCGCCAGTAAAGACAAACTGGGGGGAGCCAGGGCAGCGAGCGAGGAACGCAAGTCCTTCCCGGCTGCCCCTGCAAGCTGTATACCCCTGACAGTTTGAAGTAGAGCATCCCCAGGCGCAGGCAATGCAGTGTGGTTGCGCACGCACCCGCGGTGGAGGCGTGGGCGCGGTGCGCGGTGCCGAATGCGTCGTTGACAAAGATGTCGCACCCCTGTGCCAGCTCCTTTGCAAAGGCGGGGTCGTTCTTCTCCTCCTCAGGGTGCCATCTGCGCTTACAAGTACAGGGATGCCATTAGGGAGGTGGTGGGCCAATCATCCGAGGCTGCCCGTGAAGGAAGGGATAGGGAAGAAGCGATTGAAGGGTGCCACCTGGAGTGGGCGCCTAATGGGTGCCAGGCGGGGGTGAGCCAGCTGGTTTGACACAAGACAGCGCGGGGGGCCTTGCTCGAGTGGATCCCATGTTTCCAACCCTTGGAAATTGAGGTCCCCAAAGTGTGACGCTCCTCTGAGGCGGGCGCAATCACAACCGCCAACAGCAGCACCCGCCGTTTCTGCCGGCCTCTTCCTACTTCGGTACATGCCACCTCGCCAATCAACCAGCCACCCCCCCCAAAAAAACTCTCCATTACGAAACCTCTTCCCGCTTCGGTACATGCCGCCTCACCAACCAACCAATCCAAAACAACTCTCCTTTACGAAACCCGCCTCACCGCACGTTCTCCAGCAGCAGCACCTGCCCGTTCTGCAGCGCAGCAATCATCTTCTTCACCTCCTCACCCACGCAGTCGGGGGCCAGGGCCACATCCTGACCCAGCAGCTCTGCAAGGGGTGGATAAGACGGGGCAGCAGCGGCACAGGCGGTCAAAGTTCAGATGGCAGGGCGGGCAGGCGGGCATAGGTGGATGTGCCTGGAAGTCAGACTGCCACCTGCGTTGGCCTGCTCCGCTGCTTGCTGTGGTTTGCGCGCAGGGTCGAATGCAGGGCCCGCCAACCTCACAAGCGTTGTGCCACACTGCCTGCGCACCCAGGCTGTCCCCCCACCCAACCAAGGAGCACATCACGCTGTGCCCGCTGTGCACGCTGCGCACCCGTCATGCGCTTGGCCACCGGCTCCAGGCTGCTCTTCTTCTCGGGGCCCTTGGGGCGGCCCTGCACACACAATAAAGAGGTGAGCACAAGAGGCGCCACATCAGGCACAGCACAGCAGAGCAACAGCACAGCCAGCAGAAACCAAGGTGCCAGACAGCCAACCAGCCCGCCAGCCAGGCATTGTATTGACCATGCCCGTCGCAGAGGCCTGCTCAGTCGTGAACAGCACTACACACAGCAGCCCAAACCAGGAGCAAGCCATCCCGACCGCCGCCCTGACAAGCCCACGAGGCGCAGCCCAGCAGGCGCCTCAGCTGCGCCGCCCCACAACCCTACACACACAGCAAAGTGCAAGCAAGCCACCCTGGACACTGCCCTGCCCACAAAGCGTTTCCGCTTTGCCGCCTCCCAACAGTAGACACAGCATCCGAACCCAAAATCATGCCAGCCTGCCCGCCGCCCTGCCCACGAGGCGCCGCCCAGGAGGGGCTTCGGCTGGGGTCTGTGTCGCAAGGATTTTTGCGGCTGGACAGGCTGTAAGCCCCCAAAAGCAAAGCAAAGCACAAGCTGCGCCGCCTCACCAGGTGTGAGGAGAGCACGACGCGTGCCCCGTTCTTCACCAGGCTCTGGATGGTGGGCAGGCTGGCGCGGATGCGGGTGTCATCGGTGATCGCCAGCGTCTCCTTGTTCTGCAGCACACAGGCAGAGAGAGGGCGGTGTGCGACGCATGCGTGACAGCTGTGCCTGCGCTGCGCATCCATTCCATGCCGCTGAGATGGAGACAGGTGGGAGAGGGGACAAGAGAGAAGGGGACCCCAGCCAGGGTTTGGAAGGGGGCGTCCATATGGTACGGCTGCACCACTGCCGCCTCCCCAGAGCAGCGTGCAGAACCGCCTGGCGTTCAGGGAACCACCCGGTGTTGATGCGCAGTCCAGCGCAATCCAGCACAGCTGCACGCTGTTACGCCAGCCACATTGTCGCACGCCACGGCAGCCATCACGTGCCTGCCCCTACCATCTCTCCGTACCAAGCCAGGCAGGCCAGAGCACAGGAGCGCCACGAGCGCCCCGATGCCGCCCACGATGCAGGTAGATCGGCGCGAGCCCTCGCGTCTGTCAGACACAGATGCTAGGGCTCGCGCCTGTATCCACCCACATCGTGGGCGGCATCAGAGCGCTCGTGGCGCTCCTGTGCCTGGCCGCGACCCAAGGTCCAGGTCAGCAGCGGAAGGGAGCAAAAGGCCCCACCTGCTGTGTCTTCCGATACACCTCTCCTCCCACCCTGTCCCATGACACACTTGGTGGCTCCCCGTGGGACCCCAGCCAGGGCTTGGAGGCAGCCTGCACATGGTACGGCGGCACCACAGCCGCCTCCCCAGAGCAGAGCAAACCGCAGCACCGCCTGGCCTCAGGGCGCCTTGGTCGATGCACATTGCAGCGCAGGCACTGCTGCACGTCGTCACGCCAGCCACACTGCCGCACACCACGGCAGCCCTGCCTGCCCGTGCCACCTCTCTGGACCAGCCCAGGCAGCCCAGAGCACAGGAGCGTCACCAGCGCCTGGATGGCCGCCCAAGATGTTATGCCACATATGCGAGGGCTCACATCCGTTTGAAAACAGTTGCCTGAAACAGATGCGAGGGCTCGCATACGTGGCGTTCACCATCATGGGCGGCATCACGGCGCTCGTGACGCTCCTGTGCTTGGCGCCCAACCAACCCAAGGTCCAGGTCAGCAGCGGAAGGGAGCAAAAGGCCCCACCTGCCGTGTCTTCCGATACACCTCTCCTCCCACCCTGTCCCATGACACACTTGCGGGCTCCCCGTGGCACCCCAGCCAGGGCTTGGAGGCAGCCTGCGCATGGTACGGCGGCACCACAGCCGCCTCCCCAGAGCAGTGTGCAGCACCGCCTGGCCTCAGGGCGCCTTGGTTGGTGCACATTGCAGCGCAGGCACTGCTGCACGTCGTCATGCCAGCCACACCGTCGCACACCACGGCAGCCCTGTCTGCCCGTGCCCCCTCTCTGGACCAAGCCAGGCAGCCCAGAGCACAGGAGCGTCACCAGCGCCTCGATGGCCGGCCAAGATGAATGCAGCATATGCGAGGGCTCACATCCGTCTGAAACAGTTGCCTGAAACAGATGTGAGGGCTCGCCATTGCTGCATGCATCATGGGCGGCATCGGGGCGCTCATGACGCTCCTGTGCTTGGCGCCCAACCAACCCAAGGCTCAGGTCAGCAGCGGAAGGGAGCACAAGGCCCACCTTCCGATGCAACTCTCCCCCCACCCTGCCCCATGACACAGTGGATCCCCGTGGACTTGAAATGTGACTACTTAGCGAAAGCTCTATTTCCGGCAAAAAGCTCTCCCTCCAACACAAGCAATGGCATCAGAAGCAATGGCAATTGATTGACGGCAGCCAGCGTACCTGGGGCACGTTGAGGTCGCAGCGCACAAACACCACCTTGCCCGCCAGCTCCTCTGCTGTCAGATCGCCCACGTTCTTCTTCACCATGGTGCCACCTGTTTGTTTCGAACCTGCAAGGACCGTGTGCCAAAACGACCTGATGTTGAGCAGGAGCGCTGGGATGGTGGGACACGTGCGGGGTTGACCGCCGCCGCCCGCAGCGGGGCGCCCACCCATCAACCCATCGCGACGGGCCCAATGCGGCACTCGGACACCCCAGCCATGTTAAAATGCAGCGATTGGCCTGCAGAGCGCCCCGCCCGGCAGTCTACCAACACCACGGGCCTGGACGCTTCCCTTCCTCGGCCCACTCAGGCCGCACCCTGCGGCGAACCGCAAGATCGCGCGCCCGCAAACAAATGGCACCGCAACAGCGGCCTCCCAGGCCTGCAGCATGACTGGCCTGGCTTACCTTGATCGAGAGAGTCTGGAGCTGTCCTGCCGACAAAAACAGGCGATAAAACGAAAAGGGCGTTGGAGGCGTGAGCGCCACCAAATGGGGGGTTGGCAGCATCAGCAGCAGCGCGGCCGCCGTGCGCTGCGCCTGCCGAGCCGCCGCCGCCAGTCTGTCCAAAAGCCGCAGTTAGAGTACAACATGGGCACCAGTCACCCCTGATCATAATTACAAAAATCAATAACTAAATATGCTCATAAATGCGGCAAGGGTGATTGGCCAGTTGTTGGGCTAGCTTAGTCGGCGCACGGTCCCACGCAGACGCCCCTGCCCCAGCTTCCCCCCCGCGCGCTCGAGTCGCAGAGCCAGAAATGTATAGAACAGCAGTCATGCATACACACCATCCTGATCATAGAAACCTCTATGCTATTGCCAAGATCGTCAAATTGATCACAAGTTCAACCACAAATCCCCTCGGCTGCGCTACTCGGAGGCCAGCACCAGGCGTGCCACCACCTGCTGCACGGGGTGCCCCATTGCGAAGCCATCCAGCTGCGCAGCCGCCACCAGCTCCTGCCCCGCCTTGCCGTACAGAGACACAGCCTCGTGCAGCGCGGCAGCGGCCTCAGGCTCCACCTGCAGCCGCACAAACTCCGCCTGCACGATTGACGGGAGGGGAGGGAGGAGGGGGAGAGTGGGGGGGAAAGCCGAGCACATGGGTCAGCATCAGCAGGAGAGGGCAGCCAAATGATGCGCAGGTGGTTGGTCCTGGGGCATCCAAGTGTGCCATGCTGCGGGTGCTGCTCGCCACATCCTTTACAGAGCAGACCCCCCTCCAACCAAGCTGCGTGCGTCAACCTTGTTGTTAGGTAGGTAGGTAGGTAGGTAGGTAGTTGCATGTTGTGCACCCCCGGGCTAGCACGCTCACCCAGGACTCTGCGCACGCATCCACCGCGTCCTCGGTTGGCCCGCCCTCCTGGGCGCCGCCCTCGCCAGCCGCAGCCGCCAGCGACCTCACCGCCTTGCGCGGCGAGCCGGGGGGAAGCACGTGCAGCTGGGTCTGGTTGGCCCTGCACCCACGCCAACACACAAAAGCACGTAAGTTAGGATGGGCAGCAGGTCAGCAAGTGGGGGGGAGTGCAGGGGTGGTGGCAGGTTTGAAAGGGCCCACCCCACAGCTGTGCGTGCCACCTCCCCTCCAGTCCAAACTAATGCTACCGCCTACATCCAGGGGTGCAGGACGGCAACCACCACCACCATTATTTGCTCACCAGGAGGAGTAGACCACCACCGCCAGCTTCTTGGCGGTCTGCCGGCAGGAGGCGCCCGCCAGGAGCAGCGGCTCGCTGATCTTGAGCAGCGTCGCCATGGAGGCCTGAAGGAGGCGGCGGGGGCAGATGGGGCAGGGTGGGCGCGTCGGTGCAGGGCAGGGGCGTGGGTGCATGCCAGCACCCATGCCCCGCATGGGGGCAGGTGGCAGGGATGCGGTGGAACGAGCGGCAAAGGGAGCAACACAGCGCACAACTGCTCAGTCCACCAGCCAGAGGTCGAGGTGGTGAAGTGAAGCCAGCAGTGCGCAATTGGGTCGGGGCACATGCTGGCACAAGCCCGCCCACTCCCTGCCACGCCGTGCCCAGCCTCCCAGCCGGCCATGCCGGCCTGTCTTTGCAGCCGCAAGGCCCGGCCAAACACGCTTGCTGACCAGAACACAATTCTTCTAGAACAAAGCCACCCAGCCTGGCCCCACACTGCCCCCCACCCACCCCCTCGCCCCACCTTGTCCATCCCCTGCGAGCTGGTCACCGCCAGGCGGTAGGCGGTGGCGGTCACCAGGGATGCCGCCTTGGAGCGCACGCGCTGGTGCACCTTGGCGGAGGCGCAGTACTTGTTCAGCATGCCGATGCACTCCACGGCGGGCAGGCACTCAACCATGGTGCTGCACAGGAGGAGGGGGGCAGCGTGGCAGGAGAGGCAGGGGCAGGAGTCAATCAGAGCACATTCAGGCCAGCTTCAAAGCCTTCAGTGCCTGCCAAATGCATTGGTTGCACCAGCAGTTGAACAGCCTGCAGGGGACGCTGCTAGCCATGGCATGCGCCCGAGTCCGTCCCCACAAGGGCGATGTGAGGGGTTTGAAAGTGCCTCTGGCTGCTGCTGGGGTCTCACATGAGGCAGGCGTTGGCGTCAGCGGAAATGCGCTTGGAGTTGAGGTCGGCGCCTGCAGGGGGGAAAGAGAGCACAGGCAGCAGGGCAAAATGGGGCTGTCAACTGGTGCATGCTGCAGCAAAGCGACTACGCCGTGCCACCAGCAGAACGCCTACTGGTATCCCGGTGTTCTCCCACACGCAGTGCAGCACCCATCCTGCAGCGGTGCCCTGCCCCCTCTTTGGAGCCGCCCTCAGCTGCTACCCATGATTCAGACTCATCCGGGACCTCGCGATTCAGACTCATCCGGGACCTCGCTCACACCTGCCCTCCCCTTTCCCCCACCCATCCCGACTGATTGTCACCTGCCTACTACCGCCCCCAACCCTGCTGATTGCCCCGCCTTGCCAACCGCCCCTCGACCGGCCCCCCAACCGCCCCCGCACTCACCTGTGGCCTTCTGCATCAGCGCCAGCAGGGCAGAGGTGGTGGGCCCGCTGTCGTCGTCCACGTGCTGGCACATGCTGCCCCCCAGCGCCTCGGTGGCAAACATCTCCTTGAAGGTCAGGATGGCGGCGCGCGCGGTCTGCAGGCGCGGCGCGCGCACCGTGCGCAGCAGCAGCGGTACCAGCGTGAACATCTGCGGGCGAGACGGGGCGGCAGGGGGGCGGCGGGGGAGCGGGTTGGCAGTGGAGGACCGGTGGGCCGGGGGAGCATGGGGGATGCCATGCTGCTGACCAGTGTTGCCAGTGCAGGGGGCATCCCCAAACCGCCCAGCCACCATCTCCTCATTGCCACATGCACAGCTCCACATCACCACCCTCCCTTGGCTCTCATGCTGACACTTATGCTTGGAACGCCAGGCAAACCTCCCCCACGTCCCCCTCCACACTACGAGTTGTCACCTACCTGGGACTGCAGCACCGCGGGCGTGTGCTTGGCTGCGGCGCGGATGACGTTGAGGTCGTCGATGGGTTCCACCGGCAGGGCGGTGCCCAGGTTGGCCAGCGCGGCCGCCAGGTCAGCGGGGAGCGGCGGCTGGCGGGCCACGCTGGGCGGCACCCAGGCATCCGCATAGCTGTCCATGCTGGCGTTGCTGGCGGTGGACAGCTTGCGGGCCTGCAGGTGAGGAAGGGGGGCAGGCAGGGGGGCGTGGGCGGCGGCGGGGGTAAGGAAACGCGTGATCCCATGCGCCCGCAACGAGCAGACACACACAAGGCAGCCAGCCAGCCACACAAACCGGCGATGCCTGCGGGCCTGAGCCACCAGAACGCACCGCTCTGCACACGACCTCCTCTGCCCCCAGCAAGCTCCCCCCAGCACCCACCTGGTAGGTGTTGCGCCGCACCGTCACCGCGCTGGTCTCGTCCTCCTGCTGCCTGACAGAGGAGCTCACAGAGGAGGGGCTGTCAGTCTTGGAGGGGGAGACGGAGGGGCGCTTGGCGGGGCTCTTGGCGGGGCTCTTGGTGGGGGAGACGGAGGGGCGCTTGGCGGTGGCGGAGGCAGCAGGGTCTGCCGCCTGCGTGGCGGGCTCGGAGCCGCCGCTGTTCTCGCTGGCCGGTGCCGCGCTGCGCACGGTGGGCGCCTGCGGTCATTGCAGAGGAGGGAGTCGGGTGCACTTCAGTACCTCTGGTTAGCGCCTGGGGCAGACGTCGCGTCGTAACTGCCAAGCCCTCATTGCAAGCCGGTGCCTCTTCTCCCCCAGCACATGCAGCGCACGCAGCGCATGCCCCACCCCACCAGTGCCCCTCCCCCTGCCCCACCCACCCACCTGCGGCGGCTCGCTGGGCGCCGTGCCCAGGGCGTCTGCGCTGCTGGTGTGCTCCGCACTGCCCAGCACCAGAGACAGCGGGTCCTCCTCCTCATCTCCTGCTGCTTCCACTGCCCGCCGCTCCTGCTCCCGCTCCAGTGCCTCCTGCACTTCCTTCACACTGAGCCGCTGCATCTGCTGCTCCATCTGCTGCTGCTCCATCTGCCCCTCCCCTTGTTGCTGCCCCTCTTGCTGGGCCTGCTCGGCAATCGCCTGCTGCTTCTCCTCCTCCCACAGAAGGTGCTCGGGTTCCTGCCGCTGGAACTCCTCTGCCTGTGGCCGCGGCAGGGGGGAGTGCGCTTGGATGAAGGAAGCGGCGTCGGGCGGCGGCAGCACGCCGGCGATGGCGTCTGCGGTGTTTGCGGCAGCGACCAGCGAGATGGTCGTCCGGGAAGGCGGCGAGCGGGGCTTGACGGGTGGGGAGTCGGGTTGAGCGGGCGCTTTCTGGATGGGGTCCTGAATGAGGGAAACAGGGGGGGGCGGGCGGCAGTTGGGCGGGAAGGCCAGCGGGGGTGGGACATCGGGGGGACGTTTGGCGGGCACCCCCGCCCTGCGGCAGTTGGGCCCGCCGGCGGGCGCACGGCTCACCGTGTGGCGCTCCTCTGCCCCGGCGGCCTCGATATCACGTCTGGAGGTCGGTGGGACGACGCAGCAACCGAAGAACCGACGAAGAACCGACATCAAGGAATGGCGGGCCAACCTGGGGCTTGACTTGGCCGCAGCCGTGCTGAAGAACGTCGGGTGTCAATTGAGGCAACGTCAACCAATGAAGGCCACACCGAACCCCCCTGTGAGAAGCCCTCCTCAAATGCTGCCACGTGGATCTACTTTGAGAGCCTCGTTGCTTCTGGCCCCCATCGCCCGCGCCCAACAACTCCAAAGGCCGCGTAGACTCCAACACAGGATTGGCAGGCGCTCGCCCTCTTGAAACCCTGCTCGCCTCTGCGCGTGCTCGTTGTGCTGCACTGTTTTGGGTCATTTGACAAAGTGGCCAATATTGCATCGCGGCGCAATGGCCGACCAACCTGCCTTGGCCGCCACCGAGCAGGCGCCAGCCCGCCGGGTCGGGCGCCCCAGGCGGGGCACAGCTGTAGCTCAAGCAGCACAGTGGCGAGCCGATGCGGCGGAAGGAGCCCCCTCGGGCAGCCGGGTGCAACAGCCGCAGGGCGGCGGGCGTGGGCGAGGGCGTGGGCGAAAGCGGGCAAGAGAGCCGTCGCCGCCACCGCCGCCGCCGCCAGAGGCGGAGACAGACGGGCAGCAGGACGGCGGCAGCAGCGATCCTGAAAGCGACAGCGAGGCACAGAGCGGCAGCGGCAGCGACAGGGAGGGCGCCGAGGCAGCGCTGGCGGCGGTGCAAGCCCAGCCGCCAATGCCCCCAGCGGCCGCAGTGCCGCAGCTGAGCGTTCGCCAGCAGGCGCTGCTGCTGCTGCAGGGCTTTGGCGTGCAGGCAGACAGGTAGGCTTGCCGTAGGCTCCGGAAATGTGCCGCTGCTTGGCTGTCCTGGGCCACTCCTAGCCTGCATGTCAGTGCGCAAGGCGGCCCACGGCGCCCCACGCGCGCTCCAGTTGCATTCCGCCGGCCTGCCTGCCCCTGCCTGCCGGCCTGCCCACCTGCGCGTCTCCCGTTCTCCTCCGGCAGAGCCAACCAGGCGCTGGACGATGCCGCGGAGGATGCAGAGACCGAGTTCACAGATGCAGTGGCCTGGGTGGAGGAGGCGCAGGTCAAGATTGCAACGCGCGTGGACTTGGAAGGTGCGTGCGGTGACGCCCAGTGCGAAAAGAAGGGGGATGGTGCCGGGCAGTGTGGGCGTACTGGAAGGCAGGCTGGCATAGCCGAAGAACCCCCTGCCCAGGTCTCTTAGAGGCCAATGAAGCAGGGCGATTGTAACATACATAGTGCGGGCCTCCATGCCAGCCGTGCAGAGATAGAGGTGCTGCCTCCCTGCTTCACCTCACGAGTTTTGCCCTGCGGCTCCGTGCACTTCACATTCATTTGGTTGGTTGACAGAGCGATGGGTGCGACTGCAAGGCTTGCACCCGCTCACCCCTCGATGTGGCCCCCCTGCCACGCCACTGTTCGCCTTCAAATCAGCTTCACTTCATCCTCCTTCTCACCCTCCCCTCCATCCTCACACGCACAGCATGCCGTGATCGGCACGGCGCAGCAAGGCATGGGTGTCACGCCCCGTCATGACTCTTCCTTTGCCCCCAACCCCATCCCTCCACACTTTCTTCCCCACGTAACTCCTCCTTTGCCCCCCAACCCCATCCCTCTACACTTTCTTCCCCACGTAACTCCTCCTTTGCCCCCAACTCCATCCCTCTACACTTTCTTCCCCACAGACTTTCGCGATGACATGGCACTGGCCATGGACGTGTCTCTGCGGGAGGAGCAGGAGCGGAAGCAAGCAGAGCTTCCCCTGCTGGAGTGGCCAGACGCGCGGGTGCAGCAGGTGGGGGCGCGGCGGGGCGGGGTGTGAAGCGGGCGCAGCAATGGGGGGTTCTTGGGGTTCTGCGCAGCGGGTGCAGCATCAGGCTTAAGGAGTGGTGGGGTAGCAGGGGTGGGCTCAGTGGGGACGTTTGGCGGGCTCAGCAGGTGGCTGGGTGAATGGTGCTGTGTGGCTGTTTGTGTAAAGGGTGGGCATGAGGCGTTCTGGGTGCACATTAGGAAGGGGGGTGCAGGCTCACTGGGGGCCCTGTTATGAGTGGGCAGGCAGGGCGTGCAGTAGGCGGGTAGAGCCCGGGTCTGGTGAGCAGGCGGGGGCAGGCTGGTGGGTGCAGCAGGTGGGGTGGGTTTGGGTGGCGGGAACAGGCTCGAGGAGCACAGCGCAGGTGCAAGCGCAAGTGCAAGGAGAGGATGTGAGAAGCTGTAAGGACTAGACTAGACTAGACTAGGTGCAAGCGTAGCGTGCCCGCCGGCTGGCAGGCCACTTTCGGCAGCTGGTCGGCCGTGTCGGCGGCAGGCCTGCACTGCATAGCATCCAGCCGTGTGCATGCCTCACACTGCCACTGCCCCAAGCTCATGCACTACCCCAAGCGATTGCCTCATTCGTGCTCCCATCCGTGCGCCCCTGCCCCACCCTTCCCCCGCACCCTCCTCTCCCCCTGCCTTCCCCTGCCTCCCCCAGGAGTTTGCGGACTCCTCGCTTCTGCAGCACCTGCTGCGCCGTGCCTCCCCGGCCTCCCTCCTCTCCTCGGCCATGCGTGAGCCGCTGCTCAAGTATTTGGACCTGGAGAGGCGGTGCAAGAAGTGGTGAGGCGGGTGGGCTGGGTCAACGGCCCATCTTGTCAGTCACTCAGTCAGTCAGTGACGTTAACGTCTACGGAGGCGCGTGACGCTCTCATACGACGGTTTGATTGTGGGTGTGGTTGCATCGGTGATGTGGTGCCGTGATGTTGGGGGGGATGTTCGTGCGAGGAGGGGTGAGGCTGGCTGGGTCACCTGCCACCTGTCAAGTTCACCTGTTTGTACCGTAGGACACCTTGGCTGTTGTGGTTGTATGGTAGGACTTGTGATCGTGCTGGCACAGGGGTCGCTGGCAAGGCACTTCAGCTTGCCATGGTATGATAGCTGACTGGTGCCTTGGCTTGACTGGCCCGTTGGCTTCCTCACCCTCACGCCCTCGCACTGTTATCTTTTCCTTCCTGGTCACCTCAGCTTCTTCTTGTCCACCTCAGCTCGCCCCTGGTCTTTGATGGTATCACATGCTGTCTGCACACCCCTCGGATGCCAACCCTCACACCCCGCCCCTGATCTTCCCCCAACCTGCGCCTCCCCCAGGGGTCCTCTCTACTTGTGCCTCACCAACCGGCCCCCCTGGCCCCTTCCCGCAGGTACTCCATCGCGTGCCACTACTTTCAGACCGCCGCCGAAGGCCTCACAGCACTGCTGGGCGATGAGGCGGGCGGCAGCGGCGGTCACAGCGGGGAAGCAGCAGCAGCAGCAGCAGGGGCGGCAGCCGCAGCAGGAGGCGCAGCGGGGGCAGCAGGGGCAGCAGGGGCAGCGGGGGCAGCAGCAGAACTGCCACCTGTTGAAGAGGAGACTGCAGAGGTGTTGGCAGCAGGTTTGTTTGAGCTGAGAGAGCAGGTGGAGAAAGCTGTGTTCTCCATGCCGGCGGGAGGCGACCCGGCAGCAGTGCCGCAGCTCTTCACGGATGCAGTGCCGGAAGGTTATGTGGAGGAGTGCATCGTGATTGATGACGACGGCGAGGAAGGCGGGGCGGCTGCTGGGGGCGCGGTGGCTGGCGGGGCCATGGCTGGCAACGCAGAGGCGCAGCAGCAGCAGCAGCAGCAGCAGCAGCAGCCTGCAGAGCTGCAGCAACCACAGCAGCAGCAGCAGCAGCAGGAGCAGCAGGAGGAGCAGGAGCGGCAACCACAGCAGCAGCAGCAGCAGGCAGGAGATCCACCGCAAGGGGAGCCGCCGCAAGAGGAGCAGCCGGCGGAAGCGGCAGGGCAACAGCCGGTTGCTGGATAGGGGCACAAGCTGTGCACCGTCGCACATTTGATCGCAGTCGCCGCCGCAAACTTGCCTCGGCTGCAGTGATTGTTTGATTGCACGCCTGTACAGTTGGGTTGCGATGGCCGTGATTGCCTGCATGGCTGCCTGCTCGACCGCTCTGTAAATTGGCACCGGCGTGACATGACACCCCTTTGCTGGCTCCCCCCTGGACTTGAACTGTAACTGATTGATTGATTGATGACAAGTTACAAGTTTGCCTGCTGGGATCATATGTGTGTGTGCGGCCTATCTATCGTGTGGCCTTGGTCAAATGGTGCGCAGCCTAAGGTGTGTGTTGTGCGGGCAAGGCTTGCCCAGTCAAAAAGATTCGCAGGGCCATTTGCGCCAATGCCACCTGCTCCCAGGCCATGCTGCTGCACGCGCGCCTGCGCCGCGCTGCGCTGCTCTGCCCCCTTCACGGCCCGCCTGCTGTCTGCCCGCTGCTGCTGCGGCTGCGGGGACGGCGCCCGCCCTGTCGTGCTAGGGCAGGCGCCTCTAACTGCCTTGATTGTCCAGGGTCCCACAAAGGGGCGCCCTTGCTGCTCTCAGAGCAGAGCCCGGGGAGGCCCTCGCCCCTCGGCCCCTGCACGCCCGCCCGCCCGGCTGGCTGCTGGCTGTGGCCGCCTGCCTGCCCTGCATGCTGGCAGGCCAAGGTTTGCCAGCGGGCACCGTGCCTGCCTCCTTGACGTCCAGGCTGCAGCGGATGTTCATGGCTCTCTTTGTATTGCGTGATATTCAAGGAGCAAAGTCTGTCTCTCTCTACTTGACGTCCAGGCTGCAGCGGATGTTCATCGCGGCCAGCTCGCTGACGAGGTACTTGAACACATAGGGCAGGGCCACTCGTTCGACATATTTGCCTGGACACACGTGAGGAGCGGGGGGGAGGAGAGGGA
>JTEE01000083.1:234046-326087 GCA_002896455.3 Chlorella sp. ArM0029B | reverse complement strand
GGCGGGGCAGGGGCGGGCGGGAGTGAATGAGGCGTTGGGAGGACGTGCAATCGGTCGATTAGTTGCAGGAGGCGCTGGGTCGACCAGGGAATGGCGCACCACAGCAGTACAGCCGCAGTACAGGAGCGGACAGCCTTGGGCAGCAGGAAGCCCACGGCAAGCTTGCACTGGCGCTCGTCGGCGCCAGGCAGCTGCCGATGCCTCTCTTTTCTTAGAATAGAACACCCTGAGTTTTGCTTCTCCATAATGCTGGGATGACGCATCTGCGGCACACTTTTGTGTTGCTGAGGCGCTGTAAATGAACGAATGAATGAATGCAGCTGCCGGTGCCTCCTGACACTCGCAGCGCTCCGCCCAGTCTCTGCCAACCCTCAAACAACCTCGACCGCTCCCACCAAACCACTACAACTGCCCCCCAACCGCTCCCACCCACCCCAACCACCCACTACAACCGCCGAGTGCCCCTCAGACTCACCCCCCAGCTTGTCCACTGCCGTGTAGTACGACTGCCCCGGCCAGATCGGCGCCCCGATGTGCGGCAGGCCGTCCGAGTCGATCAAATCGGCGGCCTTGTGCGGCCCCTCCGGCTGCACCCTGCAGGCAGTTGTTGGACATGAAACAAGGGTGAGGGCAGCGTGGCAAGCAGGGTGCGAGCAGTGGGGGAAATGCGGCAGGCCCTCTGGCTGCACCCTGCAGGCCAGGCAGGCAGCAGGGCGACACAACGAACGGTGAGTGCAGCATAGACAGGAGGGCCTGCGGAATAAGATTGTCTGCGAGATTTCCTCGAGTGAGGTGGTGTCGAGGGACACCACCGGTGAGTGCAGCATGGCAGGGAGGATGATGTCCATGTCCACGTCAGTAGGGCAGGTCGGTGGCTCGGCAAGGGAGCCCAAGTGCCCCACTGCAGCAGCCCCTTTGCCATACTGGAGCAGCCCCCTTGCCATACAAAAGCAGCCCCCTTGCCGTACTAAAGCAGCCCCTTGCCATACTGCAACAGCCCCCTTGCCATACTGGAGCAGCCCCCTTGCCATACTAAAGCATCCTCCTTGCCATACTAAAGCAGCCCCCTTGCCATACTGCAGCAGCCCCCACGCAGCAGCAGCCCCCTTACTCCAGCGGCAGCACCAGCACTCCCCAGCATGCTCACCCCTTGTCCTTGACGGCTTGAGAGGCGGGGGTGGAGGGGATGGACTGAGGGAACAGGTCTCCAAAGGCACCCTTGGGCTTGTCCCGCTGCTGGTACGGCTTGGACTTGTACCGCCCGGCATCCGCCGAGAAGCTGAGGTCCCTGCAGGGCACGGGGGACGGGGCGGGGAGGCAGGTAGGCGGGAGGGTGAGGGGAGGGTGTGCGTAAGAGGGGATGTGTCCGGGGAAGCAGTGGGGGGGGAAGGCAGCAACAAAGCAACAGCAGCAACAGCAGCAGAGCAAGCGCACACACGGAGATGCCTGCGTGTGAAGCAGAGTGGAGAACTGTGTGCAGGTCAAGCGAGGCTGGCTCTAGCAGTGCAGCAAAGGAGAAGGGGGCAAGCGTGTGCAGGGTGGTGACAGCCCTCAGTCCTATCGATCAGCCTCCACGGTTTGAGGTCAGCTAGTATATAAGCATGTTCGAAGTCTTCGTCACCGGGCGTGCACGTGTGCAGGCATGCATGCAGAGAGGCAGGCAGGTGTGCAGGTGCGCATGCAAACAGGAATAATTTGTTAGAGCAATAGAGCACATGTAGCAACAACTACTGCCACACGGCCACTGGTTACACCCTTGTGCCATGCACGCTGTGCCACGTCAGCCCTCAGTCCTATCGATCAGCCTCCATGGTTTGAGGTCAGCCAGTTAATAAGCATGTTCGAAGTCTTCGTCACCGGGCGGGCACGTGGGGCAGGCAGGTGTGCAGGCAAGCAGGCCGTACAACATAGCTCATCGGTTAGCAACAACCGCCCAACAAGCAACAACCGCCTAAAGCTGCCCTGTGCCATGCACATTGTGCCACGCCAGCCCTCAGTCCTATCGATCAGCCTCCACGGTTTGAGGTCAGCTAGTAATTAAGCATGTTCGAAGTCTTCGTCACCGGGCGTACAAATGCAGGCAGATGGGCAGGCAGGTGTGCAGGCAAGCAGGCCGCGCAACATAGCTCATCGGTTAGCAACAACCGCCCAAAGATGCCCTGTGCCATGCACGCTATGCCACGTTAGCCCTCAGTCCTATCGATCAGCCTCCACGGTTTTGAGGTCAGCCAGTAAATAAGCATGTTCGAAGTCTTCGTCACCGGGCGGGCGAGCGTGGCAGCACAGGCGTGCAGTGCAGTGAACTGAAATGCAAGTTTGCTGTGGCCAGAGGCCTGCAGGAGCCACACACCTGACGTGACCCGCGGCATGTCCCAACCCAACCCACACCTGCCCCCCTTGCACTCCCCTGCCCCGCCCCTTATGGCGACAGCTGCGGGTTCTGTTCCCGCAGAGGTGCCGCACCCACACAACTCGCCCCTGCATCTCCCATGCCTCCTCCACCCCATGCCCTTCCTAATTATAGCTAACCCAGCGCCAGTTAATTATAACACGAACACTCACTTGCCACGGTCCTCCCTCAAGTCTATTGTTTCCGTCTTGTACAGGTAGGCGTGCGCAAAGCCGCGCTCCACAGACGACTTGTTCAAAATCATGGCATCCTCCATGTCGTACCCTGCAGGCAAGAAATCCCGTTGGAAGAGGTCAATATTCATCATTATTTGGTCTATGCAGAATCAAAGCATCCTCCATGCCGTACCCTGCAGGTAAAAGTCCCGTTGGAAGAGGTCATTGTTATTGGCTGGGAATGTATTGTTTGAGGGACGACTTGCAGAATCAAGGCATCATCCACGTCACACCCTGCACTTGGTTGGGTTCCAATTCATCAATTGCTGGGCTTGGAGGGCAGGCAGGCATGCATGCATGCAGGCAACTGCACGCCCCCGCCCCGACCAACGCCCACTGCCCCGCCGCCCACCCCCACCATCCMCCCTCCACTGCACACACACGCAAACACACACGCACACACATGCACCTGTGTATGCCAGCACCGCCACGACTGCGTTGGTGCCGTTGGGGAACTCATCCATGCAGTAGTGCTCGTACCTGCGGGGGGACAAAGAGTGATGCGAGGTTACGGATAGGTGGGGTACTTAAGAACCCTTCTCCATAACGCATCTGCGGCACACTTTTGTGTTGCTGCGGCGCTGTAAATGGATGAATGAATGGGGTACTTGTAGAAGGTGAGGGAGGAAATGAGGCGCGGGTGGCGGGTCGGGAGCTACCAGCCCGACCAGCATTGTGCAAAAATAGGCAGGCGCAGTCACAAGCCGCCCATGACAGACAGAGAAATCATTCGCTCACCGCTTGGTGCGTGCAATGGGTGTCTGCGGCGTCTGAATGCGGTACATCTTGTTGTCCGTCCGGTGGGGCAGCGCCTGCGAGGAGGAGGGGAGGGATGAGGGCACCAGGCATTCGTTCATTCACAGCGCTGCTCCAACACAAAAGAGCGCAGCAGATGCACGAAGGGGACAGGAGGCATGCCACTTAAAACGAGTCAGGTGCAAGCTGGGGTGGTTGACTAAGGCGGCGACAGCATGCGCGGGATACTGCCCCAGAAGAGGAGAAGGACGAGAAAGACTGCAGCCCGCTGGCGTGGGTTTCAGTCAACAAGGTGTGCAGTGCGACTGGCCCACACCCTCACGCCAGTGCTTCAAACCATCCACAAGACTGCCAGCCCCGTGCCACATGCCTGGGTGGCGGCCCCACGCCCTCATGCCAGTGCATGCATGTTTGCTCGACTCATTGATCATCACAGGTGTGTGTGGTGTTGAAAATGACGTGTACCCCACACACAGACAGGCACCTACCTGGGCGGGGGTGCCCATGGTTTGCTTGGCCATCTGGCACTGGTACATGTTGCGGGGTGACTGGTTGAAGTCGGAGTAGGGGGTCAGGCTGGCCACGACAGAGAGCATGGAGGAGGTGTGGAACTCTGCACAGGCGGGCAGGGAGGCAGGCAGGGAGGAAGGGAGCAAGGCAGAGAGGTGTGGGAGGGGGCGGGAGAGGTGTGGAAGGGTGGCAGGCGGGCAGCGGCGCGGCAAGGGCCACCGGTGCACACCGATTTCAAGACATACACAGTGGAGGCGATGCAGCATGCAGGACACCTGGCCGGTGGAAAGGCTTCAGCACAAACAAACCCTCGCGCCCGTCAGCTCACGCGCTCACCCGCGTGCGTGAATTTGAGTCGCTTGGAGCCTCCATCCCCTCCATCGGGCACCTGGATGTTCATGTTGTTTTGCTCCAGGGAGCCCAGCATCTCGGCTGCCCCGCTGGCAATCTGGCGCACCGGACGGATCATGCGCGCCGCCTGCGCGGGAGAGGAGGACGGGGCAAGGCACGGGGAAGGGGGGAAGAGGGTGGGGCAAGAAGGCGAGGCACCGGTGGAGGCAGAGCAGGCGAAGACAAGGGCAGGTGCCGCAGCCGGAGCAATGGGAATGCTTGCACCGCTCTGCCAGCATGCATCGCTATTCATTCACTTTTTATTCCTTCTACTTGTGCTATAATTGTAAGTGTACATACATGTACATACGTGTACTTCTTTTTCCTCATCTTCTCCTGTACCTGTGTGAAGATGTATATGCCTGGGTAGGGCGCCCCCTTCTCAAAGGGCAGGTGCACCACCTCGGTGTGAGACGGCACCGCCTGCTCCTCGCTAGACGTCGGCAGCAGCTTGGCGCCTGCACGGGCGGGGGTGGGGCGGGGCGGCAAGGGTCAGGGTGGGTTGTTGGGTGGGGGGGCTGAAGGTAAGGTGGTGGCCGGGGCGCGGCCAGGGCACAAGAAGTGCGGAGGGGGGCTGGGAGGTGGACACCAGAGGGGACGGGTGAGACCAACAGAGACCACCAGGCCGGGGCCAGGTGGCCTCGCTATTCAGAGTCCAGCCCAGCGCAGGCATTGCTGCACAGCAAGCCCCGCCCAGGCACGGCAAGCATGTGCGCCGAAAAGGGACCCGCCCAGGCGGCAAGTGTGATGTGCATGCTGAGTCTCCAGCCGCGTGCAACCGCAGCAGGGTGTGCTGCCGCGGCTGCTCCTCAGTACAAAGTAGATCACCTATCGACATGGTTGACCAACAACCAACGGGCAGTGCCCCTGTGCCGGCGCTAACCAAACAATCAACCAAAAGCCAACTTGTGACCAACCGGCCCTTGCCCTCGCTCTGCGCTGACCTGGCGTCAGCTGCTCCTCCATCGCCAGGTTGGCGGCCTTGATGGCCCGCAGGTGCGCCACCATGGCACCCGCCAGGCTGGCACGCACGTGCCCCACCACACGCCCATCCAGCTGCACATAATAACAGGTGAAATACAAGTTTTGAGATGCACACATCAGGAAGTGAGGAGGGCAAATGATGTGAGGGTGGGGCAGCAGGGGCGGGCTGGTCAGAGCATGGGCCTGCTGTGCGGCGGCGGCGGCAGCTCAGCGCGCCAGGCACCTCCCAGGCACGATCTGCCCAACCCCTGCGTGTGTGTCTTCACGGACCCACGACATGCAGACCACGCAGCGCAGACACACCGCACAGCTAAGAAGGAACACAGCTTCCCTGCCCGGCTCTCACGCCCCCTCCAACCCGCCCACCTGCACGCAGAGGTGCCCAGGCGGCGGCGGCGCGGGCAGCATGGGGGCAGCGGGCACCATGCCCAGCCCCCCCAGCACACGGGTCAGCGCTGCCAGCATCTCCTCGGGCGCCTCCGACTCGTGCGTCACTATTCTGCAGGGGACAGGGAGGGAGAGGGGATGGCATGCGAAAGTATGAGCGACCGCAGTGATCGGGTGGCAGACGCCAGCAACTGGTCTGGCGCATCCGATTCGTGCATCACTATTATGCACAGGAGATAGGGGGGGAAGGAATGCTTGATGGAGGGGCGTTCAGTGCCTAGCCGCCGCTCGCCTGCAGAGCGCCTGCCCCCCACGACCCCGCCCCATCCCCCAACCCAGAGCAAACACCCCGCCCCCCACTGCCCCTGCCCGTCCCACCGCCCCCGCTTGCCTGCACGTGGCGGTGAAGTGGTTGAGGAGGCCGCAGGGGGAGCCGTCGGGTGTGTGCACCGGGCAGAGGAAGCCCCAAGACTCTGGCAGCAGCTTGCGCACGGTGGTGGTGCGCAGCTCAGCAAAGTAAGCGCCTCGGTGGATGGACCGGAAGTGGGAGAGGTACCTGCAGGGGTGGGAGGGGAGACGAGCGGGCACGCTTGATAAGCGTAAAGTCAGGGGTTCAAGTCCCTTCTTACCCACTCTTCTGCTTTCTCTTTATTCTTTTTCACAGCAACTGCGTAAGGTTGGCAAGCAGTGGTGGGGGAGAGGGAGGGGCACAGGGGCACATGCAGTAGTTGGGGTGGTGGTTTGCAGCTTGGCAACAGATGCACCGTAATTGGTATGTGTCATGGGTGGGAAAGAACGAGTAAGAATGTGTAGAACTGTAGAAGAAGGATACGTAAAAGAAAGTGGGCAGCGCGGCTCAGTAGGATCAATTGGATGTTTGTCGCCCTCAGCGTGGCCACAGGCCGCATAGGGAACAGTTCGGTACGCTGCCCTTACGGGCGGCGCTCATCACAGCCAGGCGCAGCAGAGTAAGCCCAGGAGGGGCAGGGGAAGGCAGGGCAGGCTGAGGGTGCAAGCGGGCGTGCGTGACAATCAGGCACACAGGCATCAAACAGATCAAGGCCAGGCAGAGGACAGGCAAGCAGCGGGCATGGAACATGCTGTGCTGTGCTGTGCTGTGCAGTGCAGTGCTGTGCTGTGCAGTGGGGCACGGTGTGTTGCATTGTTGGCTCAGTAGGATCAATTGGATGTTTGTCGCCCTCAGCGTGGCCACAGGCCTCGTAGGGAACAGTTCGGTACGCCGCCCGTGAGGGCAGCGCTCATCACAGCCAGGCGCACGGTGCAGCATGCAGGTGTGTAGTGGGAAGCGTATGCGCGGTGCAACATGCTGGTGCATCATGGGAAGCGTATGCAGCAGCAAAACAGGCTGTGCATGGGTGCACGGAGTGCCACAACGCAGCAGCAGGCAGGCAGGCACAGGGGCACACCACGCGGGTCGCAAAGCAGCGCCCTAATGCTGGGATGACGCATCTGCGGCACACTCTTGTGTTGCGGCGGTGCTGTAAATGAATGAATGAATGTTGAACTTCAGTCACCCTTTAGCACACGCACCTGAAGAAGTTGAGCTTTTCCGCTACCACGGTGAAGCCTGTGGACTGCGACAGGTCCAGCCCGCTGCGGCTCACAAGGTTACCCGTGTTGAGCAGGTACTCAAACTTCTGGCCCTGCAGGCAGACAAGGAACCACACACACAAGGAGCGGGGTTGGTGCACAGGGTGTTGCCGGAAATGTCATTTGCATTGGGTTTCGGTGCACTGGGTTTCGGAAGAAGATATTGAGTTGAGCAGGTACTCAAACTTCTGGCCCTGCAGGCGGGGACACACACAAGGAGCGGGGTTGGTGCACGAAGTTTTGAGTACATGGGCAGTGTGAAGAAAGTAACGTGGACAATGCACAGGGTGTTGAGTTTGAAGAGGGTGGCGCAAAGCGGGCGGTGTGAAGCGGGCTGCAGTGTGTGAGCGCTGCGAGACGAGGGCTGCGAGATGAGGGCAGTGAGATGCGGAACAGGAAAGGCAGGGTGATGCCGCAGGTGTGGTGGCTTGCAGGCCAGCCGTTCACAGCCACGCCCGGCTGGCGCCACCCCAGCCACAGCAGGCAGTACGGGCGGTACTCACCACGTCCTGCATGCGGTCTGCGGTACGCCGTATGTACTGCTCGTCCTGCAAGTTGACCTCCCCTGGCTTCTGCTCCATGTCGCGCCGCACCTGGGGGCAGGAGGCAGGAGGGCGGGCAGGCGGGCGGGCAGGCGGTGGGGCAGGGCGGGGGAGGCGGAGAGCTTGTGCCGGCACTGAAGCCGTGGGCAAGGGTGCAGGCATGAGAACGGGGCAGGCAGGCAGCTTCTCGCATGTCCTGCCTGCCTCGGCTCTGTACAGGGCGCACATTGCCAGGCTACCCGCCCACTCATGCCCCTGCCTACTGCACTGCCCACCCCTCATGGGCGATCAAAACCAGGCAGGCGGTGAAAATATGCACACGCACCCATCTGCGCCCTAAACACCTCCAGCCCCATCTCCACTATCTCCCTCTGATGCGAGGCACATCTCTCCTCACTCCTATAGCAGGCGCTTGCACACAGCACACAGCACACAGGGCAGCCATCGCCCACCCACCTGCGCCCTGAACACCTCCAGCCCCGTCTCCCCTTTCTCCCCACGAGCTTGACACCTCAACTGCAAACCCGATCCTTTGCGCTCATTATGTGCACTCCAGTTGGCCCAAACTGCGCCCCAAACACCTCCAGCCCCGTCTGCACTATCTCCCTCCGAAGCGAGGCAAGGCACATCTCTCAACCCTTCAGCAGGCGCTCGCACACGGTAGCCATCACCCACCTGCACACACAGCACACAGCACACAGCACACACAGCTCACAGCACACACGGCAGCCATCAATCCCCCACCTGCGCCCTGAACACCTCCAGCCCCGTCTCCAGCTGCTCCCGCAGGAACTTGAGCAGCAGGTGGCCGGGCAGCAGCACCTCGTGGTGTGTCAGAGCATCAGGGTTGTCCTCGCAGCACTGCCGGTCCGCCTGCGGCAGGGGGAGAGGGGAGAGGACCAGGAAGGGCGGGGTTGGCTGGCTGATTGCTTGGTTGAGGGAGAGGAGATTGCAGAGGCGAGCAAGTTGATTGGTTTGGCCGGCAGCAGTGCCGGGCGGGTGGGTCTGTGTTGTGGGGCTGGCGTGCTCGCAGCGCTGCCCGTTGGCCTGCAGGGGGAGAGGTTTGTGCTGGGCAGCAGGGACGGCGTTTGGGCAGCCTGCGCATCTGGGGTGCCCCCGGCCCTCTTGCTATCCGCCCGCACGCCCTGCAACCCACCCCTCCCATGCCCTCTGAGCCCCACCCCGCCTCACCAGCGCGTACAGCTTGAGCAGCATCTGCACCGTCAGCTGCAGCTTCTCGGCGGGTGCCTCCAGGTGGATGAAGAGCAGCTCACGCAGAAGCTGCTCGCCAACCTGCGCGGGACAAAAGGGACAAACGAGAACGGGGGGCACGGGAGGCAACGTGGGGCAGTGTTGACAGCAGGTGCAGGGACCGCAGGCCGTGAACCCGCGGGGCGAGAGAGCATACTGCAAGTGGGCGAGGCGGGCAGGGCAGCCGCTCACACTTGGAGGTGGGCAGCAGGCAGGCAGGGGCGGTTGGGGGGGCAGGCGGGCGGTGTGGGGCGGGAGCAATATGTGTTGGAGTACGACATAGGATTTGCTGGAATCTGAGTAACAGGGTGTCCTTATCTTATCCGAGTATCAGGCTGTCCAATGCACGGGGCGGGCGGGGCTACGCAGGGCCTGGTGAGAGCATGGCCAGCCGGTTTTGGGCGCACAGGTGTGCCACTGCTGCCGGCCTGGCGGGCCACAGCCCTGCCACCCACCTGGTGGTCGGTCCTGCGGGCGGGGGCATCCAGGGTGGCACGGAACAGGCTGCCCAGGTATTCCACACACTGGGCGCTGCAGGGAGGGAGGGAGGGAGGGAGGGAGGGGTGAGGAAGGAGCGAAAAGGGGCTGAACAGGCGGGAAGGGGCCGGTGAGGGCAGGGCAGGGCGGGGCAGCATGCGGGCGGAAACGGTCCGAGCAGGTATCAGCGGTACCACCTGTGCTGCTCAATGTGTGTTGCACCCAGTCTCCACGCCACCCCACAAGGCCCAAGGCCTCCGCCTCCCAGGGCCCCTCCCCGGCGCCCTCGCCCCCTGCCCCTGCCCCGCTGCGCACCGCGTGTTGAGCCCAAACTGCGCCGCCTGCCGCAGCAGCAGCTCCGCTCGCTCGGCAACAAACCCGCAGTGGCTCTCGCTCTGCACAGGGGAAAGAGGGAGGGATGTGGCAGGGGAGTGGAATGATGTGAGCGAGCCAGTCAGGCTTGTGTTGTTGTTGTAGCGGCCGCGGCCCTGATGCATTTGATACCGCTAACGCCTTCTTCACGCCTTCCCAGCAGTTTCAAGTGCAACTCACCCCCCGCCATTGACAGCACCAGCTTAGTGTGCTGCTCACCGTCCCCCAAAGCCCCTCAGCCCACAACACCCCTGTTGGGGCATGTACACCAATTGGAGACCCAGCTAGTCTTGTCGTTACCGCTTTTCACATCCCCTGAAAGAGGATTCAACTTCAGGACGAACCAAATCCTGAGAGGCTGACGAGGCATGCGCCACAAACCCCCTGTTACGCCTGATAGCACGTGCACCAGTTGAGGACCCAGCAGGAGGGTCTGCCACTCACCCCTGCCACCGACAGCACCAGCTTGTCATGCAGATCACTGCACCCCAACGCCCAGCCTACTGCCACCCTGAAATAGTACACTTTGAAGCTTTTTCCAGGGTTGCCACTCACCCCGGCCACCGACAGCACCAGCTTGTCGTACAGCTCCCGGTCCGTCACCTCCAGGAAGCACTTGAGCAGGATGCCAGCGGGAATAAAGTACTCTGCGGGGGGGAGGAGAGGGTAGGGGGGAGGGCAGGTGAAAGGGTGGGCATGAGGGGTGGCAGGAGTGGGGCAGAGTGCCGGCGGGGACGAAGTACTTTGTGGGGATGTGGAGAGGGGCAGGGAGGAGGTGCGGGGGTTGAAGGGGCGGGATGGAAGGGGGAGGCATGAGGAGGCAGCACATGAGCGGGATGGTGCGCGGCAAGGTACTCTTGAGTCTATGTCGAGGCAAGAAGAAGCGTGCGGGGCCTCAGAACAGATCTTGGTTAACATTGTTTTTTCCACAGCGCCCCCACAACGGGGGGTCTCGGTACTAGCATGGAATGTTGCATCAATGGCCAGCCAGGCAGTGCAAGCAAAGCGCACAGGACAGGCACAGGGATGCAAGAGGAGCAGGCAGTGGACAAGTTAGAAGGCAGGGGTGGGGTGTTGAGGGAATGCACGGAAAGATGATGTATAATGGGAAGAAGCAGGCTGGCTGGCAGGCAGGCAGGCGGGCGGGGGCCTCAGAACAGATCTTGGTTAGAATAAAGTTTTTCCACACAGCCCCTCAAAAGGGGCGTCAGTATTAGCATGGATTGTAACATCAGTGGCCAGCACAGGCAAGCGGGAGGGTCGTGCAGCGGACAAGAAGGCAGGGGCACAGTGTGTTGGAATGCACGGATGGATTGTATGTGAAGCAAACAAACAAGCTGGCAGGCGGGGCAGGCGGGCGGGCGGGCGGGCGGGCGGGGCCTCAGAACAGATCTTGGTTTGAATTTAAGTTTTTCCACACAGCCCCTTGAAAGGGGCGTCAGTATTAGCATGGATTGTAACATCAGCGGCCGGCACAGGCAAGCAGGAGGGGCAGGCAGTGGACGAAGAACGGGAAGGCAGGGGCAGGGTTTGCAGGTATGCAAGGATGGTTTGTGTGTTTGATGGAAAGAAGCAGGCTGGGAGGCTCGGCAGGCTGGGCAGGCAGGCAGGCAGGCGGGTGGGGGCCTCAGAACAGATCTTGGTTAGAAGTAAGTTTATCCACACAGCCGCTCGACGACGGCGTCGGAATTAGCATGGATTGTAAAATCACGGGCCAGTGCAGGCAAGCGGGACGGGCAGGCAGTGGACGAAGAACGGGAAGGCGGGGGCAGGTGTAAAGGAATGCAAGGATGCATTTTGTGAATGGAAAGAAGCAGGCTGGCAGGCAGGCAGGCGGGCAGGGTGGGGGCCTCAGAACAGATCTTGGTTAGAAGTAAGTTTATCCACACAGCCGCTCGACGGCGGCGTCGGAATTAGCATGGATTGTAACATCACCAGCCAGTGCAGGCAAGCAGGAGGGGCAGGCAGTGGGCAGGGTGTAAAGGAATGCACGGATGCATTGTGTGATGGAAAGAAGCAGGCTGGTAGGCTGGGCAGGTTGGGGGCCTCAGAACAGATCTTGGTTAGAAGTAAGTTTATCCACACAGCCGCTCGACGGCAGCATCGGAATTAGCATGGATTGTAACATCAGCGGCCAGGCAACGCGGTGCAAGCAAAGTGCAAGCGACATGCGCATGATGCAGCAATGGGTGAGCATGCATCAAATGCAGCGGCCGAAGTCTGTGGCAGAAGGGGCCGGCACGTTCGGCAGGCGTGCAAGCCGTCTTCCTCTGGTCGGGCATTCAGTGTGCCACACCACTGGGTGACCTGACTCTGCCAGATCAGCACCCTGCCAGCTCAGCATGCCCTGATCCCGGCAAGCACGCAAGCTAACACAACACGAGGTGGCAATCAAGGCAAATCCGCAAGCTAGTACATAAAGCGGCAAGCACACTCAGCAGAGGGCAGTACACACACCTGCTCTCCGGATGGTGAGGGCAAACACGCAGGAGCCGTCGGCGAGGTAGTGGCAGCGGTTGGTCATGCTGCTCTCGTCGGGCCGCACGCAGCTGCAGGGAGAGAGGGAGGGTGTGTGCGGTTGAGGAAGCGGGGAAAGCACAGCAGGTGGGCCGCACTCAGGCTGCCGACTTCCCATGCGACGTGCATCACAACAACAGGTGGTAAAATACAAGCTGAGAGGACCCCCTGTCTTGGTCACGTGCATGAGGGGTTCTCCCAGCAACTTCTCCCAGGCCCCACCCTCCACCCCAGCGCCAGCCCCGCATCCCGTACCCCTAGTAGTGCTTCCTGCCCACCCACCCACTTCACCCACCGTATGAGCGTTGCCATCTCTGTGAAAGCGGGGCCACGCTTGTGGTAGGCACTCCGCCGCAGGGCCATGATGTAGTGCCGTCGGTTCTGAGGGGGGAAAAGGAGGAAAAGGAGGGAAAGGAGGGGAAGGAGGGAGGTGAGGCATAGAGGCAGGGGATGACCGGGTTGTGATTTAAGGCAGCGTAGAGCGGTGGCAGGGGCGGTAGCTTTGCACGCCCCGGGGCATCATCGCTGCAACCGGTGGCCGCCGTTCCGTCCTCGCCTCGCCCTGCGTACCTGCATGGGCTGCCACACCCGCCTCATCTGCACCGCTGTTGCTGCCTCACCCTGACCGCCGCACGCTGTCCAGATTGCTGCCTGCCTGCCCGCCTGCCCCTGCTGTCCACAATAGCCCTCACCTGCACCAGCATGCGAATGATGCGCTCTAATCCGTTGCAGATGAAGATGCCGCCAAACTCGTTGCTCTCCTCCTGCGGGCACAAGGGTGGGCAGTAAAGTACTGCATCAGCCACACGAGGAGGGTGGGCAGTACAGTACAGTATCAGCCACACGAGGAGGGTGGACAGTACAGTACTGCATCAGCCGCACGAGGAGGGTGGACAGTACAGTACTGCATCAGCCACACGAAAGAGAGTGGTTGGCTTGGCACAAGGTACTTAAAACTCGATAACCAGGGGTAACCACCAGGCATGACACTGACCAGCAGGATCTGTTGCTTTGCTTCTGAAAATAAGGTGCAAGTAACAACATGCACTGAAGTACAGAAGTGACAGCAGCAGCAGAAGCAGCAGCAGTATCAGCACCAGCGGCGGATGCAACAGCGGCAGCAGCATGGCAGCAGCAAGTGTGACGCTCAGGTTGTTTTGCGTAGGTTGCGTTCAGCGGGCGTGTGAGCGCCCTCGCACAAGAGGTGTCAGAAATTACTGCTAGTTCATCACAGCGTTTCAGGAAGGCAGCAGCGACGGCAGTAGCAGCGGTGGCGGCAGCAGCAATGGCAACAGCAGGCGTGACGCTCAGGTTGTTTTGCGTGGTTACGTTCAGCGGGCGCGGAAGCACCCTCGCACAAGAGGTGTCAGAAATTACTGCTAGTTCCTCACAGCGTGTCACAGAGGCAGCGGCTTCGCGGCAGTAGCAGCGACAGCGGCAGTAGCATGGCAACAGCAGGCGGGACGCTCAGGTTGTTTTGCGTAGGTTGCGTTCAGCGGGCGTGTGAGCGCCCTCGCACAAGAGGTGTCAGAAATGACTGCTAGTTCCTCACAGCGTGTCACAGAGGCAGCGGCGGCGGCAGTAGTAGCAGCGACAGCAGCAGCAGCATGGCAACAGCAGGCGTGACGCTCAGGTTGTTTTGCGTAGGTTGCGTTCAGCGGGCGTGTGAGCGCCCTCGCACAAGAGGTGTCAGAAATTACTGCTACTTCCTCACAGCGTGTCACAGAGGCAGCGGCGGCGGCGGCAGCGGCAGTAGCAGCGGTGACGGCAGCAGCAATGGCAACAACAACAGCAGGTGTGGCTCTCAGGTTGTTTTGCGTAGGTTGCGTTCAGCGGGCGTGTGAGCGCCCTCGCACAAGAGGTGTTAGAAATTACTGCTAGTTCTTCACAGCGCACAGCTTCGACCCCCGCACAAGCTCAGCAGCGCACACAGGCAGACAGCCAAGTAAGCAAAACAGCACAGCATTTGTGGGTCGACGAAGGCTGGTGATGCTAAGTAGCAGCAACAGCAGCCTATCCCCCGCATATGCCCTGCGCCAAGCTGCGCTTCTGCCCGCTCATCGCCAAACATCTGCTTCCCTGCCACAACTCCCGCCCGCCTGCCTGCCTGCCTGCCTGCCTGCCTGCGTGTGCGGTCCTCTCCTCAACACACACGGAAGGTCCCTTCACCCCTCATATTAAGGACCCCCATCACCTTCCTCGCACAGCGTGCGTGCCACCAGCTGCCACCTGCTCCCGGGCGAGTTCCGCCTAGCGTAACCGACACACTACCTCCAACCCTGACATAGACACGGGACCGGCTGTCGCACACATCGCGCGTCCCACCAGGCCCCGCCTGCTCTCAACACGGACCTGTCTTTCGTCACGACATGCTACCTTTAATTCTAACACCACACGCTACCTTCACCCCTACAAAGATGACATAATGACATGACAACATGACCTCTTTTTCCACACACCTTGCGAGCCACCAGCTCCCGCCTGTTCATGCTCCTCAAGTAGCACGCCTTGCTTTTCAGCATGATGGGGAGGGATCCCAGGCGCTTGGTCACCCGCTGCTCAGGAAGGTTGTCCATTTGGTAGACCAGGTCGCAAGTGAAGGGGGCCTTGTAGGTGGTGCCCTGCCGGTGAAACAGGGGAACGAGGGGAGGATGGCTGGCCGTCAGGGTGCGGTTTGAGCGAAGCTCAGCTGGGCAGATGTGCAAGTCGCAGTGGGGCGGAAAGAGCACGCAGAGGCGCAGCAGGAGCACGCAGAGGGGCAGCAGCAGCGGCGGCAGAAGACCATCGATGAAGGCGGCGGCAGCGGAGATTGCACAAGCGGGGAAGCGGCGCTCAGGTTGTTTTGCGTAGGTTGCGTTCAGCGGGCGTGTGAGCGCCCTCGCACAAGAGGTGTCAGAATTACTGCTAGTTCCTCACAGCGCACTGCTTTAATCCCCACCCAATGCTCAGCAGCGCATGCAGGCAGGCAAAGTAGGCGAATCAGTGCCATGCTCGATTGAGCCGGAGCGAAATGGCAGCAAAAGAAGCACACAAAGGAAGCACACAGGCGGTTCACAGGCAAGGTGGAGCGCTCAGTTTGTTTTGCGTGATTACGTTCAGCGGGCGCCGAAGCACCCTCGCACAAGAGGTGTCAGAAATTACTGCTAGTTCCTCACAGCGCACTGCTTTGGTCCCACAATCTCAGCAGTGCAGGCAGGCTGGCTGGCAAGCAGCACGTCAACCACTTGCAACAGCAAGGCAGCAGCAGCGGCACAGCAAGGCAGCAGCAGCGGCAGCAGCAACAAAGGTGGTGCACAGGCGACGTGACGCTCAGGTTGTTTTGCGTAGGTTGCGTTCAGCGGGCGTGTGAGCGCCCTCGCACAAGAGGTGTCAGAAATTACTGCTAGTTCCTCACAGCGCCCGTCGTGCAACAGCAGGCAGGCAAGCAAAACCGGCAGTTGCAGCCAGCATGCAGTCACCGAGCTGTGAAGGCAGCACTGTGCAGGCAGCAAGGAACAAGCAAGCAAGCAACCAATGAAATTTCTCGATTGAAAGCAGTACACTACACGTGCGCCGCTTCAGCGCTGTAAAAGACAAAGCACTGCAGGTCTTTGCATTGAGAAGCACTACGCTTCACTTTGGGTCGCCGCAGAGATGTGAATAATGAAGCATAATGAAACATAATGAAGCATGGCAGTTCCTCCCAAACAGCCCCCCCGCGACCCACAGCCGGCTCACCGCCTCACGGCACTCCCGAGGGAACAGCCGCTGGTCTCCTCCCGCCCCCATGGACCCCCCATCCTCCCGGATGGGCCGGGACACTGCCGGGTTCTCAAACCAAAAGCGGTGACGCGTCTTGCTGCACCGTAGCGTTGGGACAACAGAAGGGCAGGGCCGGGCATGAGGCGGGCAGGCATGGGGAGAGAGATAGGGAGCGGAGGCATTGTTGGGGGTTTGGCACCATGAGTGGAGGTATGCCTTGCAGATCGGCACACCCGCAAGTGTGGCACAGCCGGCCAGCTGGCCCCTCATTCAAGCATCCTGCATCCCGCATCCGCCCCAAGCATCCTGCATCCTGCATCCGCCCCGCCATCCGCAGCCCAGCCCTGTACCACACGCTCGATCTGCGTGTGTGTGTGCGCACTCACGTCAGCGGGTTCTCGATCTCTATTCCCTCCATGCTCTCTATCACGTGATGCATGCCCTCGCCCAGGAAGTAGTCGAACGAATCGACATGGGGCTGCATTGGAAGAAAAGTGAGGGGGTTGATCAAATGAGGACAAGAAGGCAAGGTGAGTGCGGGCAGGGTACACGGTGGGTGGCCCAGGCGCAGGTCGCCAGCTGTGGCGGCAGGTCCTGAGCACAGCTCATCACAGGCTCTGGGTTGAGGCATCATGCCTAGCATACCAGGCAAGTAAAGAGGCTGCAGGCCAGCAGCCGACCGCTGCTGCCGCCAAGCCAGCAGGCGGCGCCTCTGCCGCCGCTGCCTGCGCCTCACCTGGGCTATCGCCTCCAGCTGCGGGGGGACGCGGTCCCCCCGCACCTGCGTCCTCATGTGCGCCATTGAACGCCCGCCTGCTGCAGGGACGCTAGGCCTGCATGCGGCGGCGCCGCAGCACCGTCGCTCACAGGCGCCCTCCGGTGCGCCTGTTTGGTGCCGTTTTCAATGACCCCGCGATGTGCGGATTGACGAAAGAAGGGCTGCTGGAGCTCAGTTCGCGTGCTCCCGATGTTCCGCTCGCGGCATGCAGTGAGCAGCCAGTCGGGTTGGAGACCAACGACCGTGGAGATCCGTTTCAGAATGACCAAGCGCCTCGAGGGGCGCGGCTGGCAATGCATGCATGTGGCCAGCCTGGCGCGGGAGTCCCCATTGACTGTGTGAACCCAACCCCTGGAGTGAGGAACTGCCTATGCAAAGCATGCTCAATTAGCAGATGGCATCGCACTTAAGTGATGCCCAACGCTGCAGGTGCACTGAAGTCTGGTTGGAGCCAGCAACGTCAGGCATTCGTGACGGGCAGTACCTGCAGACCCAGCCGGCCCATGCCACACACAAATCTGCCTGTTGTGCTGTTTGGCCTGCAGCGGAGTTGTGTGACAATGGGCGGTGCGGCAGATGCAGGCAGATGGAGGAAGGCACAACACCATTGGCTGGAGGGCGAGGCAGAGCAATATGGGAGCAGAGGGGTCGAGTTTGCATAGCAATGCCGGCGGAAGAAGGGCTGCTCTGGGCGAGTACAGCTGGGTGTGGCACAGCTGGCAGATGAGGAAGTGCAGGGAAAGAGGGTGGGAGCAAGCCACGGTAATGCTTGCCGATTCTAGAATGACCCGGGCGTGGGTGTCGGCAAGTGGGCCGCAAGGGCACCACGCAGCCAGCGGAGCACACGCATACACAGTGCTGTGGGGTGTCGGCGATTAACCAGCAAGGGTGCCAGGCAGCCAGCGGAATACACGCACACACACACCACACACAGTGCTTAGGGTGACGGCGAGTGGGCAGCAAGGGTACCAGGCAGCCAGCGAGGCACATGCACACACACACCGCACACCGTGCCGTGGGGTGTCGGCGAGTGGGCAGCAAGGGTACCAGGCAGCCAGCGGGGCACACGCGCACACACGTACACACGGTGCTGTGGGGCGTCACTCTGTAGTGGACACCTTCCGCACCGCAATCTCTGCCGAGGCACTCAAGTGGGTGCGGCACAGCGTCTCCCACAAACTGGGCTGCCCCCCTGACTCCTCCCCGTCGCCATCAGCAGCCGCTGCAGGCGGCTCGGGCGCGCCCAGCCCCAGCTGCGGCTCCACTGCCGGGTCGCTGGCCGCTGCCCTGAGCATGTCGATGACGCGCTTGGCGCTCTCGCGGGCGTCAGGCGTGTTGTCTGCACCAGGGGCGGGTTTGAGGCAGGGGCAGGGGCGCACAGCGGGTGGGTATGGGGCGCCAGGAAACATCGCAGCGAGACGTGCAGGTTTGGTGCAGTCTAGCTGCAAGGGCAGACGCGGGGAGGCCCTCCTCTGCATAGCCCTCGCTGCCCATGCTTGCTCTCACTTTCTTACTCCTGGTTTCTCCCCCTTCCCTCCCCTCAGCGCCAGCACACACACAGTCACCCACTTGCCATGCGTGCGGAGCAGGCACAGCAGGCACACCCTCCCTCCCTCTTCCCCTATCCCTTCAATGCTGCCCTCCACAGCGCATGCACACTGCCGCCGTTTACAGCGCATGCACACTGCTGGCCTCTACACCGCATGCACACTGCTGCCCTCTACAGCGCATGCACACTGCCACCCTCTACAGCGCGCATGCACACTGCCGCCTTTTGTATCCAGTGCACGCGCACCTGTCAGCAGCTTGCCGGCCACCTTGAGGAGGCGCGGCAGGCCGACCTCCGCCAGCTCAGCGGGCGCCATGCGTGCCACCGCCTCTGCCACCGCCACGCCCGCCTTGCCCCGCACTTTGGGGTTCTTGTGCAGGTCTGCGTACGGCAGCAGGAGCAGCAGCATCCGACCTGGCGCCAGCGTACCAACCATGATCTGCGCCAGGTGGGGTGGGGTGGGGTGGGCGGAGCCAAGCGAGGGCAGGGTGGGCGGAACTTAGCAAGGGTAGTGTGAGCGGAGCTAAGCATTAAAGTGGGCGACGGTAAGCAAGGGTGGGGTCGCCGGAACTTAGCAAGGGCAGGGTGTGCGGAGCTAAGCATTAGGGTGGGCGGAGCCAAGCAAGGGCAGGGTGGCCGGAACTTAGCAAGGGCAGGGTGTACGGAGCTAAGCAGGAGGGTGGGCGGAGGTTATCAAGGGCAGGGTGTGTGGAGACAAGCAAGTCTTCTTGGCTACGCGCCACGACAGAAACGCTAAGCCACCAAAGCCAAAGACCCCACCACTCAGGTGGCTGCATCGTCTCGCGCTGCACCGCGCCCTGCAACCGCCCGCCCCATGCAGCGGCCACCCATCCACCGCGCCCTGCAACAGCCTGCCCCATGCAGTGCCCACCCACCCACTCCACCCACCCAGCACCCCACACCCGGATCTCACGCCACAGCCCACACATAGCGTGATGCCGCAATGCCACCCTGTCCCCTGCCTCACCTGCATCGCCCGCTGCGCCTCCTCAATCACAAACTTCTTGTCGTTGCTGCTGCACTTGAGCAGGATCTGTGGGGGCAATGGACGGGGCAGCGGGGGACAGCAGGAGTGGAGGCGGTGGCGGGTGCACCGGCTGGCAGGTGGGGGCGGGCAGGCAGGGGAATTGGTGGTATACAAGGAAACTCCACACTGTGCTGAACAATCAATCAAATCAATCACCTTTCAAGCCCAGGGAGGAGCCAGCAAAGGTCTCATGGGATAGGGGGAACAGACAAAGAACAGTGATGACATGAAGGCGCCCGCAGCTGGGGTGCCGTCCCCAATGGCCCCCATTAGATGAACTGCCGTTGGCAATGCGAGCACCCGACTAGTTTTGGGAATTACACACATGCCCACCCCGCACACACATCCCTGGCAACCCCTGCACGCACCTGCGCCAGCATGCTGGTCAGCGGCTTGACCTGCCCCCCCACGTCGCTCAGCGGCAGCAGCGTGTCACCGTAGATCTCATACAGATCGCACGTCGCCATGATGGCCGTCTGCAGAAAAATGAGACTTACAGCAGAGCGGGGAGGCTTGGAAAACATGCCAAACAGGCGATACATGCAGGCACAGCGCGGCTGGCGGCAGCACTGCAGCGGGCAGCCGTCACGGCATGTGGGCGGTGCTGCAAACCAGACACCAGGCAGGCAGGCAGACAGACAGGCAGGCCCGGGGCCCCACCTTGCACACGGAGCTGCGCAGGCTGCGGACAGACTTGAGCACCAGCGTGAACAGAGCGCTTCTGCAGGTGCGGCGGCGGCGGCGGCGGGCAGCAGGCGGTTAATCAGGGGGAACGACTGCTGGCACCAGCATGAGGTGTGCTGCCGCCGCTGTCGGGAGTCTTCCTCACAATCACTTTACCGGGAGCAGGCACGTGTGCCGCTGCCGCAACGCCACACCCGCCATCCCCCGCCATCAGTCCCCTACTCAAACAGCAGCAGCGGCAGCGGCAGCGGCAGCGTCGAATCGCTCACAGCTGCGGTGAACAGGCGTCGGCGTGGTGCTCTATGAGCCGGCGCAGCAGGGTCAGCGATTTGACCACCTCCACCCAGTCGGAGGAATCCATGCCCTTGACTGCCGTGGCCAGCGATGCCCTGAGGTCCGCCACAGGCTGCAGCAGTTGTCGGCCAAGGAAGGGGAGGGCGTGAGTAAGACCCCACACCATCTGAAGAGTCCCGAGGGGGGAGGCTGTGGCTCTTCCAACACGCATATCTACAACAGTAGCCCTAGTGGCTTGAACCTGCCTTAAAAAACACCTGTCACCGAGCCCCACAATGTCCTCCACCGTCTCCTGCACCCAGCAAACACAGCCTGCACACTCATGGCCTGGCCCACCACACGCACAATGATCCACACCCACCCACCCCCCCGGCACCCACTCAAGCGTTGCACCTGCAGGTCGGACCGTGCCGGGTATCTGGCCTCAACCTGCACCGGCCCACAACACACACAGTCATCCACACCCACCCACCCAGCCACCTGCAGGTCTGCCCGTGCCGGGTACTCGACCTCCACCTGCACCGGCTCCGGCCCGTCTGGCAGCTTGTCGCACGGAATCACGTGGTCCGGCAGCCGCTTGAGCAGCTTTTCGGGGTGCTGCCGTGGGTGAGGGAGAGAGGCAGTGCAGGGGAACAGGGAGGTGAAGGGCAGGAGCAAGAGGTGAGCGCAGGTTGTTGAAACGTTGCACACTTGTGAGGGGAGCAGAGCCAGGTGAAGGGGAGTCATGGAGGCAGGCGTGACTGAAAACGCTTCCTGCAACGGTGCACAGGCAAAGGAGAGGGGCCGGGGGGATATGAAGAAGGGGCATGTGATGGCAGGGGCATATGAGGCACGGGCTTGCTTGCAGAGCTGTTTGTGAAGCCGCTACAAGAGGGAGGCGGAGTGGGGGTCGGGAGACCAATGGGCTTAGCAAAGGCAGATTTCGCATGCAATTTGAGCGGGCGGCGCCAGACGAGCCCAGGTGGCACAAGCTGCACAGGAAGTGGCGGCACGCATGGGCAAGCGGCAGGCAGGGTGGCGGGGCGGGAGGGAGAGTGCAGGTGCTGTTGACGAGTTGAAAGCAATGAGGCACCGAGGGAGGGGGGCGAGCGAAACACTCCAACAACCCGACCCACGCAGCACCGCTCCCACATACCGGCTGCGGCCGAGGCGGCTGCGCTTGCTGCTGCTGTTGTGCCGCCGCTGCCGCTGCCACTGCACCGCTGGCGGGGCGCTGCCGTTCTCTGGACATTGCCGCTGCTCCGCCGTCGCTGCCCTGCTGCTGCTGCTGCTCAATGGACATGGCGGATGGCCCATCTTGCGACTCTGACGCCCGCTGGGCAGCACTCAAAGAGGTGGCTGCCAGCGCCTCCCCTAGCTCCACCTGCTGCCCCGCTGGGATGGAGAAGACGCCGCCCACGGGTGCTGCGCCGGCGGGCGAGGCGGGCAGGGAGGAGAGGGGGTGGGAGGACGGGCCCACACCGCTGCCTTGCGCCTTGAGCTTGGTCAGCCGGCTTCCCATGACCGACGGCTTGCGTTGCCGCCCTCCCTGCTGCTGCTGCTGCTGCTGCTGCTGCTGCTCCTCGGAGAGCTCCTGCTGAGGCAAGTCCTCGTCCGCGGTGGTCGTGTCGCCGTCGCTGCCGTCGCCCCGCTGCTTGCGCGGCTGCTTGGTGACCTTGTGTGGGCTGGGCTGGGGAGCCTGCCTGGCTTTCTGCTTCGCGGACTGGCTCCGTGTCAGGACCATAGTGACTGCAGGAGCAGGACGGGCGGCGGATGGCTTGCAGTTGAGGGGGGCCGCAACACAAGGCGGGTGTTGATACTTCGACACAACAGCGCACTGCACTCACCACACGGCGCGTCTCACGAGCTTCCGCTCGCCAGCTTTCAAGTGCGTTGGGTGGTGCTGGTGGCGGCAACCGAAAGGCTTGGCGGACTGCGCGCCAATCAGTGCAGGATGTGCACGGTGGTGAGGATGGCAGGCCTGGGTGGTTGCACTGAGAGAGTAGTTCAATTGTGCACTCGTGGCTTGGCGTGCTGTGCGTGAGCGCACCTCCTTACAGGGCTTCGAGGCGATCGGGCATTGTTTCTCGAGTTGTGAGCACTGTGACAGACGAACGATGGCGCAGGTGTGGCACTTCACCGAGGCGAGCGGCCGCGCTCAGACTGTGCCCGAGGCCGAGGTCGGTGTCTTCTCCAGCGGTGAGCCCGTGGATCTGCATCGTGGCTGAGCAGCGGATGCGCGAGACCTGCAACCGGCATCTCCCCAATTGCCGCGTACCCCCAACTGCCCCTTGAGCGGCTGTGAACGCGGTTTGGGCAGTTTCGCAGTGCCCGGGGTGCTGCCAGAATCGCAGGCACGGAACCAGGCGGCCCGATAACGCGGCGGTGCGAGTTGCCAGCGGCGGCGGCAGCGGCAGCGCCTGCCTGTGCCCGCTGCATGGGCGAGGGCACTTGCGCACAAATCGAGCAGCCCCGCTAGCATCCATATTGCTTTCCCATCTCAAGCTGGTTGCTGCCCAGCCAGACGCGAACTGCATCGGCACATGGGTGCTGGGCCAACCCCACGCCTGCTTCCCCCGCCCACCTGCCCCGCCTGCAGACAAGGCCTATGTTGTGCTTGCGCCGCCAGCCGACGGCAGCGAGGGCCAGCAGCGCCTCTACCTGTGGGCAGGCGACTCCGCACCCAAGGTGGGTGCTGCCTCCGGGTTGGCAGGCAGTTTACGGGTCCCAGCAAGGAGACCAACCCGCCCCCCTCCTTCCCCTGCCTGCACCCACCTCCCCGCCGGCCCGTGCCTCGACCCGCTTTTCGAACTCTGCTTTCAATTTAAAGTCCTTTGGGGTGGTCTCTCCTGCATCGCCCCAATCCATGACCCATTTGCTTGCCATTTTGGTAGCCCACCCATCTAAGCGAGTGTGCGCTCGACCACCCTCGCTTTCACCCATCCAAGTGTGTGCCTGCCCACCACCCGCCCACCTGCCCATATGATCATGCACCCGCCCGCTTCTTGCAGGACATCAAGTCCACCGCTGCCAAGCATGCCAGCGAGCTCATGCAGACGATGGAGGCGTCCTACCTGCGGCAGCAGCAGGGTCAGGAGGCGGCAGAGTTCAAGGAGGTGGGTGCTCGGCGGTGGGGGAGGTGGGAAGCAAGGAGGGGAGACTTGGTGGTGCAAAGACACCAAATGGGCTGAAAAGCCTCAAGCATGCACCGGCAGCAGCAGGTCAAGTAGCTGGCAGATTGGGAGGCAGGGTTCAAGGCGATGTGGGGTGTCTGCAAGCAGGTGTGTGTGCAGTGGAAGGACGGGCATGCAGAGCGGTGATTCAAGCAGGTGGGTGCTGGGTTGAGTGAGTGGGTGTTGGCAAGCAGGGCGCGCAAGGTTCTGTGGTTGAGATGTTGGGTGCATACACTGCAGAAACATGCAAGGGCATGTTGGTATGCGTCAGGACAGGGCATTGAGCAGTCGTGGCGCTGGGAAGTAGCAGCCTGCTTGCCGCCGCTCGGTGCAACGGCGACGCCGTGCATAGCACCCGTGACGCACTTTGCCCCAACCTTGCCCCTTCCTCCTTCCTCCCTCCCCTGTGCTTTTGGGTTTTTATTGCGTGCAGCTGTTTGCCAGCTTTGCAGTAGTGGAGCCGCCGCTGGTGGCCGACCCCTCAACTGAGGCGGTGCCTGCTCAGGTGGGTGCTGAGGTGGCGCCAGCTGGCGGTGCCGAGGAGGAGGCGGAGGGCGAGGAGGACGGCGGCGCGGCTGGCGGCAAGAAGAAGAAGAAGAAGAACAAGAAGAAGGGCGGGAGCCAGCAGGCAGAGGCCGTGACAGCAGAGGCGGAGGGGGCGCAGCCCGAGGCGGCAGCTCAGGTGGCGGCAGCGGTGGCAGAGGCACCTGCTGAGGAGGCAGCCCCAGCGGTCGCCAGCCCTGCCAAGCCCTCGTCAGACGCCAAGGCGCCGCCTGCCAAGGCCTCCCCCGCAGCCGCCAAGGCCGACGCTGCCAGCAGCCCTGCACCGGCAGCAGCGGAAGTTGGGGAGGCACCCGCCGCCGAGGCTGCACCCGCCAAGCCCGACTCGCCCAAGGTGCCTGCCCAGCCTGCTGCCCACCTTGCCCGCCCAGCCCTGCTGCCAAGCAGTCGTGCATTGCCGCTCGCATGGCCCGCTGCCTGCCTGCCAGCCTGCCTGCCTGCTTGACATGCCTGCACACGGCCCAGTGGGAATGCACAGCATGTGCTTGTTTGCATGCATCGCACCAGCATTGCATGGCAGCTCAGCGTCGCGGCTGCAGCAGTGCAGCTTATCCGCTGCAGCAGCTGGTAGCCGTAGTTGCTGCAGCTCATACAGCAGCAATGACAGCATGTCAGCAACGTCACCGCTTAGCCTATTTTGCTGCTGCAATACGCTGCCAGCTTGCCTACCCGGTCTGCCACCTGACACATGCACTCTTGTTCTATCACACCCCTACCCTGCTCCCGTGCCTCCTGGCCTCCCCCCATGCAGCTGTCTGTGGAGGCGCCAGCTGGCAGTGCCAGCGTGGCCAAGGTCAAGCAGCAGCTGGCGGGCAAGCTCAGGTGCTCCGGCTGCTTAAGAAGCTTGCGGAACAGAGATAGACCGTCTGAGAAGCGCATTGGCAGTGGGTGCTGGCAGCCTTTTGGAGCCGCTGGGGATGCTAGAGATACACGGCCACAGCTAGTGAGATTTTGGTCGGCAGGGCTGAAGACAAGCACCTTTGGTTGGCAGTGTTCATGACTGCCTGCTGACATGCGTGGCTGACGATGTGCCTGTCCTAAAGTTCTCCTTCCCCTGCTGCTCTCTCCCCCCCCGCTGCTGCAGCGGCAGCCTGACGGACCCCCTGGGCGAGAAGCAGCAGGCCAAGGTGCGCCGCTGGGCGGGGGGTGCACGTGCGCATTGCACGCTTTGTCCGTCGCTCTTGGACTGTTGCATGGGTGTCGCTGCACTCACAACCCTGTGGGCCTCCATATTGCCTTTGGCCTCTCAGCGCAAATGTGCTGGCGCCAGCGCTGGCCAGGCTTGTGTCAACAATTGGTGAAGTCGCCAGCACCCACCCACCCACCCCGGCAGCGTGGCAAGTTCACAGCACAGGGCAGAAGCAGCTTGTCACAGCGCCTGCTCCTCTGCCTGCCTGCCAACGTTGCGTGCTTCGCCCTTTGTCCTGCAGAAGGGCGCAACCGCAAATGGCAAGCCCAGCGCCACCTACCAGGCAGACGCAGGTAGGGGCTCCTGCTCCGCAGTTAGCTGCCAGTGTTTGCTGCTGCTGACCTGCTTGTGCCCACTTGCTGCGCGGTTAGACGCCATTGTGCTGGTGCTTATTTGCGTACGCCCACTGCCTGCGTGCAAGGCCGTCTCCATGCTGCGAACGCTGCGGGGTCCATGTCGTGTGCGGCAGTCGCCTGCTTCTGCATGCTGTGCTTGCACTCTGCCTTCCCCCGCATGCTCACCCAGCCCTGTGCCTGCCCTGTGTTCCCCCCTGCAGCCAAGGCGTGGAGCGGCGTGGGCAGCGGCCCCGCGCCTGCAGCGCCGGCCCCGGCCCCGGCCCCGCCTGCGGAGGTCAAGGTCAAGCCCGGAGAGAAGACCTTCATGTATGAGGAGCTCAAAGGTGAGCGAAGGGAACTGGATGGGTGCATCACATGTGGCATGTATTGACGTCGCGGAAGGGAACGGGAAGCGACTGTCGAGGGCAGATCCACGATGCGGGGGGCCAGCTGCCTGCGTCCCCGCTGTTATGTCTTGCTCTTGACCGCCTGAGTCGGCAGCCATGCTGCAGGTGTGGGTGGAATGTAGGGTGGTTCTCCACACCGCTGCGCACCCACCACGCCCCTGCCTTGCTGTCGCCCCTGCCTTGCTGTCGCCCCGCAGACATGCGCGTTGAGAGCGGCATCGACATGACCAGCAAGGAGGCGTACCTCAGCGACGCCGACTTCGAAAAGGTGGGCTGTTTACTGGGCATGTGATGAGGGCAGCCTGGGCCGGCTTGCAAGAAGCAGGTGGTGCGGAGAGGTGGCGCACGCATGCGTGGCGCCCAGACACTTGTTCCTTGCAGCCCGTGCCAGTACACCTCACAGTGCATACCCTCCCCTGCTGGTCCCCCTCTGCCCCCATTGGCTGGCATTGGACCCCACTTTGCCTGTACCTCACCCCGCTCCAACCGCACCCCTCATGTCTCCCTCGCTGGCCTCTGGCGTGACTCAACCTTGCCCATGCACATACCCCCCGCCCCGCCCCTCGTGCGCAGGTGTTTGGCAAGGACCGCGCCGCCTTCAAGGCGCAGCCCGCCTGGCGCCAGCAGCTGGCCAAGAAGGACACCGGACTGTTCTGATGTGCCTGGCCCCTGGCTGGTGGCAGCTGGTGTGACGTGGACGGACGCTCCGGCACTGGGCCATCGGCTGGAGCTAAGGGCCAGAGACACGCACACGGCAGGCAACAGCATGTGTTCCTGCCAGCGGCAGACCCTAAGAGAGAGAGCGGGTTGCGATTCCCGCCTGAGAGCTGTGGCTGTCTGCTGCCCGCATGAAAAGCCTTGGTAGTGCTATGCTGATGGAAGCAGCAGGCTCGCTGCACGCCGCCCTGACAGGGCGGCTGGCTGGCCCCGCCCAGGGTGGCCGTCAGCCGTGCAGGCGAGTCCATTCAGAGAGCCCAGCAGCTGTACCATTCCCGCCGCTTCAGCCCAACTTTCCGTAGAGCCGGTTGGTGCACAGCCTGTGCACCCCTTGTTAGGTAGTCGAGCCCACGCTGAGCTGTGTCCCTTGTGTGAAGCGTGCTGCCATGTGTGTGTGTGTGTGTGTGTGGGTGTGATCTATTCATCTTTCTTCTCACTGCTCCCGTGCAACCCTTGCCTGGCACAAGAGGTGCGTGCCATACCCTGTAAACACTTGTCGAGCCGTGCCGCCCGGCAGGGGGGAGCGCCAGAGTGAGTGGCTATATCGCCAGCTGCTGCTGGCACCAACAGCCCCTCATTGCCTGTGCTAGTTGCTACATGAGCCTGTTGCCTGTGCTAGTTGCTGCATACAGCCTGTTGCATTGACAGATAGAGCCCTTACAGAGTGAGCAGGAGAAGGCCAGCAGACACCCAGCTGCACAAGCTACACCTATGCAGGCAGGCATCAAGGCAGGGCATGCAAGACTATGGGAAGTCGCACTCGCCCTGTGCACCCTCCAGCCTGTCTTCGCTGCTGACCAGCCCCTCGTCCTCCCGCTGCCCATCCGCCTGCACGCATGGCCCCGGGCCGGGCGGGTGGGCAGGCGTGGTCAAAATGGTTGGTATCGGGCATTCACAGGCGGTGGAGAGATACAGCACCCCGCGTCCATCTCTGTGCACATGCCAGAAAGCGGGCAAAGCGGACCGTGCCCGCTCGACTCCCCAGCACCGTGGGCTTAAGAAGGCAGGCACAGCTGCAGAAGGAAGGCCGGCGACACTGCCTGCTGTGCCTGCTGTGCCCTCACCGTGCGTATCCACGTCTCGCTCTCGGCAGCGCTCTCACCCAGGCGGAGCAGCACCACACGGGCCCCTGGCTGCATGCCCGCCGGGGGGCCGTAATTCCCCATCCCCGTCTTGCGGCTGCGGGGCGGTACCAGGGGCGGGGAGACGGGGTGAGAAGGAGGAAGAAAGACACTGTACAGCGCAATTGTGGTGCTTCCCACACCACAGCATGCTCAGCACACTGCAGTGCTTCCTGCACGTCCACCCTGTCCCGCACCCCCCGCCTGCTCACCCGTACCCCAGGCGCACTCCCTCTAGCATGCCATGGAAGCAGTTGCTGTGGTCGTGCCCCACCCAGGCCGCCTGGATGCCCGCCTCCCTGCAATCAAATTCAACCACTTCAAATACATCGTTTCCTAATGTCCTTCTGTGTCCAAATGCGGAGTCAGCAGCGGCCTCGTGGGACCGGGTGGGGGAGAGCGTGCACATGCACATGTCAAGGTCGCCGGTGCCACTGCTTCCATGCCCGGTTGCCCGCCTATCTGCCGCAGCATGACGGTCACGTGGAGGCCAGTCGGTGACGCTGCCCCGGCACATGGTACGGAGGAGCAGCTGAGGCTGCAATGGTTCTAAAGGCATTGGTGGCAAGGGCAGGGGCGGGTGTGCCTGTGCCGCCGCCTGCTGCAGCATGCCGCTTGCCCCCCCACTGGCACCCTCCTGCTCACCCTCTGCACCATCCTCTGCTCAACTCAGGCCCCCGCCCTCTCATTCCTGCCTCTCTTGCTGCTGCTCTGCAGATCACCTGAGGGCCTGCAGGACGCCGTTGTCCACCCGTGTGCAGCTGCAGCCCTCGCCCTTGACCCCCCACACCGACTGGCTGGCCCACACTTGGAGGATCTCGGGGGGCGGGATGTGGAAGTAGGCCAGCTGGGTGGGCACCTGCAGCAGGCAGGCCAGATGAACCAGTCACGATGCTGCAGCTGAAAACCCGCAAGGGCAAGCAAGGAAGTTCTGGGGGAGGCCAGCGGGGTGGCGATGCTGGCTGGACACAGAGAGGCTCCCTAAAGAGGCTCCAAGGCACGGCATCAGAGGGCAGTCGCCATGCCACACTGTCGGGGCAAGCCCCGCATGCACCGCTCCCTCTCATGTGGCACCCCTCCTCACCTCGGGCAGAGACGCCGCTTGCGCCTTGACCCAGTCCAGCGTGTCGGAGCCGATGCAGCCCCTGCAGCCGGAAGTCAACAGGCGGCAGGTCTGAGACAGGTCAGGCCCGATGCACACGAGTCCCGCTTGAATGCTGCTGGCATGCGCACAGCGCGCCAAGCTGCGTGCTTCCAGCCGAGCCTGCTGTGCATGCTGTGATGTCTCGCGAACCCCTGTCTCTATACCCCCTATCGACACGCTCTCCCCCTCCCCGACGGGTCAATCCACCAGTTTAGCGCTGCGACAGCTCAGCAGGCTCACCAGCTGTGGGCGACGTCGACGCACCCCCCCGAGTCCAGCACCCACACCCGCGCTGCCACCGCATCCCCAGTGCTGTAGAGCACATCCAGCCAGTAATTTGAGGCGCCGGCAATGTTGTCTGGACCCTGCAGCAGCGGTGGGGAAGTGAGCAGCAGGCCAGGCGGCGAGGGGGAGTGGGCAGGCGGCTGCAGCGGCTGGCCCTATCGGCCCATTAGTCGGCCTCCGCCCACAGTTCGGTCACCAATCCCCAAAGCCGCCCGTGCTGCCCCGACTGGCCGCCCTCACTCCGGTGCCAACTAAAAACGAGGGGCAGGGTTGCCTGCGTGCCTGTGCCCATCACCTGCTGAGTCAGCGACAGCTCTCTCCCGCTCATGTCCAGCTGGAGCACCTGCCTGCCATCCAGCCCAGCCTCCGCGTCATGATTGCCCAACGCAATGGCGTGGGGAACACCCACCACCTCCGCTGCACAAGCACATCAGGAGCAGCGGCGGGTGTCAGCGCGCCCATGACGGGCAAGCGTCCACTACATGCCCCTCCCGGACAGGCAGCATGGGCGATGCCCGGGGTTCTGCTCAGAAGGCGGCTGGGCAAGGCGGGGTGGGGCGGGAAAAGGCAGGCAGGCAGGCAGCGCACGCAAAGCGCGCCCAGCGGGCAGGCCTGGGGCCATGTGAGTGCATCCCAGGCGGGCCCACCTGGCGCGACAGCTAACGCCAGCACATCCGCAAACCAGCTGCCCTGGGCTGTGCCGCCTCCCCGCAGCATCGCATCATCCTCGTCCTCCTCCCGAAACTCGTAGCCAGACACCAGGTCGCCGCTGTACACCACTAGCCCCAGGCCATCAGTCTCCTGCAGCTCTGCAGTCAGCACGGCGGCCTGAACCTGCGGGGGTGTCAAGGAGCACCGGAGGGGTGAGGGGGGAAGATGAGGGGAGAGGCTTCACACTTGTTGGGCAGTGAGGGCGGGGCAGCGTGCAATGGAGAGGCGTGTGCACGGGGAGCCCTCCTGGGAAAAATTGGGCATTTCGCTCAACATTTCAGGCCTTGGGGGAGCGGCTCTATGCGTAGCATACAGCCGGCAGTGTGGGCGTGACAGAGGGCAGTACAGAGGGCAGTACAGAGGCGCGTGCTGTGTCCCGCAGCGCCACAGCTGGCCCCCCTGTTGCGTGCACTCACTCTTCTGGTCAGGGGGTCGAGGCCCAGTGGGCTGCCGTCATAGTGCAGGTCGGTGAACTGCGCTATTTTGAATGTGCCGTCCTCGCTGAACCGCAGCAGCGGGGCGGCGTGAGCACGTGTGCAGCACAGCAGCAAGGCAGCCCAGAGCGCGTGCTGCATTTGAAGAGTGGGATGTACTTGTCGGGAGGGCAAGGCCTGTATGAGAGCACGGGGAGAAGCGGGGGGCGGCAGTTTGGCGGCGGGTGGGCGAGCGCAGCGCAGCCCAGCCTGGACCCCCCGGACAGGTGTTTCGGGGCATGCTGGCGAGCATGTCAAAGCCTTGAAACGTCACACTGGCTGTCTGAGGCTCTGGGGCGCGGGCTTCTGGTGTGAAGCCCGAGAGTCGGTGTGCGAACCTGCGCACCGTGTCAAGCAGCTGTCGGGTGTGAACGCAGCGCTCGTGTTGGGGTGCGCCGGTCTGTGGTGTGCGCCAATCTGTGTGATCACGCTTTTTTCGAGCGGGTTCACAGGCGTGTCGGCACGCAATGCCACTGCCAGCCTGTCGCTGCCGCCAGCGGCTGTTGCGGCCTGCAACTGGCGCAGAAATCTGCTCAGTCGTGGCTTCCGGAGGACTATATAGCTCAATTCAACGAGTACTTGAATACAGTTTGCCTTTAAAAGTTGGAGTTCGTAAAAAAAATGGAGCCTGGCACCAGGCAGCAGCGGGCAGCAGCGGCAGCGGCAGCGGCAGCACGTGTTTGCCAGCAGCTAGCTCAGCACTTGTTGGCCAGCAGGGTTCGAATTGCAGCCTGTCTGGCTTCCTGGCAGTATCCCTGTGGTGTGCAAACTGACCTTGATACATATGCTCTTGGAATGTCGACCCGGCACGAGGAGCTTTGTTGCACCGCTGCCTGTCCCGCTGGCGCAACATGCGAAGCGGCGCCACTTGTTTTTGAAAGCCCGCGCCATATGGCTCGCAATCAAGCTTCGTCTTCGGGCCGTCTGCTCCCAGCAATATTTATCTGTTCATTGTTAGACCCCTCCAGACCCGCGCAGAATCCGGGCAGAGCGCCGCTCGCAAGGTAGCACAGCCGGCCAGCCATGGATAGCCAGGATGGCGCGGAGTTTGACTTCCTGCAGTCGGGGCCCGCCAGCACCTCGGGCCGCAGCGACGCGGAGCAGCTCAAAGGCGCGCTCATGAACGAGAAGGCGGCCCCCGAAATCCTGCAGTTCGAGACCGATCTGGTCGGGCGCATTGAGCAGAATATGGACTACCAGGTGCTCCCGCGTTGGCAGCAGCAAGGCCGCGGCGGCAGGCTGCGCGCAGGTGGCGGCAGGCGCCGCCAGCCGCCGCCCGCCCATGTGTGTCACCCGCTGTCCGCCGCCCCGCCCCGCAGGACGAGCAAATAGACATGCTGAAGGAAAACGACGACATGAAGCTGCTGGTGGAGATTTACATGAGCGAGCTGTCGCGGATACGCTACCTGCTGCGCGCCTACCTGCGCGTGCGGCTGCAGAAGATTGAGCGGCACGCAATGCACATACTGGACAACGCGGGTGCGTCTGCTTTGAGCTGCATCTTAGGCTAACGTAGTTTGCTGGGCAAGCATGCCAGCTGGCAAGGCAGCTGGGCCGTATTGGCGTCCAGCCTGCCATACTGCTGCTTCCTCTGCAACAAGAGCGCAAGCTTACGCAGCCGCCAAATGGAGGGTGGAGCATCTGCGGCACGCTTTTGTGTTGCTGCAGCGCTGTGAAACGAACGAATAATTGATTGTATGAGTGAATGGAGGGTGGGCCTGCTGGCGGCTGCATGCCCCTGCCCTGCCCATCACACCCCACCCACGAGCTCCGCCAGCCCTGCCCAGCCCATCCTGCAGACATGCAAGCGCGGCTGTCCTCCAAAGAATACAACTTTGCCCGAGAATACTTTGTGCTGTTTGGATCACACATGAAGGCGGCAGCGGCAAATCACCTGCCAGGTGCGGGGTGCTGAGCTGGCAGACAGCTGGGCAGGGTGACGTGGCAACCAGCGGCGCCTGCCTGGATGGGCAGCCAGCCAGCCCACCGCTGGCTCGCCGGGCTTGCCGGGCCTGCCGGGCGCACCGTGCACAGCAGGCGGCAGCAGGGGATGAATGTGCAGGCGCAGTGCAGCTTGTGTGCTCCTGCAAAGGGAACGGTTGGTTATTGGTCATGAATTGTGTCGCATGTGTCGCAAGGGCAGCTCGTATGTGTGCTGCTACAATTGTGTCCCCTTGACATGATTGCCTGCTGTGCGGCCTGACCCTCACCCTGGTGCAGACGCGTTCAGCTCGCTGGTGCGGCAGGCAGCGGCGCACTCCACCAAAGACATGGTGCCCAGCCCAGACCTGGACAAACACGTCTTCTGCCGGGTGCTGGAGGACCGGGGGAACGTGACGGTGGATGAGGAGGGGTGAGCCGGGAGGGGGGAGGGGGGCGATATTGGCGGGGGCAATCAGGATGCCAGCAGGGGATGAGGAGGGGTGAGCGGGGGCTTTGGCGGGAGAGGGGACACTATGGGGGGGGCAGGATTGGGGCAGTGGAGGAGGAGAGGTGAGCAGGAGGGGCTTTGGCGGGAGAGGGGACACTATTGGGGGGGGCAGGGTCGGGGCAGTGGAGGAGGAGGGGTGAGCGGGAGGGGCTTTGGCGGGAGAGGGGACACCATTGGGGCCGGCCAGGCAGGATGCAGCAGGGGCCCTCACCCTGGACTCGATTGATCTGATTGCAGCAGTGTGGCTGACGTCAACTCTTGCTGCCCTCCCACCCTCGACTCGTTCTTGCTGCAGCACTGTGGCCGACGTCACTGCTTCTTGCCCCTTCACCCTCCTCCTTGCCCTCTCGCACCGTCTCGTTCCTGCTGCAGCAATGTGGCCGAGTTCAACCGGGGCGACCTGTTTGTGATCCGCTACCGAGCCATCCAGCAGCTGCTGGCAGAGGGAGCGGTGGAGCTGGTGTGATGGGCCCTGGCAGCTGCCTTGGCAGCAGCAGGGAACCACAGCATGGGCACCGCAGCGCAGCACAGCATGGGCACAGCACAGCATGGGCGCAGCATAGCATAGCGTCGCTACAGCCCTGTTGGCCGCGGGCAGGCTGGCAGCCCCTTGTGTTGTGTTTGCCGCTGGCCAGTCATTGGCCCCTGAGTAAGCGTGAGCGTGAGAGTTTGTATAAGCGTGTGCATCACAGGACTGCGGACGACACCGCAGGGGCGGCTGGCTCACGAAATGAATGAAGGGGGGGAAAGGAATACAGGAGTGCCCGGCGCCCCGCCTGGTGATTGGCGGGGCAGAAGGCAAGAGCAGGCAAGCCCAACGCAGGGACTGGCGGGAGGGCTGCTGGGCACAGTTGCATGTGCAATCACCGCAAGGGGCGGGGCAAGTGAAGGTTTGTAGGGGAGAGACACCACACCAGGCAGGCACCAAGCAATGGTTGTGGCGACAGCGATGCAAGCACTAATCACTTTGCCAATTCGATTATCATGAAGGTCACATCAAGACTGCACATGCTCTGCCGAGCCGTTGCTTCCGCCGCCGCCGCCGCTGCCCGCCCCCTGCTGCTGCCCCAGCGCGCCTGGCGCCTGCGCCGCCGGCTGCCACATCTCGCCGCCGCCGCCGTTGCTCTCACCGCTCTTGTCTGTGAGCAGCAGGCGGGTGGGGGCAGTGTACGACTCCCCATGGAAGATCTGCTGCCGCACCTTGTTGTGCAACTGCGAGGAAGACAGGAGGGGCAGGGCAGGGAGGGAAGGTGAGAGGGGGGAGTCGAGGCTAACGGGGTTGAAGGCTGGCTGTGAACATGAGCTGCCGCGCCTTGTTGTGCAGCTGCGGGGAAGAAAGGAGGAGCAGGGCAGGGAGGGGGAGAGGGAGGGAGGAGGTGGATGGGCGTGTAGGACTCCCCGTGGAACATTTGCTGCCGCACCTTCCTGTGCAGCTGGGGGGGAAGAAAGGAGGGTCGACACAGGAAGGGTGGGAGGGAGGGTGACTGCGGGGTAGTTGAGCCGCCACGCAGCACCTGCTGCTGTTACGCTCTCGTGCAGCTCCACAGCAGCTGCCGCAGCTCCCCCCCCCAACACATGCAGCGGCCTGCTTGTTAGGTTGTGCTCACTGGCTGCAGAGCAGGTGCACCTCGCAATTGAAACCACACCAACACATGCACACCCCACAGACACGGCTCAGCGTGCCCAAACACAAGTGTCACCTCACCTGCTGCAGCAGGCGCGCCTTGACCTCGTCAAACGCTTTCTCCAGCCGGTCCAGCTGCTCAGTGGAGTTCTGTGGGGCGAAAAGACGGGTCCAGTGTATTTATTTGTTATCTATTTGATGCACCGGATGTGCAAGCGAATCCTTTGCATTAAAAGAATATTTGCATCTCACAGAAAGCACGTCAAGCGGAGCAGCCTGATGTTTGTTGTGAGGGCTTTCTTGCGCCAAGGGCTGGGCAAGGCCGGGTGTGAGGGGGGGGCACGGGCACGGTATGCAACCGATAGGGTTTAGGGTGTAGGGGTGTAGGGGTGTAGGATGTGGGACCCGGGGTGAGAGTGCGGGAGAGCTGTTGCTGGCAAAGTTCATTTTTTCAGCAGCAGCAGCCCGCCCCGCCTAGGCTGCCTCATCGCACGGTTGGGCAGCTAGCACCCGGCCACCTACCACCCCACCCACCCCACCTGGTTGCACATGATGAGTTTGTAGCAGAGGTTGCACGGGCCTCCGAGATCTACAACCTCACCACCCCTACTTCCCTCCCACACCACCCACCCCACCTGGTTGTACATGAAGAGCCCGTAGCACAGGTCGAACGAGTCGCAGAGGTTGCACGGGCCTCCGAGATGTACAACCCCACCACCCATACCTCGTGCCTCCTCCAAAAATGATCCCACCTGGTTGTACATGAAGAGCCCGTAGTTCAAGCCGAACGGTTCTCCAAGATCTACAACCTCACCACCCCTACTTCCCTCCCACACCACCACCCCACCTGGTTGTACATGAAGAGCCCGTAGTACAGGTCGAACGAGTCGTTTGCTGTGTTGTCCACCAGGGAGAGGAGGGACTGGAAGCCCTTGGTGTCGATAGGGGTGGGTTGCAGCTGCGGGAAGGGGGGGAGGAAACAGACGCGGTTGGAAAGACATGAGAGCACGATGGGAAGGCAGGACTGGAGTGTCAAGAAGGGTGGAGTGCAGCTGCACAGCAGGGCAGGGCAGGGATGAATGCAGAGGTGGGGGCAGGCAGCCATAGGTTGCAAGAGGGGTGGGTTGCAGCTGGGGAGGAAGCATGGGGTGAGCAGAGATGGGAGCAGAAGGGAGAGGAGGGACTGGAAGCCCATGGCGTCGATGGGGGTGGGTTGCAGCTGCGGGAAGGGGGGAGGTGACAGAAGCGGTTGAATATAAATGAGAGCAAGAAGGGGAGGCAGGACACGGTCCCGCCTGCACGGCATCTGTTTCCCCTCCCTGGGGCTCCACGCAACCCCTCCCCTGCTGCCACCCAAACAGATCGCACAAAGCAGCATGCTCCCCACCTGCGGGCCCCCCCATCCCCTGCCTGTACACACACTGACTGTACATCCGTGCAAACACATGGTTCCCAGCCTGCATGGCCCAAAAGGATTCCCTGCCACTATACAACAAACACAAATTGCAACACGTCCACACACCGCACAGCGTGGCCCCACCTACCTGCATGGTCCCAAAGAAACTCTGCCGACACAAGCACAGTCCTGACGACAACACAGGCACACATAGCACAGCGTGCCCCCCCGCCTCCCCACCTGCATACCCCCACGTATTGCCTGCCACTACACACACACTGCCAGTTGGGGCACGGCGTACAGAAACACGTGTCCCCTCCTGCATGGGCCCTTGCACCCCCCGCCACTAAGCACACGGCACTGCAACACACGCACACCGTGCAAAGCGCGGGCCCCGCCCCACCCCACCTGCATGGCCCCCAGCATGCGCCCCACTGTGTGTGTGATGAACTGTGTGGAGGCCGCCAGCTGGTCGTGCTCTTCGCAGCTCATCTCAACCATCTTGCACCCCTCCTTCTCAAAAAACTGCGGCCAGGCATAGGTGGGACAGGTGGTCATGGTGAGCTGGCGGGGTGATGCATGAGCATGTGTGCGTGTGTGTCTCACAAAGAGGGGACAAAGAGATCATCCCCACCAATGTTGCACGTGTCCTTATCGAAGCCACTGCGGCCAGGGGTGCACAGTACCGGTGACCGCAACACTTGCGTGCACAGGCTGCTTTGTGCACAGGCGTGTTCATTCCACACCGCAGTGTAATTGTCCCTCACGCAACAAACCCTACGGAGGGCGGCACAGCGCAGCACAGCGCAGCACAGCGCAGCACAGCACGCCACCGCCGTATGCCCCCCTCCACGCACCTGCAGGAATGCGTCGCAGCGGCGCTGGCGCTCTGGCTCGCTTGCAATGCGCACGCGGTCAAACTGCAAGTTCAGGCCTGCCCAGCTGCCCTTGCCTGCGCGGGGGCAATGACGGGGGACGACCGATGTTGTGGGTAACGCCGATGCATGGCAGGCGGGCGGACAGCCAGAGGCGCGGAGGCGGTCCCAAGCAGTCGAACATTCAGGGCACACGCCTTACGTGGCAACGGCCTGTCGCCCCCTGTGCCCGTCACGAGTCAGGTGCGAGCATGGCATGGGAGCCGACCTACGAGGACGCCGAACCCTAAACCCTAAAACCCTAAACCCCCAAACCCTAAACCCAAAACCCAAACCCAAAAACCCGAGCATGGCATGGGAGCCGACCTACGAGGACGCTCTGCCTGGCCACCCCGCCCAGCCAGGCCGCCCAACAACTGTGCATGCATGAACACTTCTGAATGTAAGGCGGATGAATGGCTCAACCGGATCGGGCCCAAACGTGCGCGTGCAACTCTGGCCAATACCCCTGCCCAGTAACTTCACGCATCTGTTTGCTTGAGTAACAGTAACAACGGGGCACCTCTGGGCAACAACCCCGTCCAGCCGAGTCACTCAACGCGTTATTCGTGTGTCGAGGAAACCAACTCACCCGAGTCGGGCCCAAACATGGAGTGTGTGCACAGCACGGCCACCCCACGGGGCAGCTCTAACCAACAACCCTGTCCAGTCAACCACTGGAAATGTGCAAAGGAAGTTACTCACCCGAATCGGGCCCAAACATGGGGTGTGTGCACAGCACGTCCACCTCTCGGGGCAGCTCACGCAGCAGCAGCCGCTTGGGGAACTCCTTGACGCTCAGCACGTCGACAAACAGGGTGGAACGCTTGAGGCGCTGCACCGGCAGGGAGGCCAGGACCTGCAGGGGGGACAGGCAAGCGGATGGGAAAACAACAATGGCAAGTTGGCACGCGGGCAGCAAGGCTGGGGCAGCAGGAGGTGGAAAGTATGCCAGCAAGGAGCAGCACGCGAGCCGGTGCCGGTGCAAGGACCGGCAGGCCGGAAGGGAGGGAGGGAGGCAGGTGGGGAGTGCGGGCATGCACAGCGCGTGCTGCGCCCCCTAACCGCCCTCACTGCCTCGCTTGCCAGGCACCCAGCTCCAAGCCCTGCACCGCCCTGGCCCTTCCGCACCGACCTACTCCCCATGTACCGCCTCCAGCGGAAGGATGGAGGCCGCCCAATACGGCCACCTCCCTGACCCATGCCCCATCAGCTGTCCTCCCCACTGCACACCCTAGAATGATGGTAACAAGTGGCACGCACCGCCTCCAGCACGAGACCAGAGGTTGCCCAATATGGCCCGCCACCCCTCGCCCCATGTCTCATTTGCTGTCCTCCCCACTGCACTCCCAAAGTTACCAAAGAAATCAGCACGCACCGCCTCCAGCGAGAGGATGGAAGACGCCAGGATGACCACCTCTGGGTGTTCCTCGCAGAAATCGTTTTGGTCCGTAAAGTATCCCACACCAATCTGGGCGGCCACGTCGTGATAGGGGGAGCGCGAGGTGGCGATGACCTGGCACAAGAGGGTGGCAAGGAATGGCAAAGCGGGCACAGCAGGCAAAGGGTGGGCAGCCGTGTCGTGATCTTGGGAAACTGTGACAGCAAAGCAGTGGCAAAGGTGGAGCAGGGCCAGGTTGGTTGCGTAGGAACAGACGCGGGCAGATGAAGCGACTGTGGCGACGAGCAATGAGCAGCAGGCAGTGGTATGTGCCTGCCACTCTGCCTGCAAGTCGCCCTGTCCCGGCCCTGTCCCCAACCATGCCCCACACAACCCACCTCGTGCCCCGCCTGCACCATCCGCTTTGCCAGGAACTGGCCAAAGGTGCCAAATCCAACGATGCCGATCTTCAGCCTGCAGCAGAAAAATTTGAGCATGATTGCCATGAAAGCAGCATGCGAAGCATCACCATCCGTGGGCGCACGGCAAGGCTGGCAGCCACCCCGCAGGTGGTCATGTGACCAGCCCCATGAATTTTGAGCTGTGCCCAGAACTCAGCTGCCGGCACTGCACCCAAAGTTGGCGCTCAGCTGCTGGCGTCAAGCACCAACCATTCGCACGTAGTTGCCGCCCCACGCTGCCTTGGCAGCTCAAACGGCAGCAGGCATGGCTCGCGCATGCACTCCTGCCCTTGGATATGCCCCGCTGCTTCTGCCTTTGCGCTGCTGCTGGCCCCGCTGCACCCCACGTCACCCATCCCATCCTGCACAGCATGCCCCCAGCAGCAGCAGCAGCGGCCGCAGCAGCAGCAGCAGCACCCACTTGCTCTGCTCAGAGTGTTGCTTCCGCATTCGCGACTCCCGGTCAAATGAGAAGGCCGCATCCAAAGCCATCACACGCGCTGCACTCCAAGCAGACAGGGTGGCGCAAGGGGTTATAGGATGGGCGATCATGCAGCCAGTGGCAGGAAGTGCGGATGATGGCACCGGAAGCAGGCTGTGCAACAGTGGGCAAAAGTGGGTATGACAAGGGCAGCCAGCAGGCACTCACCCTGGCCGCCGCGCCTGCATCCGCTGGGTAGCCGCCTCCTTGCATCCAGCACTGCCCGCAGCGGGTTGCGCTGGCCGCAGGCTGGCCGCAATGCCGCTGCCTCTGCTGCCGCGCTGCTCACAGGTGCCCCGGCGCCACGCCGCTGGCGGCGGCTGAAGGGCCTGGGCGCCGCCGCCGTTGTCGCAACCAGCCGCAGGCTGCAGGATGCGGGCATGGTGCGGCCTCGTTGGCGCGGCGCACACAGCTACGAAGCTGTGGGAGGCGGCTAAGGGAGCCCAGCGTTCAGGCGAACGCCGCTGCTGGGGTTCGCAGTCTTGCGGCTTCTGCAGCACACGTCGAATGCTGGGAGGTGGCGCACTCGTTCTTGGGAGCCAGTAATGCACTGGGTTTCCCTGCTGCTGCTGCCACTTGCGTTCTTGCCACGTCGACTGCAATTCTGGGCCCTATCACGAGCAGCTGCAGCATCGGACATCGGACACACTCCGTCAATTCATCGACACAGCCGGCAGCCTCTCCCTGCCGCCATCGAGACAAATCGCTTCTGGTCGTCTGGCGCTTCAAGCCTTCTGCTTTCCGTAGCGTGCTGATTTACTGCTGACAAAGACCATCTGAGCAACGCGCTAGAGAGCGGCAGCAGCAAGAGCAGGCGGCGGGCGGTGGCAGCGGCGCAGTATGTCAAAGTCACAACTACTAGAGGATATATTCGAGGTGCTGGAGAAGGATCCGGACGGCAAGAAGTTCGACAAAGGTGCGCGGGGACGGCATGTCCCACAGCAGCGGCGACCATGCGGTTGGCGGCAGCGGGGGAGAGCTCCCATAGTGCTCTGTAGCCGCTGCTGTAGCCGCTGCTGTAGACGTTGCTCTGTAGGCATACCACGGTAGCTCGGCAGCAACAGAGCCACCGTGCGCTTGCGAGCTGCCGTGCCTTACCTCACGTCTCCGCCTCGCCGCGTGCCCGCCTGCCTTGACCTCCCCGCTTCGCGCTTGCCTGCGCCTGCACCCTGCAGTGAGCCGCATTAAGGCCCGGTCAGACCTGTATGAGATGGACCTCACACTCGACATCAACGTCGATGTCTTCCCGGGTGCGTGCTGAGCTGGCGGCGCATCGGATTTGTGTGCTGCAATGCCCCTCATCACGCAGGGGGCGGCTTACCAGCAGCCAGCCAGAGGGCCCCACATCGTCATGTCACATGGGCATGCTGCATGCTGCTGGTCGGCGGCTGTGCAGTGTGGCGTTGGATGATCAATTGTAGCACGAGGATGCACCACTGCAGCGTGGCCCCAGGTCTAGCAGCCACTCCTGTGCCGGGCATGATTCAGGCTTGCTGCCTGCCGTCCTGTGACGCCTGCCTGTCTGCCCTCCTGCCTGTCCTGCCTGCCTGCCTGCCTGCCTGTCCTGCAGTTGAGGTGGGAGACAAGCTGGTCATCTGCCTGGCCAGCACGCTCAACCTGGACGGCACACCCAGCAGCACAACCTTTGACGCGGTGCGATGACCGGCCCGGTCTGGTTTGGAGTCACGCTGCTGGGGCAGGGTGGGGAGCATGCGGCTGCTGCCTGGCGTGGTCTGGTCTGGGACGGAAACAGCCGTGGCTGGGTTGAGCGGATGCAGCTGCCTCTGGATTTTTTGTTGTTTACAAATGCTGCTAGGAGGGGCCCTTGGCCCTGCTGCTTTGCCTGCTTTGCTCGGTGTCTCCTTCGTGGGCGGTGTGAGCTGTGCATCAAGCAAGCAGCCCGTGGAGCAGCAGCGGTTGCCTGGTTCCCCACCCGCTGGCCGCTGCTGCGACCCTGACGTTGCTGCCCTGTGACTGTGCCATGCTGTGCCACGCTGTGCCGTGCTGTGCTGCAGTCGTTTGTGAGCGGCAAGCGCACGCTGATGGACAACTTTGATTATGTCATGCACGGCAAGGTGGGTGGAACGTGTCTAGGGTCAGATTTGAACTGCCGACACAAGGGTTTTGCGCCCTTTGCTTGGTGCAACAAGCCTGGGCGGGGATGGTGGTCAAGTCAGCGTGAGGCATACGAGTCACGAGAGTTCATGACCAAACCTTTGAGCAAAGAGCTGGGCAGAGGCCAGCTGGGGAGCCCTGTGGGCAACTGCAGGCTGGTGCCGGGCACTGGGGGGTTAGGTTCAGTGGGGCGAGGGTGAGCAAGCGACATCGCTGCCTACTCCCCCACTGCCGCCCGCTGCTGCCCCGCCCACTCGTTCACTCTCAACCACTTGCCGCCCTCCTTCACCTCTTCCTCCCGCCTGACTGCCCGCAGGTGTTCAAATTCAAGGACAACTCGTCCAGCGGGCAGCTCAAAGCAGACGTGAGGCGCTTGCCCAGCTGGGGCGGGTGGCGGGCAGGCGCTTCTCCTGCCTTGCTGGCTGTCCGGCTGGCTGTCTAGTCGGCTGTTTGCCGCGCTTGTGAAAGTTGCCTTGACCACTAACCTGCTTGGACAGCAATTGCTGGCCTTCCCTGGCTCCCTCCTCCCCTTTCTTGCTCGTTTCCCCCTGTGCTTTTGCGCCCCATTGTTTGCAGCTGAGGGCGGCCCCAGTTGCCCCAACAACAACCTCGACCCTTGATCCCTCCCTGCCCCTCTCTCCTGCAGGTCTATGTGAGCTATGGCGGCCTGCTGATGCAGCTGACGGGCGACCCCAAGCGGCTGGAGGAGCTAGATGTGGACCAGAACATCTACATGCTCATTCGCAAGGTGGCGTGACGACCACATCATGCACACCGCGCCGCGTGGCTCGCACACAGCATGCACGGCACACGCGTTGCGTGGCGTGCCGCGGACCAACACAGTGATATGCTTGCGGGGCAACCAGAACGCACCGTGATGAGCACCTGACATGTAAGGACCGAAAGCTCTGCTCGCTCATGCCGGCCCTGCCATGAGCACGAGTGCAGCAGGCAAGCAGCAGCAGTGTGCGCGCCGCCAGGCGAGCAGCCGGTTGAACCAGCGGCCCTGGCTGCAGCTGCGGCTCTCACTGCTCGACATGCGGCAGCTGCGAGCTGCCCCGGCATGGCAGCGCTCTGCAGGGCTTAGGCACCGCCCGCCGTGCGCCTGCCTGGATCGTGGTGGCAGCCTGACCCTGTTGCCCTCCTGCACTGCTGCCACCGTGTTGTAACAAGCAAGAGTGCTGCAAGCAAGCAAGAGATACGAGATGCAGGCGCTGGCGTGGAGTACTACATTGGGTCACATGGTGCCGCCTCAGAGTGACAACGGAAGGGAAGGGCAGCGGGCAGTGCCGTCGTCTCGGTAGCTACCCTGTTGGTTCATTCTGCGCTGCCATTGTGCACCAACAGCCCGGCTCAAGAAGGCGGCCTTCCTGAGGGGCACAGGTGACAAGCTCTTCACCCCGCGCCCTGGCTGGTGGCAGACACGCAGAGGAAGGCGCACCAGTCCCAGCAGGCCACCAGCAGCAGGCCGCCCGCCAGGCATGTGTGGGGGCCGCTGCCGCCCAGTGTGCCCCACCAAATGCTGTCGTATGCGGCCGCCTGCGCGCCCCGCAGCAGCGGCAGCCCCGCCTGCCACCGCTGCCTCTGGTGGAATTGAAACAGCCGGGCCTCGGAGACGGCGTGCATCAGCAGCGGCACCTGCAGGGGCGTGCGTGAGAGGCCGGGTTGGCTTGCACGTGCGTCTGCGCCTGCAGCCTTCTTTCCCTCACAAGCAACGGTGGGTGTCCATGTCAGCGGCATCCTCTTGCACCCTCTGTACTCAACAAGCCCGTCCCTGTTGGGCGCTATGACCCCACCCCCATCCCTCCACCCCTCTTTTCTCTTGGTGGGGGGGCGAGCGGCATCAGCACTCACCAGCGTGCCCACAGACAGCTGCAGGAAGGTGAGGAGGGTGACGCACTGAGCCTCGTCATCGGGCTGGGTGACGGGTGCAACCGGCAGGGGCAGCAGGTAGCTGAGGTGGCTAAGGACAAAGTAGATGTGCCGTGTGTGTGCGCGGGCTGCGGGGTGAGCCAGCGGGGCGGTAGCACAGATGCCGTCATTGAAGGGCCAGGCGGTGATGGCCACGGCCGCTTGCACCGCAGCACCCAGGCTGCAGGGGGCGGGTGGGTGAGGGGGGAGCGTGTTGGTGCACACTCACACTGATGCCAACATCTGCGTGCAGCCCATGTACTATACCCCAGGCCCCCCTTGCTTGCCACACAACGCCGCGTGCCACAGGGTGCCGGCACGGACGCACGTAGTCCAGCGCGTGAGTTGTCCCCGCTTCTTAATCCCCTGAGAGGAGACCCAATGTAAGCTGACCCACCTGAGCCGCATGCGCATAGAGAGGAACACGAGCGCCATCCAGACCGCCCCACTGGGAAGAGGGGAGAGGGGCAGGAGGAAGGCAGAGGCGGGTTAGAGAGGGGACAGAGGTGGGTGCTGACGGGCACATGCTGCTTGTGCAACAGCAAGCTCGCGGGGTCGATCAGAACTTATAGCCAGCCCCCAAAACACTCTCGTCTCCCTGCCCCGCTCCGCCCCTGCAGGTCCAGCCCTGGCCGTCTCCTCCGCCCCCGCCAAAGGCTTTCAAGTTCATGGATTACATTCATTTAGTTGCCAAAAGGAGCTCCCTCCCCAACTACCGCGAGTCGGGTGGGCACCCCCACTGGTTTATCCAGCTGGCAGCAGACCAGGTCACCCTCACCCAGCGGGATGGTGAGCCCTGGTCGGCTGTGCGGCCGGCGCACCTTGCAAAGAGCAGCAGCGCCACATGCAAGGTGAGTGCCACCACATGTACTGCCAGCGCCAGCCCTGCAGAGCCCAGGCCTGCCACGACGTCGGCGTCCCCGCCGGCATGCACGGCGAACAGGGTCAGCAGGTTGCGCATCTGGATCCAGCCCAGTCCCAGGCCGCAGGATGAGAGGGTGAGAAGTGCGGCGGGCACCTCACGCCAGCGGGTTGCACTGGCGGGCGACAGCTCCTGTCGTGGAGGGTGGGGAGTGCAGGAGATCGAGGAGGGCGATGTTAAAGAGGGGGCGAACTGGGGAGGTGCCAGCTGAAGGCGCATGCACTGGCCGTCTTCAACCCACCCACAACTTGTGTTTGCTGCTGCATGCCGGGCGAGCGAAGGTAATGTTGCCTTGCCTGCCAGGCAATGCTGCCGGTTGCTCCCAGCGAGTAGGAAGCCAGCCAAGCTCTGATCAGGGGTGTTGCCAGGTGCCAGCTGCGGATCAGCAATGCCGCAGTGATCTGCACGATGGGCGGTGCGGGAAAGGAAGGTGAGGGGCCACCCTGTGCCGCAAGAATTTGCGACGTCCACAAGCCCGCCCCTCCCTGCCACCAAATGTGCACCCACTGTGATCCATCCTCCCACCGGAAATCGCGGCGCACCGCACAGGCAGAAGCATGGGTGCTGGCGGGTGCGAGCTTGCAGGCGGGCGGGGGTGAGTGGGCAGCCGCCGCTTGTCGCCCACTCACCAGGGCAAGCCAAACCGCAGCACGGCCCTGCGGGGCCCGCAGCTTGTTCAGGCGTGAAGTGAAGCTGTCGTGGGGGAGCCCGGGTAGCGAGAGAGGGCCGGCAAAATTTGCCGGCAAAGCCAGGAAAGTCGGCACCTCTCGCTCTCCTGCTGCCTCCCCTGGTCCCGCGGGCTCACGACCGCCAGCAGCCTGCATTTTGGCGAAGCTTTGCAGTTTTGCCAGGGTTGCCACAACACTTCCTGCCACTCCGGGACCCCCCCCGAAAGGCGCTTTCCTGGCTTCTCTCGTCTTCAGTAGATGTTGTGATGAAGAATTGAGCGACACAGAGGGGTTTCGGGGCCTAATCGGGGCGCTTCAAAATGCCGAAGTGATGACATCAATGACTTAGTGATAAACCGCCCTCTGTTATCATGTTCACATTAGCATGATCAGCCAGTTTGTGCACCCTTCACATGGGCCAGGTTTGAGAGCGACTCACGAACACGCATGTCTCGCTGTCTTCGGGAGTTGGGCTTGATCTGCCTTGGGGGGCCCGCCATGGATAGGGCTGCCGCAGCTGCGCCGCTAGACAGCTGCCTTGTTTCCTGCCGCCGCGTAGACCTCCCTTTCACGATCCCAGGACCTCCCGAGCCGCTTGAATATTGCCCTAACAAAGGCGCCAGCAAACAGTGCAAGGTTGCCACCGGTGCCATGCCATGTGCAAGCACCAGACGGGTGCAGGACACTGGCAGTAGAGGGCAAGGTTGATCAATGAAGGGGTGGGTTTTTAAGCCGCGGACACTCCCTACACAAGACATGAACAGCCTTGACTCACTCTTATCACCAGCGCTGCATCAAGATGGTAACACGTGGGCGATGGAGCAGCAATCAACCAGCAGGTTTCCTTGTGCCAGGAGGACTTGGCAGCGGGTCGTTGCCAGGAGTCGCCGCCGCCGCCGCCGCCCCAGCACGCAGAGCAGGGCATTCCCTCAGCTCGTTTTTAGCGCAAGCGCGTTTCACACTGCGCGTTTCACAGCTTTCATCGCGTTGCAGACAAGCCGCGGGCCCTGCAAGCTGCAGGGTTCACTCGCGCGTTCTATCCCTCCTTTCTGCGCTCCTGCACGGATGCAAGCAATGGCCTCCCACGTCGTGAATGCACATGGTGCCGTGTGGGCAGCTCCTCCGGCCTTTGTGCTTGAGCTCGTGGGCGCACGCCTCTCGATGAACGACAAGTGAGACGCTCCCGACCTCGCTCACCCGAAAGATAATCGGAACCGCAGCCATTGAAAATTGGGTTCCTTGCTCCGCTGCCGCCCTGCCGGGCAATCGTCACCACCGCAGCCACCTTGTCTGCCGGCCCCGCTCCCCCGCTCTGTCGCAGGTGCGCCTGCCTGGCTGTGTGCAAGGGCTGGCGCGCCCTGGAGAGCGAGCTGTTCCAGAAAGTGGACTTTCCAGACGACTCGATATGGCTACGAGACGACAAGGGCAAGCTGCAGCGCGTGAAGAAGCTGCCTGCGGAGCGTGCGCCGACGCTCGAGGCCTGGCTGCGCTGGCTGGGCCGCGCTGCGCTGCGCTGGCGTCCAGACATGCTGCGCACGCTGCGCCTGTGCGGCATGTTCGGCTGCTGGCTGCGCGACCCGGGGCACGAGCGGTGGGATGACGGGCAGACCTGCAGCCCCGGCGCCAGCCAGGCGCTGCTGTCCACCCTCAACACCCTGCTCACCCGTCACGCGGGCGGCCTGCACCTGCTCTCCCTTGGCCTGGGCTCCACCCTGCAAAGCCCTCCGCCTGCCAAGCTCAAGGCAGTGGCTCAGCTGCTGGCCCGCCACAGCCCCCGCATGGGACAGCTGTCCACGCTCAGCTTGGAGGGCGGATTTGCGTGTGAGGAGCTGGCGCCAGCGGTGCAGCGCCTGGCCGGGCTGACCCGCCTCGAGTTTCTGCCGCCCTGCGATGCGCCCTGGGCGGTGGACTTGGACAACTTGAAGAAACTGTGCTTCCCACAGGTACGTGCGCCCGTGTGTGCGTGTGGTGAACAAGTGTGCGTGTGTACATTGGGCCGCCGGTGGTGGCCCCATGGCCCCACCCCGCTGCCATGACCTGCCTGTGCGACTTCCTGCAGCCTGCTGCCTTCTGTGCAGCATGCAATTTGCCTGCAGTGCACGTGTTTGGATGGTGCACACAACGTGGCATCCTCGCCTGCAGTGCAGTGCTGGAATACTTGGGACCGGGTTGTTTCAAAACTTGTTTCAAAACTTCCAGCCTTATTTCAATGAGAGAAGACAAGCCTTTCTATTTCGGGATGACCTGAACCCGCCCTGCCCCGCCCCGCCCCGCCCCGCCCGCAGTCCCTCCGCTCTGCCCACGTCAACTGGGTGGAGCGCTTCCCCAAAGCCCTGTCCGGCTGCTCAAACCTGGTGCACCTGGTGAGTGCCCCAAACCCGCTGCGGCAACCTGCGCTTTTTGCAAGTCCTGAGGACGTGGAACACCCTGGCACTTGCAGGCGCACAATCTATCCATTGCTTGTCTTTCTTCCTTCGCATCGCACGCATGGGCCAAGTGGTTAATGTGTGTCCCGGGAGCTTTCAGGGTTCACCTGCCTGCACCACCGCCTGTGACCACCCTCCCCCTGCCACCCTTGCCATGCCTGCCTCATGCCATCAGGTGGCTGCAACCTTGGATGACACCTTGGGTGCAACCTTGGAAAGACTTGAAGGACCCAAAACGCCTGCAGGCCCTCAGAAACCTCCACACCCCTGCCACCACCCCCTGCATGCCCCCTCTGCTGTGCAGGAGATCCAGTTTCGGTTCCCCGCCGCCAACGTCCCCCAAAGGTTGGAGCGCCTGAAGGAGTTCATGCTCTCCATGGGAGGCCGGCCCGAACTGATGGACACGGAGGGGCATGAGGAGGCGCAGGAGCACTTGGAGGCGCTGGGCCTGATCGAGCCGAGGGAGCTGCGCCCGATGGCACAGCTGACCCAGGTGGGCCAAGAGGGGAAGCCGGGGGGTGCACGTGTACGCTCTGTGGCCAGAAGAAGGTGCTTTCTCTGGCTGCTCTCTCTGGCTGCTTTCTCTGGCCAGAGGAGGCGTCTTCCTGGCAAGATGAAGATGCCAAGCGTTGCTTCGGCGGGCGGATACGCGCCCGTCCCCAGTGGACTCTCTTGCCCACGCACCGATGCTGAGCACTTGTACATGCACCGCGCCGGTCATCACCAGCGCCTGATGCATGCCTGTGCGTGGGCGCGCAGCGGTTGCCGCCTCTCCGCCCCGCCCCGCCCCGCCCCGCCTCGTCAGCTTGGGCGTGTGTGCCAGGCAGATTCGCCGCCCTCACCCCTACGCTCCGCCCCTTCTGAGCCATGCCGGGAAGCTCTGTGCCGTGCCGCCGTTCAGAAAAACTTTTCTGCCCTGCCCTGCCCTGCCCTGCCCGCTTCGGCTTCGCAGCTCACGGAGCTGTGCATGAGCGGGGACTTCCGGCGGTGCCCGCCCAGCTTCTCGGCGCTGCGCCACCTGGCAGACCTGCACTTTTCAGCCACGCGCAGCAAGAAGTTCGACCAGGGTGAGTGGGGGGGCCTTCTGTGGGTGCCGTGAGTGTCGTGCGTGCTGTGCATGCTTTGATGGGCGTGGCATGCTGTGCACAGTAAGCGTGCTGTGCCAAAATGCTGTACATGCTACATGTCGGCCAGCTCAAGCGGGGCACCTGCGCCTGGCTGGCGACTGCTGCCCTGCCCACCCACCCGCTGCCACCCCGGCCCACCCCCTCCCAACTGTCGACCGACAGCTCAAGTTGACCCTGTGCCGCCAGCCGCCTTGCTGACCCGTCCTATGCAATGCGCTATACTTGAAGTATGCGCAATACTTGAAGTGCCCCTCAAGATGCAGCCATCGCCCTGATGATCTTCTGACAAACCTGCTCGCCCAAGCGGCTGCCCTGCACTGTTTGCGTGTCGTGCTACTGCAGATGAGGGCGCCCTAGCGGCCATATCGTGCCTCACCGCCCTCACAAAACTGTGAGCTGCCCCACCGCATGCTTGCCTGGCCGCCTGCTACCCGTGGCATGCGCCCTCTGCTCTGCCGCCGGCCGTGCTGCCCTCCCTTTACCTCCCAACCTCCCGTCCGTCGCTGTGCCCTCCGATCTCACTGTGCTGTTTGCTGCCTCGCCCGAGCCCAGCCGTGCGCCGCATCAGATGCAGATTCTGCACCACAAAGTGCACCGTTTTTTGCCTGGCATTGGAGGGCCGCCCTGCTCCAGCATCAGACTGGGAGGTGCCTTTTGCCTGCCTGCTGCGTGCCTCCCAGCCTCCACAGTAACATCTGCGTCGTGTGTTTGCAGGTACCTGGGTGTGCGTGATGTGAAGCCACAGGCCGCGGCCGGCTTTGCTGCCACCCTCTCCGCTCTCCCACAGTGAGTGAGGGGTGGGGAAAGCACATGCCGTGCTGTGCTGTGCTGTGCTGTGCTGTGCTGTGCTGTGCTGTGCTGTGCTGTGCTGTGCTGTGCTGCCCTGGGAATTGAGCTGTCACATCTGGAGCCCGCTCTGTGTGCCGAGCATTCCCCTCTGTGCCTTGCCATGTGCCAGGCGCAGCTTCTCGGTCGCGCTAGGTTGGCTGTGCCGTGCATTCCGGTGGCGTGCCTTGCCGTGTGCTTTAGTCACGCCGTGTTGCAGTTGTTTTGATTGCCGCGGCTTCCCTCAACGCCTCCCAACTGAATGCATGATTGGACGTGTTGACCCGTGGTGATTGGTTGGCTGCCCGCAGGCTGCGCAACCTTGATGTCTTCATTGCGCATGGCGTGTATTTGGAGCCGGGCCCCTGGCAGCGCCAGCTCACCCACCTCAGCGTGGGATGGCCACAGCTGGCGCCCACACAGGCTTCTGCTGCCAGGGCGTTTGAGCACATGCGGGCGCTCCAGGTCAGCGGGCGGGGCTGCCTGCTACCTGCTCTCAATCAATTCCATTTCAAGTCCAGAGGGAGCCAGCAAAGGTCTCATGGGACAGGGTGGGGGATGAGTGTATCGGAATGTAGTTTGTAGCAAAGAAAAAGGAAGCGTGCGATGCGGGCACTGGCAGGCTGCGCCAGCCAGGCCGTGCTAGAGCCGGCATCTGAGATTCTATGTGCACATGCTTCCCTGGTGCGGCGGACCTGCAGGTGCACCTGGCCTGACCTGGGCGCAACTTGTTTGCGCCCGCTCCGTTCCGCCCACATCGGGCAACATCCAAACCCCAAATGCATGGCATGCGATGCTGCCCTCATTGCTGGACCTGTGCCTGTGCGGCATTCCAAGCTCAGGGTGAGCGGCGCCGATTCCCTGCCAACCCTGCCCGCCAGCTGCTCAAATAAAATCTGCCATGTTGGCTGGCCCAACCCTTGCGCGCAGGACATGCGCCTGTTGAACTACGGCGAGCGCCGGCGATTCCCCGCCGACAGCGCCCGCGCCCTGCTTGCCAGCCTGGCGCTCGACGGGTGCGCCGCCCTGCTCAAGCTTCAGTACGGCGGGCGCAGCGTGGCTTGGGGGAGCGGTGAAGAGGAGGCAGCGTCTCTGGCGGAGGTCAAGGCTGCTCTGCCTGCTGCGGCTGAGCTCAGGGGGGAGCCAAACTATGCAGCACTTGCTGGCACATATTGCTTAGACCAGGGGCTGGCAGAGGGGGCGGGGGACGAGTCAGGCAGCGAGGGGAGCGAGGAGGGGAGCGACGGCGAGGGGTCGGATGATGGGTCGGATGAGGAGGGGGAGGGGGGCGGCGAGGAGGGGTGCACTGTGATGTGATTTGAAAGCATGCCGTCCGGCAGCGGGCTCCGGGGCAGCCCTGCCCGGACAGCTGTCATTGGATGCCATGATTTAAGTAGGCTGCCTGCCCCTGTCCTCCTGGCACGATGTATACAACCACACAAATGCACCCAGGGAGATGCAGGCAGGGGGTGTCCTAGCAGCGAATATGTGACAGGGGGGTGGCAACACGGACATGTGGGACGCAGGAGGGAGGGAGAGGGGCAGGCAATGGGATTGCCGTTTGATACGACCCGTCTCCAGCTGTCAGGTGCGCATCAGCAGCCTATTGTGGGAGTTTTCGACTCCCCGCGGCCTACTGGGTGGGGCTGGGAGAAGCGCAGAAGAAGGCGCACCAGTCCCAGCAGGCCGCCAGCAGCAGGCCGCCCGCCAGGCACGTGTGGGGCCCGCTGCCGCCCAGGCTGCCCCACCAAATGCTGTCGTATGCGGCCGCCTGCGCGCCCCGCAGCAGCGGCAGCCCCGCCTGCCACCGCTGCTTCTGGTGGTGTTGAAAGAGCCGGGCCTCAGACACAGCGTGCATCAGCAGCGGCACCTGCAGGGCAACGGGGTGGGGTGAGGTAAGCAGGAGGACTGTGGGCATTGCAAGACATCATGTGTGCAAGCCCATAACAAAACGGGCAGGGAAGGAGCAGGAATTTGAGCAGGCACGGTAAGCATGGGCACGTCCTGCCCTTGACCTGGCAGGGCTAAACGGCAGCTGAAGCACACAGAGAAGATTACAACAGCAGGCACATGTTCTTGCATATGCACGCACGTGCTCTAAGACTTGTGCATGCACATGTCATGCACTCCTTTACCCCCACCATGCCCGGCCCCCACCATGCACATGTCATGCACTCCATTACCCCCACCATGCCCGGCAGTCTGAACACTGCGCCATTGCAGCTGCACACGCTCACCAGGGTGCCCAGCCCCAGCTGCAGAAAGGTGATGACAGTCACGCACTCGGCCGCTGCGTCATGCTGAGCAAACAGGCCCAGAGGGAGGGTCACTCCCAGGCTGAGGTGGCTGAGGACAGAGTAGATGCGGTGGGTGAGGGCGCTGGCCGCGGGGTGTGCCAGCGGGGCGGAGGCGCAGAGGCATGGGTTGTAGGGCCAGGCGGAGAGGGCCACGGCCACCTGCACGGCAGCGCTCAGGCTGCAGGGGGAGCGCGGGCATGCAGGGCACGCAAGGCACGGGGGGGTGGGCTAAGAGCAGGCGCACGAGTGCGTGTGAAGCAGGTGCGCTGAGTTGGAGTGCTGCTTTGCAAGGGCCAGTCACAAGGGCGGCGCTGGCGGCTCGATCTGAGCGGGCACCTGAACAGCTGCCTAGCCTTCAGCCACCCACCTGAGGCGCATGCGCAGCGACAGAGAGAGCAGCAACATGCCCAGCGCCCCGCTGACAAACAGCAGCAGCACTGTGTGGCCCCAGAGGGCCCGGACCGCTGACAGCGCTGCCAGCGGGCCCCCGGAGCTTGCTTGCGTGCCGGCTGTGACGATGAGCGAAGGCACTTGGAGGTTGTTGAGCATGATGCAGGTTTGCAGCCAGCCAAGGCCCAGCCCAGAGCCGGCGAGGATGAGGAGTGCAGCGGGCACCTCACGCCAGCTGGCGTGGCTGGCCGGCTGCACAGCCTGCCACACTAGATTGGTGGCCGCCAGCGGCAGGAGGACCAGCATCCAAGCGGCCGTGGCGGGCGTGGAGAGGCGCCACCAGCGCAGCACAACAGCGGCGTACATGGCCTGCCAGCGGGGGCCAAGGCGGGAGGGTTTAGCACGCAGGGGCGGTTTTGTCAGGCACTCTGCTTGAGCGGGGATTTGGTCTGGTGAGAGCCATTGCTTTTCGGACGGCCTGTCAGAGCTGAGCTAGGGCCGCAGTGGGAGGCTGTGGGCCAGGAGGAAAGGCACCGTCACATGCGGGGCTGCTGGGCTGCGCGCGCGGGAGGGACAGACTTGAGCCGCCATGAGGATAGCCAACTGAGCCACAGCCAGTGATCAGCGCCAAGTCGAAGTCTCCAGGGGCCTGGCTGTAGACCGAGAACAGACGCGAGAGGGTTGTCGGAACTCACCAGCACGCTCCAGCTCGCCGCCTGGCTGTGCTGGGCCCGCAGCTGGTTCAGGCGCGAGGGGAAGCTGTCCTGGGAGCGGCCTGGCAGGGCCACGGGGCCTTGGACGGGCAAGGCTAGCGCCGTCGGCACCTGCGCCGACTGCCTCGCAGCTGCCGGAAGGGGCCCAGCGGGCTCAGAAAGGCGGCCCCATGAACGCTCTGGCTCACTTTCTGACATGGGTTGCAGCGCGCTGATGCGATGCAGGGGTGCAGTGGGGCCTTGGGTGGGCACACAAAAAATGTTGGGACCGTTAAGGGGGGCGGGAGGAGTCTGCCGAGCTGGCCGGTTTCAGGTGGCGCAGCACAGCGCACACAGCACGGGCAGCAGGGCTCTGGCGCCGCGCCCAACGTAGGCAGCAGGTGCCAGTGGCGGCTGCGTGCCGGCTTTCAACCTGCGGCGGACAGGAGAGCAGCAGCAGCGGGCGCAGCAGGGGCAGGCACACAGCATCAGCATCCGCACGCGAGGGCTAGCGGGCAAGAAGCGGGGCGCTGCACAGACAATAAAAGCTGGCGTGCACTTTATGAATGGACGGCAATGAGCTCTATAAGTTGCCATCTAAGACCTAGGTTTCGTCTAAGGAGGCAGCAGCGGATTTGGTGCACAGCCTGCAGGCGATCGCCAGAGCTCTGGCTCTTGGCTGTACTGCCAGCGGTTGTTCAGATACGGCGGCGGCGGTGGTACTGCCGCCACTGCTGCCCAGCATTCAGTTGCGCGCGGACCGCGCTGTTCGATTAACTGCCCCATCGGTGGCCTCTTTTGTCCGTTAATTTGTCTGGCAAGTGTCTGGCAGGCGCAAACTGGAGGTGAGCGCTGGACGCCAAACCCTACTCGTGCTTTTGCTTGCTTGCAGTCATGAATTTTACACTGCACGGATGGAATATCGCGAGGCAGGAGGAATGCTTGTCCGCGACAGGGGGAAGGAGAGGGTCGCCTCGTACTGCTCGAAAAGCTTTGTGCGCATCCATCTCACCTTGTTCCGCGCTGTTCATCTGCAATTGTACTCTCACACTGCCTGACTGGTCTGCGTAGGCGACGCTGCTCCAAAATGGGCACCGGCGATAGCGGGCAAACAGGCGACCTGAAGAGGAGGTTATCCCGAAAAGGCGGCATCACTGAGCGACTGGCGGAGCTAGGAACCGTAGGAAAAGGCGGTGAGGTGAGCCTGGGCGGCGGGAAGGGCGGCGGGCCGACTGCGGGCGGCGGTAGACGTAGCGGCGGCAGCAGCCGTAGTTGCTTTTTGGCGCGCACAGGCAGGCTGCGTGCTGCCGTGTCTGCTTGTTGCACACAGGCAGACTACATGCTGTCGAGCCTGGAGAAAGCTGCCCATGGGCTGGCCAGCGACCTTGCTGTACACCTGCTGCCCATGCCTGAAGTACTGCAGGGGACGCAGCTGCTGTTGGAGGCAAGGGAGAAGCGCGGCCTGCTGCCCTGCTTCAATGGCAGGTGACGCGGCGGCCAGCGCAGCCGGCACACATAGCTCTGCCTCACGGCGCAGTGTGCCCACGCGTGTGGCCGTCAACAGTGACAAGCTGAGGGGGCCTGCGGCGGTGATGGGCGGCGGCATGAGCGTTCGCCCCCTTGCCCGCCTGCCCGCGCATGTGCTTATCGCCTTCCCTCCCCCTTGCTCCTGCTCACGTGGCAGCCTGCTCCCTGATCCGCCCGCCCCGCCCGCAGCTACTGGTGGCCGACCCTCTTCAACCTGCATAGGCGAGCCATCCCATGGACGGAGCTCACTGTTTACATGATCTACTCCGCCGGTGGGCAGAGCTGCTTTAGATGCCAGAAATGGGGGAAATGGGGGCAGCAGCCCCGCCGGGGGCAGCAGCCCCTGGCCCTGGCAGGCCGCTGCGTGCGCAGGCACCTCTCCATGCACATGTGGGTCCTCCTCCCTGCAGGAGGAGACGACGTCACAGCTGCGCCAGCTGGGCGGCGTGGTGTCCAACATAGGCACCCTCCTCTTCCTCCTGGTCACCTTTCGCAACAACGGCGCCTTCTTCCGGCAAGTGAATTTCATTGCGTGGATGGATTGCGCCAGTCACGAACCCTGGCATTGCTCACATGCCCTACGGCTGTCTATTCCTGCTGCCCGCCTTGTGCAAATCCAGCGCAGACCTTCCCGCAGCTACCCGCAGCTGCTGCTTGGCGCCTGGCCTTCTGCCGGCCTCCACGATAACCAAGCGGATGGGTCTGATCGCCCCCTGCCCTCTTGCCGCCTCCCTTTCTGTCTGCTGCAGCTGGCAGAGCGGGTCCGACCGCTTTGCCGCCTTTTGCGACAAGAACAAAAACCTGTACCGCCTGGCCACCGGTCCCACGTTCTGGCACTGCTCATGCATTGATTTTGGCACATTCAGTCGCAGAACGTCACCCTTGATGCTTGCTGTGCCTGAGGCAGGCAGCCTGTGCCGCTTGGCAGTGTGCCAGCCATGCCAATGTTACCCTGGATGCTTGCTGTGCCTGTGGCAAGAGCAAGAGCAGGAGCTGCCTGACAGCGGGTCGGGTCATCACACGTGCCACTCCCAGTCCGCTAGGGCAGGCGGGCATGTGCCTGCCTGCTGCGGGTGTGACGTGGCGAGGCGGCAGTGCAGGGTGTGCCAGGAACCCCGAGCAGCTGCCTGCACACTGGCGACATCCACCTGGCTTGGGCAGGCAACTGCAGATGTGTACCCTGATTACTGTTTTCTTGCGCACACGGGCAATCTTCTGTGCACAATTGAACTCGCTTCACATGACGTGATGTGTGTTCCTGGGTGCAGGCAACCTGCCCCTGTACAAGGCAATGGACAAGGACCGGGCGCACAGGGGAGCTGCCCTGCCCGCCCGCCTGCCTGCCTGCCCGCCTGCTTGCCTGCCTGCCTGCCTGCTGACCTACCTGCCTGCCTGCCTGTCTGCCTGCCTGCCTGCTGACCTGGCCGCCTGCCTGCCTGCCTCCTGCCCCACCTGCTTGCCTGCCGGCTTGCTTGCAGCTTGCTTGCCTGCATGCATGCTGCCCCACCTGCCTTGCCTGCCTGCCTGCTGCCTGCATGCCTACTGTCTGCCTGCCTATCTGCCTGCCTGCCTGCCTGCCCTCCTGCCACCCTACACGCCTACCCACCTGCCCGCCTGCCTGCCCTCCCGCCTGCCTGCCTGCTTGCCTGCCCTCCCTCCCGCCCGCCCAGGGGCAGCAATCCGTTATTTTCCTTCTGCTGTGCAGTGGCTGATGGCGGGGGTGGAGGTGGCGCGGAAGCAGCTGCGTGGCGAGCAGCATGACGGTCCCCTGGCCCATCTGATTGATGATGCCGAGCACATGTCGGAGCTGCAGGTAGGGGCAGCAGGGAACGACGACGTGCTGTGCTGTGCTGTGCTGTGCTGTGCTGTGCTGTGCTGCGGGTGCCCATCGGTGCAAGGGCCGCCCTGCCTAACTTGAACCCGGCTTGCCTGCTCCTGGCTCTCGCTCTCGTGGCGAGGATCCAGCGTCTGGGCCTGAATGCTCAAGGAGCTGTACCTGCAGTCCCTGAAAGGAAGGCTTGGTGTGTTTTGCTTTTCTCCCTGGAGCACAAGATGACCGTTCTCTTCGTGTGCGTGCCGCTGCCTGCCTGCTTCAAACTCTCCTAACCAGTACCTACAGGCCTCCCCATACCCTCTCCTCAACACTCTGACTGGTCCTAAATTCAAGTTGACAACCTGAGTACTCCTGGCATCTGCTGGTGCCTCGCAGGCCTCCCCCTCTGAGCTTCGTACTCAGCTGCCAGGCGCCCGCCACCCTGCCAGGCGCCCAGCACACCACACCCCCATCTGGCTGTGTGTGTCACTTCCCGCCCCTCCCCCCCCGCAGTACATTGCCCACCTGCGCACCTTCATGTGCCTCTGGCTGGCCGCCATCCCCTGGGCATGCTGCATCTTCTTTGACTGGTGAGGGAGGGAGGGGCCGCCCCCGCTCTTGCATGTCCTATGTAACTCAACGATGGGTGCACGCACACGGCAGGGAGGGCAGGCGGCAATTTGCAAGCACCCAGCGGTACACACCATTTGGGACTCACGGTTGTACTACTCAATTCTGCGCTCATGCCGCTGCACTTCTTGCTCATTGATCTCTGTGCGCCGCCGCACCTCGTCCCACCTCCCTGCCCTGCCACTGCGACTCGCCCCACCTCCCTGCCCTGCCGCACCCACCCCACCTCCCTGCCCTGCCACTGCACCTCGCCCCACCTCCCTGCCCTGCCGCACCTCACCCCACCTCCCCTCACGTCACCCCCACTGATCTCCCTGGCAGGTACACCATCCCGGTCTGCCTGGTCATTGGGTACGGCCTGATCGGAGTGGAGGAGGCGGCGGTGGAGGTGGAGCAGCCCTTTGGGCGGGGTGAGCGCCGGGCTGTGGCTGCCTGACCAGCGACCTGTTTCCATGCACACCCCGACACACATATTGCCCTGGGGAGCAGCGCAGCCTGTGTGTTTGTTTGCTGGCCACGGAGGCGAGCAGCGGTGTGAGGGCGTCATGCCTGTTGCTTGAGTGTGGGCATGCATCCTTGGGAGGAGGCAGCCCTGTGTTGCTGGCCGTGCGTCCGGCAGCAGGGATACCTTCTCCCTGCTTGCTTGCTTGCCGCACGCCCCTGGGGCAGCCCTCGCCCTGCCTCACCCCACCCCACTGTGCCTGCCCCCCCTGCCCAATGCAGATTGTAACGATTTGCCGCTGGGTGAGGCCGCCCGCCTTCCGCTTTCCAACTTGTGGGCCCAGGGGTTGCATTCTGCGTGTGTGCCTGTTCTCCCGTTGACTATTGCATTGCATGGCAGGGCAGGGGCTGCATTGCTCAATTTCCACCCCTTGGCCTAATCCCGCCCCTGCCCCCCCTGCCCCCGCCATCTGCATCAGACACAATCGTGAACCAGGCCCACCAGGCCATGGCAGCCATGCTGCGGTGAGAGCGGGTAGCAGCCCTCCTCTTGATGTTCTCCTCTTCTTGGGCTAGCGGCCGATGGTTCGCAGCGAGGCGTGTGCTGGGTGTGCGGGCGGGGGGCAGTGCCAGGGATGACTCATCGGAGCCTCTTGCTGGGGGCGTCGTATGCGAAAGGCTTCCAAGGGACTGTGAAGGCTGTAGACTCTGTCTTGGCACGTGACTTCATTGCTTCACCCCTGCCTCCCGCCCAGCCGCCCTCCCTCCCTCCCTCCCTCCCGCCTCTGCCGTGCAGCATCGTGCGGCAGGAGAAGCGGCGGGACGTTTTGGCGGGCCTGATCGAGGGGGGGGACGATGAGGAGGTAGAGGAGGGGGGCAAGGGGTCTGGCAGCGAGCTGACGGGCAAGCTGAGCACAGTGGTGGTGGCGGGCGGCGACATTGAGAGCCCGCTGAAGTGAGGGAGCGGCACAGCGGCGCCAGCAGAACCACCGGCAAGCAGGCATGCTGCTTCGCTACTGCTACTGCTAAGCCCACCGGGGGCTTGTTGCCTGTCCCTGGGGGAGCACGGGCCTGGGGAGCACAGAGCTGCCGTGTCCACCGAGGACGTACCCTGACTCCTGCGGGCCTTCTCTCTGCCGGCCGCCTCGTGCTGCCAACCTGCCAAACCCACGGCTCCGGCCGCCTCACGCTGCCAAGCAGCTAAACCATCGGCTCCGGTCCGTTTACTATTACTAACGATGGCATCACACTGTCGGCATGTTTATGAAGCTTCGCTTGCGCTGGCAGCCAGGCAGCTGCCTCTAGAGATTTGCAATATCTTCCATACTGTACATATTGTTGCGCCCGTTTTTTTGTGCATGTACTTGCTGTAGACATTTGGTGCATCTTGTGAACGCACCAATCAACGCCTGAAGTGGAGTTCAATGAGAACGGGTGGATGTGCACAGCTCCTTGTATGCCGATGTACTCATGTTCAGGCAATGTCAGTGGGGACACGCTACAGCAGAGCGATGGCAGCAACATACAGCAGCACGGAGGCGCACAAGTCTTAAGAGAGGCCTAGGAGCAGGTGCCGAGTGGGAACAAGAGGAGGCCGTTGTGTTGTGTGCTTGTTTGTTACATTTCATGTCCCAGGAGCCAAGTTTGTGTGTTGTCAGGCCGCAGGTTGCCCGGCTGTGCTGGGACTGCAGCTGGTTCAGGCGGAGGTCAAGCCATCACGGGGGCGGCTCCTTAGGGCAGCGGCAGGGCGACAGCTGTGAGAACCTTGGACCGGCAGGGCGGCGCCCCCTCCACACGCTGTAGCTCACTTCGGGAGATGTGTTGCATTTTTTTTCTTTCTGAACAAAAGGTACAGCTCGGTTGCTTCTGGACATGGGCCCCGTATCGATGGCATGCAGTGCGGCCTTGGATGGCCCGGCAACTGCCTTGAACTGCGCAGTCCAAGGTTGATGGGAGGAAGGAAATGAGTCAGCGACCCGTTGGTGCCGACAAGGCAAGCAGGTGGGAGTGCCTTGGACTACGCAGTCCAAGAGAATGGGAGGAAAAAGTGAGGGAGCGTCCGCATGTCACCAAAAGTCATGCATGCAGGGAGGCGCGGTAAACCCTTGAAAAAATTGAAAAGTGTGACGTTCTGATAGGAGACCTGAGCAGCGACCTGAGCAGCTATCAACTGAGCAGCGATCAACTGTAAGGAGTGCTGCAACATGGGGGTAACAACTTGAAGTATAACGATGAACAGAAGGGCACAGGGCGCGGCCGACGTGCCCTGGCAATCACTGAAGTAGAATTTGATCAATCATGATTCACATGCGTCAGTTACTAACCGGCAGAGATGAATGCTGCTGCAGATGCCGCCGAGGCCTCCCAGAGCATTTGCGTGCCGTCTAGGTCAGAGCCTTCACCCGATGCTAGGGCCATGGGGGGTGGGCTCAGCGCAGAAGAAGGCGCACCAGTCCCAGCATGCCGCCAGCAGCAGGCCACCTGCCAGGCACGTTTGAAGCCACTGGGCTCCCAGGGTGCCCCACCAAATGGTGTCAAAAGTGGCGGCCCGCAAGCCGCGCAGCAGCGGCAGCCCTGCCTGCCACTGCTGCTGCTGGTGGTACTGAAAGAGACGGGCCTCGGCGACGGCGTGCACAAGCAGCGGCACCTGCAGCGGCAGGTGCAGAGAGTTGGGCAAGTTAGAGTTCAAATGGTGTGGCTGGCTTGGAAGGACAACCTGCGGCAGCCAGCTGTGCTGTGCCTCCTCAGCTTCCACCCCACTTGCTCTGAGCCAGTGTGCAGGCTGTGCAAAGACAGGCCCCCACTCACCAGCATGCCCAGGCCCATCCGAAAGAAGGTGAGGAGAGTGACGCACTCGCTCTCCGGGCCAGCCTTGACCCAGGGAGCAACCGGCAGGGGCAGCAGGTAGCTGAGCACGCTGAGCACGCTGTAGATGCGGTTTGTGCGCGCACGCGCCATGGGGTGCGCCAGCGGGGCGGCAGCACAGATGGTGGGGTGGAAGGGCCAACCGCTGGCCGCCACTGCCGCCTGCACGGCAGCGCCAAGGCTGCAAGAATGGCAGACAGAACAAGGGTGCATGTTGCACAGCTCATTTGCCAGCGTTTGGGAAGCTAAGCAGGAGACGTTTTTCCTGCAGCTGTGCATTCTTCCTTGGTCTAGTCTAGTCTTTACCTGCTGCCCAGCACGGGGCACGACACCCACCTGAGGCGCACCCGCATGCCGAAGCTGAGGTAAGCCATGCTGACTGCTCCGCTGGCCATCAGCAGCAGCGCTGCATGCGTCACCAGCGCTGCATGTGCCCGCCAACCGGCCAGAGCGGTGCTGCTGCTACTGCTGCTGCTGCTGCCGAGATCATCCCTGCCTTCCACAGAAGAGTCGTCCAACAGGGCACCCAGCAGCGCCCAGCCCAGCGCCTGACCAAAGCACATCAGCAGCATGAGCAGTGCCGCCGGCAGCTCACGCCAGCGTGCGAAGCTGGCAGGCGCACGTGCCTGGAAGAGTGCAGAGGGGGGAGGCACTAACCAAGGGAGAGTGGGTGGGCTGCTTAAGCTGCAGCAGGCAGCCCCGCCTTGCAAGGCAAGCAGGCAGTCCAGGCCAGCACTGGGCAGCTCCAAGCCCCCTTGTTTATTTACCTGCCACACGATGCTGGCAGTAATAAGGGACATTGAGGTAAAGGCCCAGGCCCAGGCGAGGGGTGATGCCTGGCGCCAGCTCAGGAGCACGGCCACAAGCGTGACAGCCTGCGGGTGCAGGGGGTCGCAGTTGGCGAGGGGAGGTGAGGAGACAGCTGGCATGTATTCACCCCCCCAACCGCATCACACCCCACTCCCCTCCCCCACATTTGGAACATGCGGATGCACACAATCATCACATAGCAGAGTCAGGGCGCAGGCTGTGCAGCAGGGAGAGGGGGCCCGATGTGGATTGACGGCTTAAGAGGGGCCGCTGCGCGCCCGCCCGCTCCAGCTGCTCACCAGTGCCAGCTCGTGGGCGGCACGACATCCCGGAGCTTGTTCAAGCGCGAAGTGAAGCTGTCGCTGGGGCGCCCAGGCAGAGAGACGGGGCCTTGGACGGGAAGGAGGCGCACCGCGGGCACCTCCCCGGCTGCCTCCTCCACTTCCTCTGCACCGGGCGGCTCCTCAGCTTGCATGAGAGGTGACGGCTTTTAGGGGCCCAAAAATCGGACTGTCAGACGCGAGTAAGGTGCCCCGGCTAATTTGTCACTGTGCACTGCCTTGACGGCCCTCTCTCGTTCTCGGTGAGACTTCACCCCCCCCCCCCTTAAGTCGTGCCTGTGTTCCTGTGCCGAGGCTGGTCGCGCAGCCTTGGGAGGGTGGAAAGCTGGGAATCGCATCCGCCGCCCAGCCGCCGCCGGCGGGTGCGCGGCGTGTGCCCCCTGCCGGCGTGCGCCCACCTTTCTGCTTCTCAAGTACCAACTCGACTGATGTTACAGTGGTGTTGCCGGCAGGCTAAGCAGCAGCGCATGTATTGCGCCTCCACCGGGGCACAGTGCATTGCAGCGCGGGGAGAGGTGCACCCCGGCACCCCGCCCGTCCCGCTCTCTACTGCCCGGTCACCCTCCTCATCAGCGCCTCGTAATCCGCCTTCTTTGCCTTGCGCTGGCCCATCTCCCACACATCCCTCTCATGCCCGTGCTCTCCCAGCCACTCCTTCATCTGCAAGAAGGCAGGCAGGCAAGCAAGCAGGGCGAGGCGTCAGCATGGGTCTGGGCGGGTGCGGGGAGACCGGAAAGGGAGCGGTGCAGCACGTGGGCAGAGATCAAGCCGCAGCACACGGCGGCATGCATGCTAGCTCAACATGCTGACCCAGGCAGCAGCACACACGCAGGATGAGCCTAATCACATCCAAATGACCTCCCAGGGAAGGCCTTCCCAGGGGCCTGGGCGGCTGCCCCAAGCCACCGCATTCTGGGTTGATCTCCAGCAAACCCACCTGCCCCATCGTCATCTTGCTGATGTTGGGCAGGTCGGCTGCATCCTCGAAATCGTCGCCATCGTCAGCAGGCGCAGCATCCATGGGCTCGTGGTGCACCGCTGCCGCTGCAGCCGCCGCCCGCGGGGCGGGCGCGGCGGCTGCCTGCTGTGCTGCACGCTGCGCCTCCGCCTCCAGGGCACGCAGCTGGGCATTCACCTCGCCCTCGCGCGCCTGCCGTGAATTGGGGGGAGGGCGGTTGGGGGTCAAGGACGTGAGGATTTTGAGTGGAGGAGCCAGGGTGGGCGCGCGATGGTGACACCCGCAGCGTTGGAGTCACCGAGGTGCACCACATGCCGCCTCTCTCCAGCTGCTGCACTGTAAAGCACTTCAGTGAAGCACTTCACCCCCAAGGTCTGCAATACACACATGGCCGCTCGCCCACACATGCAGCAATCCAACCCTGCGCCGTTTGTGGTTTCGGACCTGCAGCGCACCTCCGCCGCCCGGCACCCAAGCGAGTGCCTGGCCCTGCCTACCCTGCCCTGCCCACCCACCTGCATGCGCTGCTGCAGCTCCGCCAGCTGGCGGTCCGACGCCTCTCTGCCACGCTGGACATCTGCCAGCTGTCGCTCTGCTGCCTCCCTGCCCCGCTGCAGCTCTGCCAGCTGATGCTCCGCCACCTCCTTTGCCCGCTGCATCTCCGCCTTCTCAGTTGCCAGCCCATTCTTTTCGGCAATGAGCGCCGCCACCCGGCCAGAGGCATCCTGCGAGGCCGCCCCGGCAACAGCCAGCTGCTGCCGCAACGCCGCCGCCTCGCCCTGCGCCTGCCGCGCCGCCTCGGCGTGCGCAGCACGCAGCTGCCCCGCCTCTGCCTGCGCCGTGCCCTGCGCTGCCGCCAGCTGCGCCTGCGCCTGCTGGTTCAGGTGGGTCACCTGCTGCTCCAGAGCGGCCACACGCGTGGCGGCAGCTGCCGCCAGCTGGCGCTCCCGTGCCAGCTCAGCTTGCACCTCTGCCAGCCGACGCTCCACATCGGACAGCTGGCTCTGCAGGCGGGCCGCCCCCGCCTCAGCGCTCACAGCGCGCTGCTGTGCCTGCTGCGCCTGCAGGCGCGCCACCTCGGCAGCCTGAGCGGCGGCAGTCGCCTCTGCCTTGCGCCGCTCCTCCAGGCGGGAGCTGAGGTCGGCCATGGCCCCGGCATACACGGTGTCCATGAATTCTGTGGGAGGGGAGAATGGAGGGCAGGCAAGGCAGGTGAGTGGACATGATGGCAGGAAGAAGCTGGACGGGCCAAGACATACACGGTGTGAATTGAAACGTCGGGCAGGCAAGGCAGGTGAGTGGACACGATGGCAGGAGGAAGCTGGACGGGCCAAGACATGCACGGTGTCCATGAATTTTGTGGGGAGAGGAGGGGAGGGATTGGAGGGCGGGCAGGCAAGGCAGGTGAGGACAAGGATGGCTTGAAGGCTTGTGCCCATGAATTCTGTGAGGAGGGGAGATGTTGGAAGGCGGGAAGGGCAGGGCAAGACAGGTGAGTGGACAGGATGAGCGGAGTGAGTCCATAAATTCTGTGAGTGCAGATACAGGGCAGGGCACGGCGGATGGAGAACAGGGCAGGGCACGACGGATGAGTAGACATAATGGCAGGACGGTACGCCAGATGGGCAGAGGCATACAGGGTGTCCATGGATTTTGGGAGGGGAGGGAGTAAAAAGCGGGCATGCAAGGCAGGTGCGTGGAGAGGATGAGCGAAATGTGCTGTAATCTGTGTGAGGAGGGAAGATCAAAAAGGCGGGCAAGCAAGACAGGCGAGTGCACAGGACGAGTGCGGGGGCCACGATGCCACATGATGGGCAGCGCCGGGCGTCAGACACAGCGCACAGATCTAAGTGCAGCCCACGATGCCACCTGTCAAATGGCAGCCACCAGTGGCGTGCCAAGCAGCATTCATAGCTCTTCCCAGCCACCTCACTCGAGCACGGAGACGTGCGGGCACGCTGCGCACCTGCAAAGCGTGGCCACTTGGTGGGTCCGGTGGCAACAGGGGACGTCGTGTACACCTGCTTGAAGGCATCCTTCTCCTCCTGCGGCAGGCACATGATCAGGAATCGTGACAAAGTGCACAGCAGCAGCGGCGGCAGCACAGCATCATATGGGGCCAGCAGCAAACAGGCGGGCCCTTGGGATTGGCGCTACAGGGAACCGCAGGAGCCCAACTCAAGCTGTTTCTGACTCAGCGCGGCGCAGCAGGTTCCCTTGCCTGCTGCTAGGGCTTGCCCACACCTGCCCCGGCATCAGGTTATTCAGCTGCGCCTGCTGCTGCCGCTCAAGAGCTGCACACGCGATCATGCACGCCGGTACACACATGCAACGCCGGCATGCGTAGCAACACTCTGCTGACCTGCACACGCGATCATGCATGCAGGTACACACATGCAACGCCGGCACGCGTGACAACACTCTGTTGCTGTGCAGACATACCTGCAGGCGCTGGACGGTCATGCGCTCCTGGCGCACCAGCGCAGCCAGGCGCATGGTGGCCTCGCTCAGCAGCTTCTCGCAGGCGGCTGCCGCCTGGGCCAGCTTGCGGTCGCGCAGCTGGTGGAACCTGCGCAGAAGGTGGGGSGGGTGGGTGGGTGCGCGAGCAGGCACGCTGGTCAGACAGGCAAACAGAGGAGAGAGGTTCGTTACAGACAAGCGACATAAGCTTGCGGTTGCGCAGCTGCCGGGATCTGCGCAGAAGGTGGGGTGGGCAGGCAGGCACACTGGTCATTGTGACGCTAAGAAAGAAGGGCAACAAAAGGGAGCGAGCAGGCACACTGGTCGCGGAGACGCCAAGAAAGGAGAACAAAGAAAGGGAGCAGGCGGCGACGACCTGCGCCATTGAGCGGTCACGCAGGCGCAGGAACGTTGCACTTCCTGGGTGGGCAGGCAGGCAGGCAGGCAGAGCGGGTAGCTGAGCGGAAGCTGAGCAGAGACACAGGCGGAGGTCAGTTGGCAGGGCACGGCTCAGTGCCATGCATGCTAAGCCCCGGAACGCCAAGCCCTGCTCCTCACATCACTTGGCTGCCCCTAGACAATAATTGTAACAAACACACAAACATACAAACAAACGAAAAACACAAACACAAACAAGGGCCAGGTGGCAACCCACCCAAAACTCCACAAAGTGCCCACCCACATGTGTCCTCCACCCGCCCTGCTGCCGCCCCCCAAACCACCCCTCCCGGCGCACCTTGCCAGGCAGGCCTCCCTCCACCGCGCCTCGTTGGCCTTCTTCACCTCCGTGTCCCCGATTGCAATCTCCTCAAAGGCTTCCTGTGCCGCCAGCAGGGCGTGCTGGTGCTCCGCATCCAGGGCAGACTCCTCAGAGGGCACATCCTCGTGGAAGCTTGCCACGTAGGCGGCCAGCGCAGCGTCCGCAGCGCGCCGGCTCTCCGCCTCGGCCACGCCCTGCCAGGCCGTGGCGATGGTGGGCACGGCGCTGCACAGAGGATGGGGGAGGGAAGGGAAGGGAAACCGAGGGGGAATGGGGTGGCAGCAGGGCGGCAGTGGCAAGGGGGTGACGCAAGCAGGGGCTGGGGCGTGGGCCCAGAGGCGACGGGCGTACGAGGTGCACAGCATTGCAGTGGGCCTGCAGCTAGTGCGTCATGGGAATTCCACACCCACACCGTGCCATCCACGGGCACCTTCTGCCCGCCTCTCGACACACACACTTGTTTTCTCACCCACCATGGACGGCTGTGCCATACTGAGGTGCCCTCCTTTCTATGCTGAGGTGCCCTCAGCGCCCCACGCCCTAGCAGGCACACTGCAACGAGTGCTCCTGTCCCAAACCTCCCCAGCTCACCCGTTGTTGATGGCCGTGACGTATGCCTCGCACAGCCCCGCCAGCATGGGCCCCGTCAGGATCTGGTTGCCCAGCCGCTTGGGCTGCGCCTTGGCAAAAATGACCTGCGTCAGGCGGTGCAAGCCCTCCCTGCGGGGGTGTAACGTAGCCATGGGCCGGGCACAGGTTGTGAGTGATGTGCCGCCAAGAGGAGGTGTGAGCAAGTGAGGCCGCAGGCATCGTGTGCAACTGGTGCCGCCTGCAGGAGGCGGCAGAAACACAGGTTACGGGGAGGGGACAAACACAGGGATGCGCCTGGGCAGCACATCAGTCGAGAGTTGAGGGGCGCGGTAAGTGTGGGGTCACACCACCACAATCAAGAGCACCGCCTCACTCCTAGCTCTTGTTCAATGCTGGCCGCAGTGACCACAGCAGCAGCCTGCCCACCAGTGCCAGCTTGTCCCACCTGCCCCCAGCCTTCCTCAGGGGCTCCTTCCCCACTCCTTCCCTCTCCCCCCTTGCTCACTTGAACTCGGGCCGCATCTGGTCGGGCGGCAGCGTGTCCAGCGCGGCCAGCTGCTCCTCGTCGTTCACGGGGCGTACCAGCGTGAAGCAGTCGCGGTCGGGGAACAGGGACTTGATGCTCTCGCGGATCTGTGGGGCAGCAAACAGAAAGGTGCAGCAATGAAGGTGAGAGTAGTCACGGATGAGGGACAGGGACTTGATGCTCTCGCTGACCTGTGAGGAAGAACAGGGGAGGCACAGGAGGGCACACCAGGGGAGGTGGGAGCAGTCGCGGGCGGGAAACAGGGACGTGAATGCTCTTGCGGATCTGTTGGGAAGAACAGGAGCAGCAATGCAAGTGATGCAGTTACGAGCGGGGAAGTGGAAATTGATGTCAGAGGTGGCCCAGAGGACTGGTGAGCTGCTAAGGAGCGGGTGGGCCTCTGCCAGCCTCAGGCCTGCCCTGCTGGCTCGGGCACCTTGTTGGCACGGCAGTAAAAGCCGGTGCATGACTGGGGGGCTGACCCCGGGCTATTCTTGGCTGCTCGGCACCCTGCCCCACCCCCTCCCGGCCCTCACACAGCACCCTCTGACCACCTGTAGTTCTTCAACTCCACCACACACCCGCTGCCACCCCTCGCACACGCCCTGTCCAGCCTGTTTCTTCTCTCACAAGCACCCTCTGCCCACCTGGTTCTTGGACTCCACTGCACGCCCAGTGCCAGCATGTGCCTGCAGCGCCGTCTCCAGGTAGTCACGAGGGGTGACCTGGCAGGGGGGAGGGGGGAGGGGGAGGGCCATGCAAGGTTGTGTGCAATGGTTGAGGGACAAACTGGCTGCCAAGTGCTGCTGAGGCATTGGGCAGGCAGCTTGCTGTTTTGCAGTGACTGTTGCGTGGGGCGACCTTGCGGGCAGCTTGCAGCATGCCAGTGGGGCAACGGTTGAATGAAGGGACACAACGCATGAGTGTTGCCGCAGCATCAAGCAGTCCGCTTGCGGCGTGCAGGAAGTCACGAGGTGCGACTAGCAGGGGTTTTATTTTTTTACTTTTTTTTTGTGAAAAGCTTTTTTTCTTGTACTAGCAAATTCACCTAATTTATGGCCTAACATTTCATCAGTAATTTTAAGGCTTATAAAGCTTTTTCCATTATGAATCAAAATTTGTTTTCCTATAAGATAAGGTAAAATGACAGAACGTCTAGACCATTTTTTTTGATTTTTTGTAATAATTTCAGAGAAAGGACCTTTCCATAAAGATCTTGTCATAAAATTTCAAAGAGTAAAATGAGTCTACTGTTGAAAGTTGTAATGTTTTTCTTGTAAAAAAAGCTATTTAAAGGTCTTCTTTCTTTAAAGAAGAAAGGGTACAAGATAAAACATTATATTTTTTGCAAAGAATCAATAAATTTTTTCTAAATAAGTGATGTGAAACAGTCTTGATTTAATAAACGTATTATGTTTTAATGAATCAAGAATTTAACACAATATTTATGTTTTTTCTATAAAAAAAAATCATCTTTACTTATAAAACAACAGTAGAATTTTCTTGCGTTGCGATGTGCCCCCGCCACGAGCAGGACCAGCAGGGGCAGGGAGGGGTGCACGCAGCTGAGCTCCACCGCACAAGGCCCCGTGGGTGCCCCTCACCTCTGTTGCGACACACCGCAACCCTTCACACCCCCAGAAAGACATGAACAGGCAAGGAAGACAGGAGCAGGTGTCCGATTAAATCGTCCTTTTTTTTTTTTTTTTTTTTAGACTAAAAAACTACTGTAAAAAGCATTACTTCAAGTGCCTCACCGCTCTGCCCTCCTCCTCCAGGCGCAGGTAGAAGTCGCGCAGCAGCCAGAGGAAGGCGGGGGTGAAGGAGGCCAGGTCGGTGGTGTCGTCATCTGAACCCCCAGACGCCCGCACGCGGATGTGCTTGGTCATCTCGGTCACCAAAGACAGCCTGCTTGCAGGCAGGCAGGCAGGCAGGCGGAGAGGGGAGATGAAGACAGCACGTGGGTGAGTGAATGCACGCAGCATGATTGGTTGGTGATCTACGTCGACACAGACAGTCTGCTTGGCAGGCAGGCGGGCGGGCAGGCAGGCGGGTGGAGAGGGGAGATGAAGACAGCACGTGGGTGAGTGAACGCACACAGCATGATTGGTTAGTGATCTCCGTCGACACAGACAGTCTGCTTGGCAGGCAGGCAGGCGGGCAGGCAGGCGGGTGGAGAGGGGAGGTACAGGCGTAAGCTGGGTGGGTGCACGAGGCACAAGGGATGCGCTTACTTGGTGACATTTGTCACAAAAGACAGCCTGCTTGGCAGGCAGGCAGGCAGGCTAGACGGGAGGTGAAGACAGCAGCTGGGCGGGTGTAGGCGTGCAGCATCAGCTCAGCCATCTCTGACATCAAGCGACCACGCAAGTGGGCAAGCAGACATCCCCTGGCCCCGCCTCCTGCCAAGCCATCCCCTGGCCCTGCCTGCCGGGCCCTGCCGCCTCCTCCACTGCATGCAGCCTCCTCCCAAGGCATGCCACCCAACCCTCCAAACAGGCACCCCCCACAAACCCCACCTGTCGAGCGCCGCCTCGTCGATGCCCCCCATCTGGTTGAACACAAACAGGCTGGAGAGCAGCACCGCCAGGGAAAAGATCTGGGTGCTGTACTGCCCCGTCTGCAGGCGGGCGGGAGGTGCACCGGGAGGGCAGAGGCAGGCGGGGCGGGGATTAGGGGTGGGAGGTGAGGGGCGTAAACCGGGAGGCAGAGGCAGGCGCCTGGCCTCCCAGCTTTCGCCTCCCCTGCCACCGCGGACTGCTGCTCCATTTCTGGGCTAGCACCCGCCTCATTGTAAATATATCCATGCCATGCCTCAGTCCCAGCAAAACAAAAAGAAAGAATCTCCCCCTGCCTTCCCACCTGCTGCCCCACCCCTCCCCCTTCCTCCACCCTCCTGTGTGTTTTCGTGGTCTGATAGAATGGGACACCGGCGCCCTCTAAGGCACGGCAGCCCCTACCCACTTCAGCTTGTGCGTGCATCCTGCTGTCCCCTTTGCACTGCAGCAATTCCGGAGATCCTGCTGTTGACATCGTGCCAACCCGCGCGCAAGCACGCCTGCCCACCTGGTCGTATGCATCAATGCCCTCCGTATCCAGCAGCACCAGGGAGTACTTTGAACCGTCGGGGCCACGGCGCTCCACGGGGGCAGACCACATCCACAGGCCTGCAGGGGGCCCAGGCGCAGGAAGCGGCATGGGTGCAGGCCGGGGGGATGCTTGGGGCCTGTGGCGGGCACGCAGCCAGGTGAGGCTCAGACTCTGGTGGAGGCGTCCGGGGTGAGGCGTAACATCTTTGGGGGGGCAGCCGGGTATGAACCATTCGGCAGCAGTGTGCGGGGTGGAGAGAGGCTAGATGGGCAGGCGGCGGGTGTGGCACAAGCTGTACGATGCGGCAAGGGACTGCGTGTGCACCAGCTATATCACTGCTGCTGCTGCAGGCTGCATCGGTGCGTCTCCACAGGCGCGGTGCCGGCAGCGCACCTTTGGTGCAGGGGCGGTGGGTGGGAGCCACCTGGAAGCCGCCGCTGCGGCCCAGCAGCTGGTTCAGGATGAACGACTTGCCCTGCACTTGAACCATGGGTGGGTGCCCAAAAGTATGGGTGTGCTTATGACTGGGCACATAACATGTGCAGGCAGGGCAGCGTGCTGCGGCTTGCAGGCGTGTGTTGCGTTCTGGGGTCAGTTGGGGTCGACAACCGACTGGGGCGCCAGCATGGTCCGCAGTGCGCCGTTCCTGCCTGCTGCCCCCCCGCCACTGCATGTGCAATTCCCACGCCTACTGCGCCACCATGAGGGCCTTGCTCATGCCCAAACTGCTGGCAAGCCGCACCCAGTCGACGGATTAATGTACAGCCCGCCGCTCACCTGCCGCGCGCGGCCGCACACCGCCACCACGCCCACTGGCCCGCGCGTCTGTTTCAGCACGCGCAGCGCCTCGGCGCCCAGCTCGAATTTGCCGGTGTCGGTAGAGTACTTGATCAGCTCCAGCGGCAGCCCCTGGGCGCTCGCTGCTGCCCCTCCACCGGCAGCTGGGGCGGCTGCTGCCGCTTGTGGCGGCATGGCCGCAGCCCCGCGCCGCCCAAACCAGCTAGTCATTGCTGGGCAAAGGCGGCCAAGTCCCGGCTGTCGGTCTAAGGATGTTCGAAGTCCGATCACTTGGCCAAACGCACGCAGGCAAACCAAATAGGCGTAGGAGATTCACGGTGCATGAGACGCCACGGCTGTGCAAATCGGAAGTCCCAGCTGGGCCTCCGCCACGGCCAGGTAGGCGCCGCCCAGCCGCCGCCGACCAGCCGCTGCCCGCTGGCAGCTCGACACTTGGAGTTTGCAACTTGCCTTGTGTGATATAGCCAAGGTAACTTGCATCGTGCATTGAAACACTCGTGCCTACATTCGTCACAGTGCTCCGGCACACGTGGACGAGCCAGACGCTTGCGGCAGCGGCTACGTCAACCCACGGGCAGGAGGAGGAGCCAGTACGGGTCGTGCCTGCCTCTTGCTTTGAGATCAAATTGGTGTCTGAAACTGACAAGGTTTCTTGGACATCCCACCAGCACAAGATCCTGCACAGGACCCTCCGCCCGGGCGCGCCCACGAGCTGGCGGCAGCGTGCTAGCCTAGCACTGCTAGGGCAAGAGGGGGATCAGGGGACGCCCTGGTCTGCGGCCTGTACACTATTCGCTGCTACCGCCATTAACCCAGACGAAACATGAGCCCCAAGCGGAGCCGGGAGCAAGCGCAGGTGAGCCGGCCGGTCGACTTCGCCGTTGTCAGCGCCCTCTAGGGCGCCCTCAAGGGCGCTGACAACACAGCTGCAACGGTTCGTGGAGAAAACAAGCAGTTTTGGGCGGACGCCGCTCCCTTATACCAGCTGGGTGTCCCGCGGTCGCCGCTGCTGCCGCCGCTGCCGCTGCCGCTACCTCGCGTTCTGAGCACCATCCTGGCATCAGCCCACGCTGTTGCATCCTTCCTCCTCCCTCCCTTTAGCTGGACAACCAGCCAGTCAAGATCAATGTTGGCGGCCAGGTGTTTTGGACCACCCGCACCACGCTCACCTCCACGTCGGGACACATCCTGGCCCGCATCTTTGCGGATGGGGAGGAGCAGGGCGTACGGGGGACGTCGATGCGCGACGAAAACGGCGTGGCATTCATCGACAGGTAGACTGCAGGGGCAGGGAGGGGCAGGCTTGTGATCCGCAGCCCTTGCTGCTGCCATGTTACCGTCCCGATGTATGCACTTGCCCGCATCTTGCTTGCGCAAACATACCCCAAGACTCCTTCCTGCCTACGTGCACGCCATTTGCCCACCCTCCCCCCGCCCGCCTGCAGAGACCCCCGCTACTTCCACCTTGTCCTCAACTACCTTCGAGATGGCTATGTCCCGCTGCCACCCACGGATCACGAGCGGCAGCAGCTGCGGCAGGAGGCGCTTTTCTACGGCCTTACGGTGCGCTGAGCTGGCAGGGCAGGCGGAGGGGTTATGGGCACGCACAAGTGGCTGCACTGAGGCAGGGCAGGCGGATGGGGCGTGTGCACATGCACAGTGGTTGCGCTGAGCCGCCAGTGTGGCACACTCATAAATGGGTTATCGGTCGGTGCATCGGTTTTGATGGAGGTGGCAACAGTTGCAGACGTGACAAGCACGCCTTTTCCCACCTGCCCCCAGTGCAGCCTTTGGCTGACGAGATCGAGACGTCACTTGGCGGGGGAGACGAGGAGGCATGCAAGGCGCAAGCGGAAACAACCGACTCCATTCTTGCGTAAGGCTGGCAGGAGATGCTGTGGCAGTATGTGTGCCCGCTGTGCATTACTTGTTCACTGGGCCGCCTCTTGAGCGCCACCACACGGCAGCTGCCTGCTGAATGCCGCTGCCAGAACACACCAGCTGCCTGCGAACCTGCAGCTGCCAGCACACGGCAGCTGCTGCTTGCCTGGGACTGCCTTTGCAAGCACACCACGTTCGCCTGCAGCTGCACCGGCCTTTGCCGGCATATAAGCCGGCAAAGGCGGTGCAGCAGCTGCCCGCTGCGCTGCCCCTGCCCGACGCATCTGCGGCACACTGTTGTGTTGCTGCAGCGCTGTAGTATGAATGACTGATTGCCTGGGCTGCCTCTGCCCGCACGCAGTGGGCCAGTGCTCATGCTTCCTCATCCCGCTGCCCCTGCCGCACTTGCAGGAGCTTGCGGGATGGCATCGAGAAGGTTGGGGATGCGCTGGGAGACATGCCAGCAAGCGACGATGGTGTGATTCGGGAGCTTAAGCGCATCAGCCGGCGCATCAGTTCACTTCGAGAGACGCTGGCAGAGGCGCAGGGGGTCGAGCCCGATGGTGCAGATGACAGTGAGGGTGGGGATGACTGGTAGGCACGGTAACGCAGCCTGCGGCCCGCACCGCATGCCTGCGCCTCTGCGCGCTGCCTGCCCCTTGCACGGTGGCCGACTGCCGCTGTGGGGTGCATGCACAGACAGCCTCCGTATCCTTTGCAGTGCCATTGATTGGTTTGATTGAATCGAATAAAAATGTAACATGACACGCACACACAAGCGCCCACACAACACGGTGTATCGTACAACCCCACCATGAGTAGGGGTGTTCTCACGTTTGAGCCCTTTACAGCAGGGGCTGCGGATATGTCAGCACGCCACCTCAGCAAGGCAATGACGTGGCTGCTCCCCCTAAGGTTGCGCACAAACGTGGCCCACTCATCTCGACAGGTGGAAGTTGCGGCAATTGCCAACGGAGGCTGCCGGCACCGGTGCGCCCCCCCGGCGCTGCGGCACCGCCCCGCGGCGACGCCCTTGCCCCAGCCAGGCAGCAGCCAGCCAGCCACCTCTGTATTCATCAATGTCACTTGACCCACTGTCCCATGTTCCATATGGCCATATGTTCAACCGTATCAAGTGTGGGGTGCTGGCAATGAGGGGTGGGAGGCGCGCGTACTGCGCACATTCATGGCCCATGCTTCCGGAAGCATGCCCATTCCTGCCCATCCCCAGCCAGGTAGCCAGCCTTCGGCGGTTGCCAGCCCCAGTACTGCTTCCTGCTGCGTGCCTGGCTGATTGAAGTGGCCAGGCAGTACTGTATGCAGGCCAGGCAGGATTGTGGCCGCCAGCTGTGGCCGCCAGCTGGCATGCTGCGCTGCGCTGAGCTTGCCCACCTCGTGAACCACATGATACCAGCATATGACTGCTCAGGATATTCTTCTCCATTCTCCTCCATTGTCCGCTCTCATCCACACAAACTCATCACCATGTTCAAGCTCAACTTCCTGCTGGTGGCCCTGGCCCTGGCTGGCGCAGGTGCGCATGGGCCCAACTGTGGGACCTACCCCCAACCAGTGGCGGGCGGCGGGCCGCCTTGCATGGTGTCCATGCATGCCATGCGGTCCTAAATTAAGGGACGGGAGGCCAAATGCAAGGTAGCGTTGGCTCAGCGCGGTCAGCGGTCCAGACGCGTGCGCAACCCGCGCCTCACCGCGCACTGCCCTCCCCCCCTTGAACTGATATGCAGTCCACGTTTCTGCCCAGAAGACCGTCGCCGAGCTGGGTAAGTGAAGAGGCTGTGGTTGCGTGCCGTGAGCTCGTGCCGTCTATTCCCCCGTTCGCCCACCATCTCTCCACCCCACACCTGCGTCCGCCCTGCCGCGCTATTTGTGGAGTTCTGCACGGCGGCTTGTACCAGCAGCCGGTCCTGAGGCCGCCAGCGCCAGAACCTCCAATTTTGTTTGCGTGCGCGGGCAGTACCCTAGCGGCCGCTGTCTGGTGCCTGTTCTGCCACCAACCCTCCCCTCTGCTCTCCACTTGCAGTGTCCACCAACAAGGACTTCTCCACCCTGCTGGCCGCCGTCAAGGTCGCTGACCCCAGCATCCTGGCAACTCTGTCCGACCCCAAGCTGGCCGCCACCGTCTTTGCCCCTACCAGTGAGCGCTTGCCGCCGCCGCCCCGCCTTCCAAGGCAGCAGCAGTGCCTGCACCTTCCGCGCAACACAACCTGCTGCCTGCCAGCATCTATGCAGTGCGTTAGTGCGCTTCACCTGGCCTGCATGCTGCCGACCGCCGTGCTAGCCGCCTGCTCACCCTCCCTTTTGTGCGCCCCCCCGCAGACAAGGCCTTCGCGCGTCTGCTCAAGGCCCTCAAGCTCACCCCCGAGGCCCTGCTGAAGGACACTGCCCTGGTCAACATGGTGAGGCTGGCCTGCTAGGTGCAGCAAACTCAGAGCTCAGCAGACAGGGTGCCGCGGGCCTGGGCTGCTTGCGCTGATGCGTAGGCGTGCCTGCCCTGGCCATGCACCTGCCGTTCTCACCACGTTTTGCCTCCCCTCCCCTGCCCTGCTGTTCCTGGACTTCAGGTGCTGGCCTACCACGTCGTTGGCACGCCCGTGGCCAGCACCGACCTGCCCCTCCGCCTGGTAAGTCCCGCACGCAGCCGCCGCCAGCTGGCAACGTTTCCCCCGACTTCACACGCTCCCCCGCCTCCGTGGCTGGCTCCTCCCCATTGCACCCCGCGTCACCTTGCCTCCCCACCATCCCCTTGCCTGCCCACAGAGGAACGTCCAGACCCTGCTCAAGGGCAAGAACGGCCAGTACACGAAGATCACGAAGAAGACGCGCCACGGCGTGACCGCTGTCCGCATCTACACCTCCTCCGGCGCCTCTGCCCTGGTGAGACCCTGGGGAGGCACTGCTCAGGTTGCAGCACTTTGTTCAGTGTTGGGCAGGGATGGGCTGGCGCGCGCTGTTTTGACTGTCGGGCGGGACCTCCTAGATGGGTGCCTGCACCCCTGCCCTGCCGTGCGTGCTTGCAGGCGCTTCCCCCTGGCTGGGACCCCTGGCAGCGCTGCCCCAGCCTCAGCCGTGCGCTAGCCACCCTGCCACCTCGTCCCCTTGCCTCCCCTTGCTCTTGCTCCCTCTCACCCACATTATCATTCTCTGCCCCCTCCCCTCCACGACACGTCTTTCCTCTTCAGGTGACCAAGGCCGATATCAAGGTCGGCAAGTCCTTCGTCCACGTCATCAACCGCGTGCTGGTGAGTGGGTGGCAGGCACACATGGCGGAGTGGGTGGTGGGGGCAGGAGGGTGAGGCACTGCAGCCAGCGGTCTGCTCTTGTGGGGCACGTCAGGCGGCTGCACAGCCATGTACCCAGGCACCTGGTGTCGTGCCTCCCTACCACAGCTGTAGACCCATGCGTGTGCACTGACGCCCGCCATGCACATGCTGTCCCGTCCAACCGCTGCAGATCCCCAAGATGTAAATCCTGCTGATCGTAACAGTCGGCAGCAGCGACAGCTGGCACCCCTGAGCACCACCGCTGCAGCAAGACGTGGGATGTGGCAGATACTGGCCTACCCCACGATTGCTGCACGGCTGGCGGCATGAAGGCGCGTGATCCGGCCGCCCCGCTGTCCACACATCCCCCCAATGTGGCCCCAAATCCTTTTGACGCACCATGCGCACCTCGGTTCCCGGCGCTCCTTGCGGTTTTGTCCCCCTCTCCGACCTTTCATCTCTTGCAAAGCATCCCCCTCCTTCGTTGCTCTGTCGGCCGGGCATGTTGGCCGGCCAGCCCCCAGCGAACTGCGTATGCCTCATGCCTAGCCCCCCGTTCAGCTCGCCCGACATTCATCACTTCCACCCGTCATGCGTATCCCTTTCCATGCCCCTGATGTTACACAAACCACAGGACAGGCTCAGGAAGCAATGTGGGGTGCAGCTAACACCAGAGTGGATGAACACTGCTTGGCAAGCATCAGCCTGAAATCCGTGGCAGCAGGTAGACGTTTGTGGGGGCCATGCCTGCCCGCAGCGAACACCTGCGCAGGTCCACCTGCTTGCCAGCCAGCCAGCCCTGTGCAAGAAGGTCTGCATGCTGGCAAGAACGGTGCCCTCGCCCTGTGTTGACGGAATCATGACCAGGTCTGCAACAGGTCTCTGCAGCTGTACGTTTGAACAGTTCCAACAAAGCACTACCTCGGATAGCAGCTACCTTCGGTGAACGTTTGTTCGGTAAACAACCACCATATCAACTGCTTTAATCGGCGCAGCGGGCACACCATGCACTGCATACGTCGCCGCTCTGCACCCAGGGGCAGCGCCAGCAGCGCTCCCTCATCTGGATTAACCACTGTCACTTGCATGAATTCTTCTGTCCCAGCAGATCCGCCCTCCTAAGCCGCAAAGGCTCTGGCCCTCACCAAGAAGTGCAAGAGGCACGCCGCCAGCCAGGCAAGTGCATCTGCTCCCGCAGCATCTCAAGCCACTCTGAAAAGTGCCTCAGGCTCAGGCAAACTGCACAGCTCGCACACTTCGAGAACCAAGCAAGCAGCTTGCTGGCCCGTAGGCTCGCGGTCAGTGGCCATGCCACAGCACAGCACGGCAGGACACGGCAGGGCATGGCTTGTACAGCGCTGACTGGCAGAAGGGCGTTCATTACACTGCTGCATATGTCAGGGCCATAGAAGTCACTTTCCCAAGGAAGCAATAAATGACCACTGGCATTGACCACTCTGCTTTTCCCTGACGGTCCGTGAAAGGAGGCAAGCTGCCGCCCGCCTGCCGCCAGCGCCAATTGCCCCCGCCCGCGCAGGCGACAGTGTCCACCTCTGTCAGTCCCCATGGTCCTCACTCACGCCTTTGTGACCAATTGAACCACGTGATCGACACTGGTTGGTGCATGCCAGCAGCCATGCCTCCAAAGCACAGGGCCAAGCGCATGCCTAGCCAAGGGGAAGCTCTCGGGGCACCCAGGTTTGAGGAGCACCCGCCGCGGTGGGGCTGGAAAGTTTGGCGCTGTGCTCGCCCCAACAAGCTTCTCTCCTTCCACACCCTCTGTGGAACGCTTCCCCGGCATGGAGCCGCATCATGACGATCCTCGATGGGAGCGTGTGAGGCAGGCGGTGGAGGCGCTCCTGCCCCGGCTGGAGCTGAGCACGCAGGAGGCGCGCCGGCCCGCCGATCTGGAGCTGGCCGAGCAACTGGCAGCGTGCTGTGAGGCATCCAAGCTGCCACCAGGCCCCGCGCCGCCCCGCCTGGCCGTGTGAGGCCGGGGCAGCTGATGAATAAGCCAGCGGCGGCGGCGGCAACGACCGTGTGCAGCAGCAGCCTTGGACGGGCTGGTGCCAGCACCTTGGGTTGGGCGCTGCATGGCCGAACTGTGGATAACTCCTGCATCTCCAGGGCCTGACATGATGCACGAGGCACAAGAAATGGCACTGTGCCAGCCTGCTAGCCTGATCTTGCACGCTGGCCCCTGATCTTGCACGTGTTTGACCCACTCCCTGCCCACCGCACCTGTTTGCCGGCAGGGCCTTCTCTCGCCTGGCTCAAAGGCTGGCTGACCTTGCCGCCTCGCTCCAGCAGCCGTGGTCGGGCAGCTGGGGCGTGCACCAGTGCGCGGCGGCAAGCTGGGCGTGCGGCGGGCTGGCGTCGCTGCTGGCGGCAGGGGCGATCGAGCTTCCCGAGCAGGACTGGGAGCGCCTGCTGGCGTCGGCAGGTGTGTTGTGAGGCTGTGAAGCTGGCAGCGAGGCTGGGTGGGCACCAGCAGGGATGATTGGCAGCTGAAGGGCGCAGCACTGGCTGCAAGGCTAGGTGGCAGCACCGCCGCCCTGCTACTGCTTGAATGTTGTTATGACCACGGCTAACCACGGCAAGAACCAATGGCCTGCATGCCGCCGGCCGCTGCCCCACTACTGACTGCTTACCCTCTGCCCTCCCCGCCACCCCTTGCCATGTTCTCCTTGCCACTCCGCCACGCAGACATCCCTGTTGCAAGGCTGCCGCTGCGCCTGCGGACGTCGGCCCTCGCCCTCCTGGGCGACTCCGGCACCGCCCTGGCGCACGACAGCTCAGACGTGGGACAGATGCTAAGCGCCGGCGGCACCGCATTGCATGCCCTGCTCCGCCTGGCAGCCGTCCCGCCCGCCTCCGCCCCTCCCTGGTTCGCAGCCAGGCTGCAGGAGCAGCACCTTGCGCTGGCCACGCTGCAGGCATGTGTGAAGAACGCATGCGACTGCGGGGTGCTGTGGATGCGCACCACCGGTGAGTCCGCGGGCTGCTCAGGAGGATTCCGGGAGAACCTCCCCACGTGGGCCAGAGTGCCAGGCAACCCCAGCCCACGCATCCACTGCTTTTGTACAGCTTTACAGCTGTGCTTCTGCCCGCCCACATGCCACCGCTACCCCTGCCGCCCACTGCCCCTCTCTGCTGTTGCAGGCAGCTGCGAGCCTCCGCCAGCGCTCATGGGCTTCATGCACGCCCTGCTGGCCTCAGGCCTGCAGGAGGCGATGAAAGCATCGCTAGAGCAGCTGCCGGCCCTGCAGCGCAGCATCGTGTTGTTTGCAGGCTTCAGCCTGCGTCTTCCTGACGAGCAACTGGCAGAGGCATGCTCCGATGCAAGCCGTTGCACCGTGCTGCAGCAGGCAGTGCAGCTGGCTGCCAGCCGGCATGTTGCCGCCGGGAGAAGGCAGCTGGAGATGGGGGACACGCCTGTCCTGCTGAAGGCGGCGGGCCCGCTGATGGCACAGCCGCAGCTGCTGGAGCGCAGGGGCAGCCCCGAGCAGGCCAGCTTGCTCATCTCTGCCCTGCAGCTGATGGCTGTGCTCGGCCGGGATGCCTGCCGGGCGGTGCAAGCCACTCTGGCAGCCAACCGCGACAGAGCGGGTGGTCAGGGGGTGTACCCTGCTTCAGAGCAAGCTTACATGCTTCTCCTGCTGCGCCAGCTCGGCAGTGGGCTGCCACTGCTGCACATGCTGGCTTCCGAGGTGGCAGCAGCGGCTGGACCAACCGGCAGCAGCAGCCGTGGCCCCAGCGACAGTGGTACCGGCGGCGGCACAGGATTTGGCGCGCTGTGCTGGGGCCAGCTGGCAGAGGCATGGAGCGGTGCAGTGTCCGACTGGGCAATGTTCCTCACCGGCCTGTCAGACCTTGACTTGTGGATGACTTTGAGCAGGTACAGCACAGGTGCAGCTGGCCCACCTGTCGACAGCAGTGTCATGCTAGCTGCCTGCCGAGCTGCAGAGGCGGTGCTGAGGCTGGCACCGCTGCTGACGCACTTGCCCGTCCGGGAGGATGACAGCAGCTCTGCTGGCCGACAGCCTCGGCATGACGGCTGGCAGCGCGCCGGGCAGGCCATAGCCGCAGCAGGAGGGGTTGCGGCACTGCACCCTGCCGCTCTCATCCCCCCTGCGTCTGTTGCACTACCAAGATTTGGCGGCACCCTGCAGCTGGCAGCGGTAGCACCACACGTGGCACGCACCCTGCTCAAAGTGAGCAGCCAAGCAGCGACGTGCCAGACAGCTGAGTGTGCTGAGGCGGCCTTCCACGCACACACCACCGCCTGCCGCTACGCGCACGCCATGAGCAGCGCTCTTGGCAGTGCAGAGCTGCTGGCAGCGCCACGGATGATGCAGAGCGTGCAGTTCTGCCTGCCGACAGCAATGTCGCTGGTGCTGGCCTGCCAAGGGCCGGCGCAGCAGCAGCAGACTCGGAGCCACACACAGATTTCCGGCGGCGGCATGCGTGCCACCCAAGACAACGAAGAGCCGTGTTCACAGGAGGCGCAAGAGGACAGTCAATCTGCCCGGTAAGGGGTGGGCTGGCGCTTCATGGTTGTGCCAAGCTGGGGAAAGCGTCCGAGGAGAGGGCGCGCGGGGCAATCGGAAGGAGCGAATCCATGGGGATGGGCTTCCCGTTGCATGAAACAAGGAGGCCGACTGATGTTCTTTGCCCACGCCTCCAAGTCCCTAGCTCCAACCATCCTTACGATCGCATACTTGCCCCCTCACTTCCACAGGCGCTTGGAGTGCTGCATGGTGTTGCACCTCACCGCGCTGCGAGCGCTGCACTCCGTCATTGCTCCGGCACGTCTGGCCTGGGCGCCCATGAGCTGCGGCCTCTTTCTGTCCATAATGCAACAGAAGGGACAAGGGCAGGCGTTGTTGCGCCCGCTGTGGACGCAGCTGCTGTCGTCCAGCACCAAGGCTGCAGCTGGCATGGATGTGGCGCGGATTCTGGCTGATGTGGCGGCGATCGAGATGGAGGTCAGTCCACTGCAACAGAGGAAGCTTCGGGTTGCCTATTGGTGCGAGGGTCCAGTGTCCTTCCCACACAGTGCCAACTGGTTTGTGTGGTGCAGTGTGGTCGAAAGCTTGAATCCCGCATCATGTGATGTGCCCATTGCAGGTGGGTGCTGCTTTGCTGCCTGCCCCACCCGATGAGGACGAAGAGGACGCGGACATGCGCCTTTTCTTTGCCAGCGAGCCGCTGCGCATGCTGACTGAGGCTGTGCAGCTGGAGCCCGGCGTGGCCGCCCAGCTGGCACAGCACGAGCCCCTGTTACGGGGGCTGCTCACCGAGGGAGCACGCCATGTCAACAACGTGCACATTTCAATCAGGTGCCCAAACATGATGAACGAGGTGAGCGCCAACGTTGCCTGCGCTGAAAAGACAGAACAAGGAGTACTTCGTGTGCAAGTTTGCCTCAAGTACCTCATGCCTGGGTGAGTCAAGGGTGAATCACTAGCACCTTGCCGTTATGATGCCCAATCGCACCACCTGCGCATTTCGAGCGAGCAAAGCGGTGCCTACAAAACTCCTGTTGCAGATGTCTGCGAACAAGGCTCTCACCAGCATGGGCATCCTGCTGGGAGCGCTGGCGCCCCACCTGCCAGAAGGCTGTGTACAGCACAGCGAGCTGCGCCGGTGCATGGACAGGACGCAGAGGGCGTTGGAGCGGCTCAAGCGGCACAGCATGATGTGGGGCCATGGGGACCTGTATGCCCCAGCGCTGACCGCCGCCAGCAGCAGCAGCAGCAGCAGCAACGCTCCCAGCACCAGTGCCAGCGGCCCAGATCCCACCAGCACCCAGCATCCTGGCAACCAGGCGGCACAGGAGCTGGCGCTGCGCCGAGTGCAGGCGCTGCAGCTGCTGCGTCGCTGCGGCAACCCGCGGTGTGCAAACCTGCGCGGCGCGGGCGAGGCAGGCGGCAAGGGGCGGCTGTGCAGCGGGTGCCGCTCGGTGCGCTTCTGCAGTGACGCCTGCAGCAAGGCAGAGTGGCGGCAGCACAAGCTGGCATGCCGCCAGCTGGGGGCGGCAGCTGCAGCTCCTGAGTGAGCATGCTGTAGAGGTGGGCAGGCTGTGCCTTCAAAGTAGGGCTGGGCAGGCTGTGATTAAAAAAACAAACTTGGGCAGGCTGTGCCGTTCAAAAACACACCTGGGCAGGCTGTGTTTTCAAACTATGCCTTTTCAACAACCCGTGTGCCTTACGGTCTATGCGCTCTCACGCACATTTCAATCTTTTTGTGCCGGAGTTGGCCCACTTCTTCAATTCACGCCATGCGTGCTCAAGTGTCCCCCATCATGCTCCGCAGTGCGGTGCCTCTGCTCCTGCCTCGTTGTGTGTAGTGTGTTGCTTGAAAGTGGCGAGCATCGTACAAAACCACAGAGGCCACGACATGGCATGTCAGCCAGGATGTCGCAGGGCGAGCCAGCTTGTGCCTCTCCAAGCAGTGGCGGTGTGTTGGTGGTGTAGGTGGTCAAGCGAGCGCACAGCTCACCGCCTGCCATGCGTGCCATGGAGCTGGCCCCTGTCATGCTGCTACCGACCTGCAAGGTGAGACTGGTGTGCTTGCATTCCAAGATGGGGCCCTTGAGGCTGGCTGCTGGAGCATGCTGGTGACATGCTGGCGGCGTGCCCGCCCACCTTCTGGGCACCCCTCCACCTGGGGGCCGCAGGATGCCAGGGCAGGGGGCGCTAGCTGCTGGGTGCATCCAGCTGCGTGCATGCGGACAGGGGATTGCACTGTACTGAGGGACTTCGGGACTTTTACTGCCCCAGCACAGGGGCGGCCTGTCCTGCTGGTGCAGTGACACGCAGGCACAAGCCACGCGTGGCGTGCCTTCTGGCACTAGTTCATTGCTGTGGTGAGCAGTGCACCACCACGTGTTATGTGTCCTGTTACACGTAAACTAGGGCCAGGGTGAACAAAGAGTGGGATGGAGGCCGCCTGCATGCAGCATGGATGTTGGCAGGAGGCATGCATGGTGGTGGGGAGGGAAGTGGCTTCCACGCGCAGTGTGTGAATGGAGGTGTGCAGGGGTGTGTGGGAGCGGGCGGTCGTAGTAGTCTCAGTGGAACATGCAGGTGATAACACCGCAAACAAAGGCGCCATAGCGCCTGGGTTGGGGCAGGTATGTGCAGTGATGAATCCCAGGGGCAGCAGAGGCTCGGAGGCCTGAGCAGCAGTCGTGGACCATGATCAGCCCGTGGTGGAATATGTCGGGGAGGAGGGTGCGAAAGAGAAGGGGAGGAACGTGAGACACGCCTCGATCGGTGGTGATGCCTGGTGTGTGTGTGCATGTTGAGCACATAGCCACTCTCGGCATATGCGCGAGGGCCGAGCAGTGACCCAGGACCGCATGTAGTGAGGCAGCGCTTGCCCGGCTGCACACCACTCATGCAGTGATCAGCGCACTGTGTCACTGGCTGCTCAGCACTGCCCCTGACTCATGGGGCCGTAGAAGCTGAAGAAGCTGATGGGGCCGGAGGGGGTGGGGGAGATGGTGGCCTGCACAAAGAAGAAGCACAGGCTAGGCCTGTTGGTAAATGGGAAGCTTGCCAGTTTCAATTTGGATGCCTTGGCCCACGGGGCGGTCATAAAGCTGCAAGGCTTTGCGGGCGCTCAAGGCGTAGCTTCTGGTACAATGGGGCAGTCACAGCAGATCAACGCTCACCAAGCTGCTTCATGCATCAACCCAAACTTGACTGCTTGTTAGCAACGAGGAGCGGGCACAGCCGGGTCAAGCAGAGCAGGGGCACATACAGGGGCAGGACCGGCAGGCAGGCTATGGGGCTCACAATGGCGGTGAAGGGCTCCTCGCCGCCGCACTGCAGGTCGACAGTGAAGGTCCACGAGGCCGGGTTGACCTCCTGCACCCAGGGTGAAAATCAAGGCACGAGGTGAACGTTGGGGTGGGGATTGTGCGAGCGTGCTGGCGGGTCAGGATGCGCAAAGAAGCCTGATTTGCATGCCATGTGGGGGCTAAAACAGTGCTGTTGTGCAGGCACCCCACATGCTCAAGAGGCTGCACCCCTCCATCCTGTGGAGAGCCGAGCCACAGTGCAAAATGGGGCTCGGCAAGGGAACGAGGCGGTACTGCCAGATCAAGGAAGGCAGCGAGCTCACCGTGACTGCGATGTTCTCACACATGCTCTTGACCTGCAAATGCCCAGCAAAACGGGAGGGGGAAGCAGCAACAGGGATGCTCCATGTCGGAGGGCGCCATACAGCTGGCACGTGGATCCACTTCCCTGGCTGGCATTCACGCCAGCCCCGGTGTTGCGGCTGGGTGGCCGACGTTGTGGGTACGGGTCATGCTGGGCTGGGTGGCCGATGAGGCAGAGAGGCACCGGGGGAACCCGACTCATCTGGGGGGGCCAAGCGCTCTGTCTCGGTGCCGGTAATGGGACCGCCCGACTACTTGCCCCCCCTTGCCCCCTCACCGGGCTGACGACGGTGCAGTCGGAGCCCCATCGAGTGGCCAGCTGCTGGGCCAGCTCTGACTCGTTGCCGGGAGAGATGGGCTGCTCATACTGCGCACATCAGGGGGCAGGGGCGGAAAGGGACAGGGAGGGGTGCTTGGATCGTGCGAAGAAGCGGGGCGCCGGGTGTCAGGGGGACAACCTAGCTAGGGTCAGTTTTCAAACGACTTGAGATAGCGAGCCACTGCCACGCCCGTGCTTTGCCAAGGCCAGCATGGCTATCCTGCTCTAAGGTTGGCCAGCACGCAGAAAGTTCTCACCACCTGGGCCAGCAGTACCGCCTGCACGCCCGGCGCACATGCCCCACATGTGGGGCCACCGCAACCTCGCCGCTCCCCACACACTCACGTCGGGGTCGCAGGACGGGGAGGCGCATATAAACGCCGATGCGGGCCGAGCGGCCAGCAGCACGGCCGCCAGGCAGATGAGTATGGCGGGTGCGGCCTTCATGGCTGGAGCAGGTGACCAAGAGGGTGAGGAACTTTTTGGTGAGGGAAACAGGGTGAGCGGGAAGGCGGCGCGCGACAGGTGCGAGGATAACGGGGAAGTCGGCTGCTGACATGGCACAGGGGGAGGAAAGCTGGCTAGAAACAGACAAACACGTGGCTGAGGTGCCCTGGCTGGCAGCGGGCGAATTGGTGGTCTATGGTTTGCGCTGCAAGCCGCTGTTAGCGGCATTTATAGAGCTCAGATGAGCTCAGCACTTCAGGGGCAAGTGCAGGCGGTGTTAGGTTCTGCCAGGAAGCAAAGCATAGAAAGGAGGGCCCGGAAGCAAAGCATGGCGGGAAGTCGAGCGGGCACGGCGCTGCATCATCTGCACTTAAAAGTTAGTGCGTGCATCTTATGATCCCATTTGAGTGAGTAAGCAGGTCCCTCTAGGGTGATGGAGGGAGCAGATGGAAGATGAGGAAGGGGGCAGCACGGGACCGTCCAGCGTGAAGCCGCAAGAACCTGAGAGACAGGCGCCGTGCTGCAGTAAATGCAGGCAGTACCTCCTGGCCAACACGGTCAGCACGGAGTTGTTGTAGAGCTCGTTGTAGGAAGCTCTATCCAGTCGTAATCCGCCTGCGGGTCACCAGTTGTCCTCGTCTTCCTTTTGAACAGTTGCCTCCAAAAGAGGACTCGAGCAAGGTTGCAACTTTTGCAGGCCTCCAACCCTCGCTGGGGCACAGAGACGTTGCACACCCTCTTTCGTCCCCCGCAATCTTCTGGGAACCGGCTGCAACCACATGCGATGACTGTGCCGCTGACCAGGCCTTCAAGCGGCAGTGAGGCCAGCTGGGAGGCCCCTGAGCCTGGCGCAGCAGGCGCTGCCTACGTCGGCGAGCACCAAAGCTCCATCCGTCCGCTTCTGGACATCAACGACCACGTGTCCTCGCTGCTTGAGAAGGAGAGCGGCATTGAGACGCCCGCAATCGTGGTGTGCGGCGATCAGAGCACGGGCAAGACCTCGGTGCTGGAGGCCATCTCGGGGGTGTCCCTGCCCCGCGGGCAGGTGAGGCCGGGCGTGGGAGGATCCCCGGCGCAACGTGCCCCTCTGGCAAGCCTGGGCCTTTTCAGTGCACAGGCCCGCTTGCTTTGCAAAGCTGTCGTTATTGAGGAGCTGGAGTTACCGGTGCCTCCAAAAGGCGGCTCCCACCAGCGCTCCGGTGTGTGGGCCCCGCTGCCCCGCCGTCTCCCAATCTGCCCCCCTGTCTCCTCTGCACCATGTACCCCGCCCAGGAGCTTGTGACTCGCTGCCCCCTGAAGCTGAGCCTCCGCAACGGCAAGCAACGGTCCATCAAGCTCAGGTACAAGCAGCGCGGGAGTGAGGCCCAGGGGGAGGCGGCATGGCACACAGAAGAAGTTGAGGAGGCACACGTGGATGATGCTGTGCGGCGCGCCACCGAGGTGAGGCTGCTGTGCTGGGGAAGGGAGGGCGGGAGGGGTTTTTATTGCGCCTGGAGGGCTCACGGGTATTTGGCTCCCTCCAGGCCTGCCCCCTGTCTGCCTCTCAACGTTTCAGCCTGCCTGCCCCGCCCCCGTCCTGCCCACCAACCTTCCCGCCCCGACTTCGGCCCCGCCCTGCCTGCTCGAACACTTTCATTGTGCAACGGCAGGTGCTGGCGGGCAGCAACAAGGGCATTGTGGATGAGATGATATACCTGGACATCACCCGCCCCGACTGCCCTGACATGACCCTCATCGACACGCCAGGTCCGCAGCCAGCATGGCGCACCTGTCGGGATGGTGCAGTCGGTCGGCACGCTTTCTAGACAGCCGGCTGCCCCAGGCCCTTGTCATTGCAGCCCAATGCAGCTGCCTGCAGTCGCTCCAAGCTATTACCTAGGCATGCACGCTGTGCTCCACCCCTGCCGCCCGTGCAGGTATCACCCGTGTGCCCACCGGCGAGCAGCCCAAGGACATTGAGAGCCAGATCAAGAGCCTGATTCGCAAACTCACATCAGGTGCGGGCCCATGTCCAAGTCCATGTCAGCACCACATTTTCACCTCCCCTAAGCACCACATTTTCCCCACCTGGCACCTCCCCGCTGCAGGTGAGTCCAAGGTACTACTGCCTGTGGTGCCAGCCGACCATGACTTCACCACCGCTGAGGGCTTCCTGCTGGCACAGGAGCAAGACCCTGAAGGCAGACGCACCCTGGGAGTGGTCACCAAGATCGACAAGTGAGGGAGGGAGGGAGGGAGGGAGGGAGGGTGAGGCAATGAAGAGGGCTTCAGGACCGTTGGCATGCCTGGAACAGCGTGACCGCGCCTGGCACACCCTGCTTCCGCCCTCAGGCCTGGCACAACGCCTGCCTGCCTGGTACACCCTTTCTGGCACACGGCTGCCCCTTCCTGTCTTACCCCTTTCCTGCCCTGCCGCAGTCACTGTTGCTGCCTCGCTGCCTGCCTGCCCGACTGGCTGCCCATCCTTCCCAGGGTGCAACCTAGCAGGCCACCTGGACGCTGCCTCTCTCACGTGCACCTGTGCCTCCCCTCTGCCCTCCTACCCCCCACCTCCCGTTTCACCTTGCAGGGCGGAGCCGGGCATCCGTGCCAAGCTGGAGGGGACAGGGGCGGGCAACATCCATCTGGAGCTGGGTTTCGTGGGGGTGGGTGGGAGCGCAGGGAGACGCATACTGTCGGCCAGCATGCTGGTTAGTTGTATGTGAGGCGCGTGGCAGCACTCTGCCTGCCTGTGCCTGGGCTGTGCTGGGGCGAGCGTCGCTTCGCACTCTGCCTGCACCTGGACCACGCTATGCATGCTCTCCCGGTGCCCATGCCTCGTCCCCTCCACACCGTTGTCCTATGATACCCGCTAACCGGCCGCCCCTGCACCCTTCTTGCTCTTGCGACCTTGGGAAACTGCACAGCACACACAGCACGTCGCAGACATGACTGACTGCGCCCCGCGGCCGCCCAAATGCTCCCCTCTCCTTCGCCTTCAAGGAAGTTCCAACCCCTCCCACAGGTGCGGTGCCGCAAGCCTGAGGAGCTCAGCGAGGGGCTGGCTGAGTCGGACGTGCGCCAGTTGGAGCAGCAGTTCTTCAAGCAGCACAATGAGCTGAGCCAGGTAGGGCGGCAACATACAGCAGGCAGCACAAACCAGCAGAGCAGGCTGCTTTGTTTGGTATACGAGCTGCTCCACCGCCGCAGCCGGCAGAAAACCGCCGTCGTGCAGCAGCTGCAGGCGCCTGTGGCTCCGCCATGGCACCAACTGCCGCTCCACGTGCCCTTGTGTGCCTCCCCCATGCCCGGTGATTTGCAGGTGAACCCCGACCACCTGGGGCTGCCCTCCCTGGTGAGGAAGCTGGTGCACATCCAGCGTGGCTGCATCCTCAACGCCATGCCACGCGTCAAGGAGCAGGTGGGTGCATTGCAGAGGGCAAAGGGTGGCACTCTCAGCACAGCATGCCCTCAGGGAGGTCTGGGATGGCTGTCCTGTGGCGTCGGACGGAGGCATCTTGTAGATTGTGCAAACCAGCGGTATCCTGACATACCCTGCTGTGACCTTCCTGTGACCCTCGGCACCCTCCCTGCCCTGCGTGCCACCCCGCCTCTGCCCGTGCAGGTAGGCGAGAAGATGAGGAGCATTGAGGCCCAGCTGGCGGGTATGCCAGAGATCATGACCGGCGAGACACAGGCCCACTCCACCTTCCTCCTCCTACTCAGCGATGTGAGCTACTGCATGTGCTGACTGGCAGTGTGTATGCTTGAAGCCAGCACAGCGGCTTGGCAGGATGGAAGGCCTTGCAGGGGACCCCTGGATGCACCAGCGGCACTGACGTTGTAGTTAATCAGCCTGCGAGGGCACCGGGCTGCTCTCATGCGGTGCCACAACAGTTGCCAGTTGCCAGCAGTTGGCGACGTGTCTGTGTGCAAATCCAGCTGGGCTCTGTGCTTGCTCAGCTGTGCTTGCTGGCAACGCGTTGGCCAACCCTGCTTGCCCCTATTGTGGCCGTGCTGGCGCAGATGCAGCGTGAGTTCATAGCGGCTGAGCGGGGCAGCATGGAGTTTCAGGATCGAGAGATGCTGGTGGCGGCGCGTGTGCTGGAGCAGTGCGAGGCGTATGCCGAGAAGGCAAGCTGGGAAGGGCAGTCGTGTACGTGACCTGCAGATGTGGCGGCAGCAAAGCGTGCGCAGCAGGGCGGGAGGGTGGCCCCAAAAGCAGTGCCTGGCACTGACACAAGGCTGGGCTACCTCCCTATGGGCACGAATGCCACAGGGCTTGCACTGTCTATAGAAAGCACATGCTGCCTGCCTCTTAATCCCACTCCCAGTCGTCACGAGGTGGGCGACCCATTCCTTGCTTTCCCACAGGTGCACAAGGAGGTGAACGTGGAGAGCTTTGTGCAGGAAGACTTCCTTGAAGAGCTAAGGGCCATGATGCGGGACGCACGCGGCATTGGCCTCCGCAACTTCCTCTCACACCCGGTCTTTGCCCGGGCCTTCCGCACGGGTAAGCTGTCTGCCTGCCAGCGCTGACAAAAGGTCGGAGCCATCGGCAACCGCTGGCCAGCGGGCGCTGAGCCGCTGGGTCCTGCTGGCTGTACGCCTGCCTGACCGCTTGAGCACGCCACCTGGAATGCCCATCACAGCATGCCTGCCTGCCTCTCTGCTTGCCTGATGCATTCAGAAATTGCGTGCCTGCCCTTGTGCCTCCCTGCACAGCCGCCAGCACGTGCAACCCGGGCTGCATTTGCCGAGTTTGGCTGGATTGCCTGGTTCAGTTTGCATTCGAGGCCTGGACTTCCTACAATCCAAGCCTCGAACTCATCCAGGCTGCGGCTGCGTCCCACTGCCCTTGCCCTTCCCATGCAGCTGTGCACAGCAAACTGCAAGGCCCCGCCAGGGATCTGGTGGAATCTATGCGGCAGTACGTGGAGGGGGTACTGCTGAAGCTGCTCAGGCCCAGGTTCCAGGCCTTCCCCAACCTCGTACCTCTGCTGGAGACGGAGGTGGGGCCTGCGGCTGGAGGCTGCATGCTGCCCAGCCTCTGCACTCCTGCCTGCTCACACCTGGGTTGTGCAGATGCACTATTTCGTACATGTTAATCCTCCATTGGAGGTTAATTCGTGGCCCAGCCCACCCTCACACAGCTGCTGCAACACGCCGCTCACCCTCCTGCACAGCTGTCCGAGTTTTTGGACGATCAGGAGAAGCAGGCGACGGAGCACGTGGACGAGGTGGTGAGGCATGAAGCACACATCATGACGCTGGGGAAGCGGTACGATGAGCGAATCAAGTGAGTGGCACTGCCCATGCCTTGCACCTCCTGGGCCGGCACTCTAATGAAGTGGCAGAGCTGACAACATGGCAGCCGGTGCTGTTGCACGTCTGACCTGTGGCGTGCCGCTGATGTGCTGCAGTAGATGGGGGGTGGAGGAATCGGGGCACACAGGACGAGGCCAGCCACTGAAATTATTCGCTGGCCCCTGGGGCATTGCCGACGTGCACTTGTGCAGGATTTTTGACGCTGCGGTGGCCGCCATGCAGAGCGCTGCAAAGGGGCACTCGTGTGGGGGCGAGACGTGGACAAAGGCGGCTAACACTGCTGTGGATGCATGCGGATATGTCTACAGGGTACGCTGCGTATTGCCTCGGTGCTGCAGCCGGTCAAGTACAGGTCGAGTCTTACCAGGCGGCTTTATAGTTAGTTAGTTAGTTTACAGCGCCCACATATATGCGTGCTCACCAGCGCTTCCCCGTTCCACTTGAAAGACAGAATGCCTTTTTGGAACGAACGCAGGCAGCTAGAAGTAAGGTGCACACATGCTACACCCAATGGCAGTAGAGGGAATCGGTGCACACACCCTCGATTGCTGCCTCACACCCTCGATTGCAGGCTCCTCTGGAGCGCCTGGCGCTGGAAGAAGACCTGCAGGAGATGAGCCTCAACAAGCTGCAGATGAGGTGAGCAGGCATCTTCTGCCTCTGCTGCTTCCATCTGCACGGCTTGCTGCACACATTACTTGCGGTCTAACAAGAGGACTAGGAGAGTGTGTTTGCCTGTCCCTCCCCTGCCTGCCTGCCTGCCTGCATGCATGCATGCATGCCTGCCAGGCATGCAGTGCATGCCTGCTTGCCACCTGTCTGGCTCGCCCCTGACCCCCGCCCGCTCCCTTCCTCTGCAGCCTTGTGGCTTACACGGACGTGGTGCTGTCACGGGTGGTGGACACTGTGGCGCTGTCCGCACGCAACCTGCTGGTCAGCGCGGTAAGTGGCCCCCACCTTGCCCGTCATGGTGCGGCCCCCCGCCCTGTCCCACGTACCAGCTGCATGATTAGAAGAAAGCAGGCACAAGCAGCGGCACCTGCCCACAGCTGCCCCTGCCCTGCGGCGCCTGGCGCTTGAAAATGGCGCTGGCCATTAAACTAGCGCAGTGCGACACTTAAAAAGGCGGCAGGCGAATGCTTCTGAGGTTTGCCTGCTGCCTCTTCCCGCAGGCCGGCAAGCTGATGAGCAAGCAGGTGGCGGCAGGCGTGGCCACCACCTGCTCAAAGGACGGCCTGCTGCAGCACATGCACGTGAGCCCGCCTCCGGCGCTGTATTCCTTTACTGCATCCGCCGCATGCTTTGGGCTGGTGGTCACGCTCACCACCAGCGCTTCTAGCACAAGTTGAGCCGTCGGTGGCAGCCAAAGAGACCTCCACCCCTGACGTGACTTGGTAGTGGGTTAGATGTGAGGCATCCAACCAGGCACGCGCACCTTGATTGCTGCCTGCAGGATTCGCGCATGGCGGCCAAGCGGGCACAGCTGGAGCAGAGTCTGGCGCACCTGAAGGCGGCCTGGCAGAAGCTCAAGACCATCCCTATGGCGGCGTGACGCCCCACGTGTATATGATTTGCACGGTGGCCAAACTTTGCTGCCCTGGCTGCCTCTCTGTGCCTTCGATAGCGAGAAAGAGAGGTGCCGTGGTGCACTACCTGTGCATGTATGTACAACACTACAACACGGATCGTGCTGTACAGATCAACTGTTTGCGTTGCGCTGCGGCACATGTCTTCTAGCCAGAGTGAATTGCCCACAACAACCTGTACACCAGCAGAACGACACATTGAATATTACAACACACAGGACACAGGATGGGGCTCACAGCAAGGAGAGAAAGGCATGGGAATAGTGTCGGAAACGAACAATGGGGCTGCGCAATGTTGGGAGCGGCACGGCATCGAGGGAGGGGGCGGATCCAGGCAGGTAGCCGTTTGGCGCTTGGTGCACGGCAGGGGTCATGCACGGTACGACGACGGACATCTACGTGTCACTTCACGACAGAGTAATATGCGGCACGATACAAGGGAGACGACCGTGGCAAGTCGCAAGGCAGCATTAGCTGTCCTGCTCCCTTTGGTTGTACTGCCCGCTGTAGTCCGCCGACTTGTCAGCAGCGGTGGTATTGTCCCGTTGCCCCACTTGTTGCTCACCAAGTCGCACCACGCCGGCAGCTCCATCTGCGGTTCACGCCACGGCGATCAATAGCCCAATAGCCCAATAGCCCAATAGCCCCTGGGGGACCTTTGCTTGCGCCTCTGCCCTCCCCCTGCTCCATATCAGCCCGCTGCATCGGTCCAGCCTGCTGTGTTTCCCCTGCTCCTCCTCCCTGCTTGCAATCCTGGCGTACACT
>JTEE01000083.1:210900-232911 GCA_002896455.3 Chlorella sp. ArM0029B | reverse complement strand
ACAGCCATCCCCCATCCCCGCCATCCCTGCCCCACATCCCTGCCATCCCTGGCTGTGGCCCCCATCCCCCATCCCTGCGTGACAACCTCGACACCCATCCCTTTGTGCTGGTGCCGTCCCTCAGTCGGGTACCTGGGTGGGTGCGGGTGGGCTGCTGCCTCAGCTGGCAGCAGATGGATTGATGGTCTGTGCAGACGCTTGAATTCGCCTCGGCCGTCCAGTCGAGGTGCTGCTACGATGGTCAAATGTAAATGGTGTGAATAGGACCAACCTACTGCAGGCTTTTGAGGGTGGGAAGCCGAGCGGGCACTCCAGTGCGCGGGGTGCACAGATGGGACGCCAAGAGGGTGGGAAGCCGAGCGGGCACCCCCGATTGAATGCCCGGGCGCAGCTCGAGGCTGGCTCTGGCATCATGCGTGGCATGTCAGGGTGCCTGTCGGAGGTCATCCCACAATAGCACAGAACCGTGGCTGCCTGAAGTGCCTCCTTCAACCAACCTACAAGTTGCAGCGGTCAACTGCCCAGGTGCAGGTGTGCTGCCTGCACCCTAACGAGTCGTGCTGCACAGAGGCCTTGCTTGCTGCTGCAGCACAGCTCCCAATACCCCAGTGAGTGCAACTGCCACAACAGCCCATGGAGCAGCTGCAGCATACACTCAAATCGTACACTTTACAGGGCCGTAAGAGGAAAGACACAGGATGGGGTGGAAGGAGGGAAAGGCATGAAGACGTTTCTTGGGTACAGACAGCAGGGCACATGACACACGGGGTGGGGTGGGGTAGTTCTCTCAATTCAGCTCGCTGGGACAGACTCGGAGGCAGCGGGGAGGGGAGCGTGCATTCAACCGAGGGCACGCAACCTTGGGGGCGGCACGGCAGCGAGGCGAAGGACACGCTCCGCAGGCAGCAGAAGGGCGCCCGGTGGCGACGCGCACGGCAATGCGGGCGAGCGGCGGGGTGCTAGGGGCGGCATAAGAATTCCAAGCACGCACACAGAGAATGGAAGTGGGGGAGGCGGGCGGGGTGATCATGGAACGGGAAGGATTGGCAGGAGAATGCAGAGCCAATGGGCACGGGGTTGGCGCCGGAAAATTGGCGAGGGGAAGGCTGGCAGGCAGCGTGTTTGCCGCACGAGGAGGCGGGTGGGGTGAGAAAACTGCGCTTGTGGCCCAACCTCCGATGGGGCCAGCTCACCAAACTTTGAGCAAGGGGTGCTCCCGAAATCGCAACTGTACTGGAAAGGGGATGCTGGGAAGGCTGCCCCCACAGGATAGGGAGAGGCAGGCGGTGCCCAAGAAGAGGGGCACCTGCTGCCCCAGCTATGCACAATCTGCACCACACGTCAACTGGATGCCGAGCTGGCACACGTGGTTCAGGCCAGGCTCAGCACGCCAGCCAGCTTGCGAAGTGGTGACTGTGTGCCGTGGCTGTGCTCTACTGCCGTGCCATCAAGCCGGGGTGACTCATTGGCGCGAGTTCTGGGTGCATGCAGCAACGTGCGGGCAGAGGGAAGCCCTGGGAGGGTACAACAGAGGCCATGCTCGAGGCGCCCGGCATGCGGCCATCGGGGGCGCTGCCTGCCGCCTTTGCCCAGCTCGTGGCCAGCTCAAGGCCAGCTCCTGACAAGCTCACGACTGCCAAAAGCTGGCTCAGAAGGCAACGACGGGATCTTGTCCAGGGCGCCCGGCGTGCAGGCTTTTGGGCGCTCCCATCCCTGCCCAGCCGGCTCAGAAGGTAACGACCAGGTCCTGCTCCGAGCGCCCCGCGTGCAGGCTGCCCACTTGCGGCACGTCCACGCTCAGCCGGTCTCCCACATGGGTGAAGGGCACCTCAAAGCCATCCACGGTGCAGGCCTGCGGGATGGTGGGCAGGAGGGAGGGGCAGGAGGTGGTGAGGAGGGGATGAGGGGAAGGGACGGGAGGGCGTGCCGGCGAGAGCGGCACGGCGGCAGCTGCAGGGTTGGCACCGGCACTCCCGGTGCTTCAACCGCCACACAAAGCGTGCACTTCCCAGCACGCAATGCTTTGCTGCTGGGATTCAATTATGTGCCGCAACCTCCCTGCTGACGGTGCCCCCTCCCTGTGCCCGCCCCGCCTGCCCACCACACCTCTCTCTGTGTGCCTGCACCTCCTCCTCACCTTTGGCTTGTGGCTGCAGTAGGCCAGCAGCGTGCCACGGCCGCGCACGCTCAGGTGCACCAGCAGCTGCTCCGCCTGCCCAGATGCGGTGCCCTCCTCCTCTTGGTCTGCATACATTCAGGGCGGGAGGGCAAAGGTGAGCCCCGATGCAGCAGCAGCAGCAGCAGCCGCCGCTGGGTCCGTCGGCCTAGCGGCAAAAGCGGCCCTCCCGCCTCCTCCGCTGCTGCTATGGCAAGCGTGTGAATACTGGGGCCAGCAGATTATGGCGCAGGTCAGACTCGAGTGGGGCCGCCACAGCTCGGTGTGCCCACCCCGCCCCCGCCCCGCTGAACCCTGGAAACCTGTAGCCACCCCAGCTTCCACCCTTCTCTTTGCCCCTCTTTCTCCCTTCCAACACCTGGTCTTCGCGCACCTGCCATGCTTGCTTCAGTGGCCGGCCCGGTATGCTCAGCGTGCACCTCCAGCACCGCTCCGCCGCCATTCAGCATGTTGGTGAGTCCCAGGGGAGCAAACTCGATGCCAGCTGAGGAGGAGCCGCCAAACTCGTAGCGGGCGATGGGGGCAAAAGTGACCACGGTGCTGTGCCAGCCTGCAGGACAGGACACAGAGTGCAGCCAGAGGGGCGGTGACAATAAGCAGGTGAGCGAGGGTGTTGCCTGCAACCGGGACAGGTCAGGCGGTGCTGTTGGGGCAGACCAAACGTGGCTGCATGCCAGCATGCGGCACGCCACTGGGGGTACCATGGCTGCTGCAAGCTTGAAGCCTTTCAGCAAGGGTCGCCCGGCAACAGATGGAAACCCTCCCTCCACAGCCCCGCGTCTGAAGAGAACACTCTGCCACATCGGTGTACCGTGACGCTACCTCACCCTCAAGGAACAGTCGCTCATCAAAATCACTCTACGGGCCTCCTTTTTACGCTGCTGCATCCAGCCCCCTCACCCCACCCCACCCCACCCCTCTCACCCTTCATAGTCACCGTCACCCCTTGGTCCCACGGCACGCGGTGCAGCTGGTCGCTGTCCCCAACATAGGCAGCAAAGTCGTGCACCGCTGGGCCGGGGGGTGCCTCCTCATCTTCGGCCACCACCCCTGCTGTGCCCGCTGCGCCTGCTGTGCTCATGAAGCTGGCACCTGATGCCGTCCAGCCGGGAGGCGAGCGGGCACTGCTGCCACCATCGCCAGAGGAAAGCCCGCCGCCGCCGCTGCTGCTGCTGCCGCTGCGGGCGGGTGGCGCTGGCTTGGAGGGGGTGCGATGCCCGCTACGCTGTGCCTGCTGCGCCGCCGCCTCCTCGACCCGCGCCGCTGCCAGAGCGCCTGCCACGTCGCAGCCGGCTGCCTCCAGTCGGTGCCTGAAGATCTCCACATCCGTGGGGCGCACCACGGCTGCAGGGGGGGGGCGCAAAGCGGGACGGTCTGTTAGCTTGCAATCCAACTGCGTGCAACACTGTAGTCGGTGCATTGGGCTGCACCGGGGGCACACAAGCACCCTTGAAGTTCAGCAGGGAGGCATGTAACGAGGCAGGCATGGGGGACGATTTTTGTTGGTGCCGTCTGCTTGTGCACAGGCCGGCATAGGATGGCCCATAACATAGTGCACCTGCATAGCACAGCATGGAAAAGCACAGCATGGCACACCACAGCACGGCACAGCACAGCGCAGCGCAGCGCGGCATGCCACTCACTGGTGAGCTCCGGGGGTGACGGGTTGTGGATGTGGAATCGGCGGCGGGAGCGGTCCCAGGACGAACCCTGCAGGTTGAACACACCCACCACGCCGGTGACGGCATTCAGGTTCCAAATCTGCACAGCCAGGGCGGGTTGAAGGAGTTGCGGGCAGAGGGGATCGGGGGGTGAGGAAGAAAGAGACCAGTGAGAGAGCGGCAAGCAAGCGCAGCAGGCGGCCGGGGGAACCAAACCGTGTCTGCACTTTCGGAACTCTGGCTAAGCAGGTGGCAGGAAGACAGGGTAGCTGACCCCCGCGCGTAAGCAGTACAGATAGGAGTGTGGTGCTTGCCTTGAGCAGGGTGATGCCGTCGCGCAGCACGTCGGCAAAGAGGGAGTCGCGGGTGGGGCGGCCCGGCAGGAGGGCGCGCAGCACGGAGCCGTCGGGCAGGACCAGCTTGCGCAGCACCTCAAAGCTGTGGGTTGGGGAGGGGGGGAGAGGCGGAGACGCGAAAAGGGGATGTGGTGATGGGGAAGGGGGAAGAGGGGGAGGGGCAGCACACAGCTCGCAGGGAGGCGGAGAGAGGCCACCGCACTGCACGGTGCTGACGTCTGAGGCACATGCTCGCGTGAATAGGCGCAGGCACAGGGACACATGCAAGCCCGCCCGCACCTGTGTGAGCCGGGGGCGTCCGACACGTAGACGGGCCCGCCGGACACGGCGCGCGCCACTGCGTGGATGTCTGCCGCCACGTGCCGGCTGCTGAACATGTCCCAGTCTGTGGAGGGAGGGAGGGAGGGAGGGAGGGAGGGGCAGCACTGGGTTAGCATGAGATGAGGGAGAGGGAGGGAGCTATGAAAGGGGCAGCACGAGATGAGGGAGGGAGAGGGAGGGGGGGGAACAAGGGGGCAGCACGAGGTGTCGGGTCGTCATGCAGTTGCTGCACAGGGAGGACTGCAATCGGGGTGAGGTGGGCTGGTGGGTGGGTGGCTGGTGGGGGGCCTTGCTGGCATGAAATCGGCAGGCGGAGTTTGGCTGACATGGACATTAACCCAAAGCAACCTACACCCGCATGTTCCCTTTGCCGCGCCGCGCCCTGCCTTGCCCTGTGCCCCGACAACGCCCACCGCCCACCCCAGCCGCCCACGTCCCCTCATCCCCACCTCACCCCCGCCCCTGCACCACCCTCCCACGCACCGGGCAGCGCCAGGGGCGACAGGAAGAGGCCGTTGAAGGCGCAGGCTGCCAGGTGTGGGATGTGTGAGGCCTTGTCGGTGGGGTAGAAATCGTCAGAGGCGCGGGCCACCGCTGTGTCGCGCCACCGGTAGATGTTCTCTGCACGGGGTGGGGGACGGGCGGGCGGGCACATTGGTATGAAGAGGTGGAGGAGACCCAGGCACGCGAGCAGGCAGAGGCAGGCAGGCAGGCAGGTCTGCCGGCTGTTTGCTTTTGGCACCGCCCGCCCCAGACCTGACTGGACTTTTCCTCCACTCCCCTGCCCCACCCCACCCGGAAAGTGGCACATGCAGTTGATGGCGTGGTTGTCGGCAAAGTTGGCGGCAATCGAGTCCTCTAGAGCAGAGTGGGCGCGCAGGGCGGCCGCGGGACCGCCGCCCATGCGCGACCCCACCAGCCCCACGCCCGCCTGGCAGTCCACCTTGACGCCGTTGATACCTGAGGGAGGGAGGGAGGGAGGCAGGAGCAAGTGGAAGGGAATTGGCAAAGTTTGCAGGCGGAGGTTTTGAGGCAACTACCATGACGCCGTTGACGACTGAGAGGGAGGGAGGGAGGGGCGGGGAGCAGTGAAATCACAGATCACCCATGTCACACAAGCGGTTGTACTGGATAAATCTTGACGCCGTTGACGCGTGAGGGAGGGAGGGAGCAGGGGGTCGGGGTTGGCAAAGCAGCAGGCGGACATTCGAGGGCAGGCCAGTCAACCGTGCCGCCGTGGACGCCTGAGGGCAGGAGGGTGGGGCACTTGCACGCTGCAGTAGTTGACTCGCTGTGCTATCACTGTTGCCCACCACGACGCCGTTGGTGCGTGCAGCAAGACAAGGCTGTGCCCCATCCACTCCCCACAAGCTCACCTGCCTCCGCCAGGTAGGCGTGCATGTCGTTAAAGAGGGCGCCGGGGCGGTTGGCGATGGCCAGTCCAGCCAGCATTCCGGGGTTCCATGCGGTGCTGCACAGGGGAAGAGGGAGACGGGAAGGCAGGGCGGTTGGGAAATGGAAGGGCAGAAGAAGGCAAGCAGGCTGAAAGTGGCAGCCGCGGGCAGCAGAAAGGTTGGACATCAGTTTTTGGTGTAGTGGCAGGCAGGCGGGCAGGCGGGCAGGGAGGGTGACGGGCACGGCTGCAGGCGGGCAACCTGCTGCCCTGCCCAGCCCAGCCTCACTGGCTCCCACCTTCCACACCGCTAACTTCCAGGAGTGCCTGCCCCCAACAGCTGTTGCTTCTTGCACGTTTCACCTCATCAACTCGGAACACACAGTGGTTGCATGCATGCAAGAACACACACGGCCTGCCAGCTGTCGACTCGGGATGTGCGGCTGCCTGCCACCCTGGCCCCCGGTGAGCCAGCCCAGAGTGAGAACCAACAACCCACCCACCTGGGCTCGATTTCGCTGAGGCCGGGCGTGGGCTTTGGGAAGTACAGTGTGGGCTCGTACTGGGCCATGGCGGGAGAGATGGGGGACACGCCGCTCCAGTAGGCAGACAGGCCTGGCAGGGGTGGAATGGTTGTGGAGGGATTTATATGAGCAGGTCTCGAGACTAAGCGGAATTTGCATGGCGGGGGAGTTGGGTGACGTGCCGCTCCAGTAGGCAGACAGGCCTGGCAGGGGGCGGCGGGGGCAAAAAGGTTGTGGTGTGTGTTACAGGCACCCCAATAGTACGCCCTATCAGACCGGGACAGGGTGTGTGTGTGGAGGGCCGTACAACAGTGGGGCTTAGGAGAGGTAGGGTTTGCATGATGCTGAGCCAATGGCGGGGGAGTTGGGCGACCACGCCGTTCCAGAGGCAGACGGGCCAGGCAGGGGTGAAGGGCGGGAGGTGAGGAGCAGCCGGTGGTTGAGAAAAGAGGGGGGATTGCAGGGGGGTGGGAGGCAAAAGGTATACGGAACGGGCGGACGGGGAGTCGGGGGAGAAAGGGGTGGATGTCGGGCAGCAAAGTGACAACGCCGAGTGCGCCCTCTGTGTCCCTCACTCCTGGCACAGTGCACATGTGCCGCCCTGTGCCCTCACTCATTCTACCTTCATGCATTTGCAGCGCCGCAGAAGCACACAAAAAATGCGCCACAGATGCGCCATCCCAGCATTTTGGTACCACGCAACAGCCCTGTGTCCTCACCGTGCCAGCAGTACACGTACTGCACATTGAAGCGCTTGCGCAGGTGATCCACAACCGACTTCAAATCCTCACGCCGCCCCTGCGGGAGGCAGGAGGGGCAGCAGTGAGCGGGGGTGAGAAAGGTGGGGCAGGCGGACGGGCAGGCAGCCGGACACAAGAATGCAAGCACACACAGGCGGGGCGGGCAGGCACAGCAGGCACAGACAGGCGGGGAGGCAGGGGCAAGCCAGCTGCTTTGCATGCTCGACGTCTGGAAGCCGGCATCGCATGTTGCGACAAGCAGAGTGTCAAACCTCGGCTGTGTGTCAATCATACCAGCACGCGAGTGTCAAAGATTGAGCCCTGCTGCTGCTTGTGCTGCACACTACCACCCCAGGCCCTGACCCCCGTCCGCCTTGTGAGCACAGCCTTTTGCATTCCGCCACACATTCAGCAGCCTTAATAAGGTAATATCCATCTGGAATCTTGCTCACCGAAGAGATGTCCTCAGAAGTGGCGTAGGGCGAGCTGAACTTGGCGTTGGCGCGGATGTCGGTCAGCCTGGGGAAACAGGGGCGGGCAGGCAGGGGGAGGCATTGAGCGTGTGGGTGTGGGTGGCAGGCAGCAGGGGGAGCACACAGGCCAGCCGTTGGGTGAGCGGCGGCGGCGGGAGGGGCAGCTCGGGGCCACGAGGCCGAACCTGTGCCATGCCACCTACTTGGAAAGGAAGAGAAGGCTGGATGCCCAGCCTCTTGAGCTCCCTGCGTCTTGGGCCCTCCCACTCCCCTTGCCGAATCAGCGCAAGCCACTCCCTCCCCCCACCCCTGCCCACTTGCGCGGAACAAGCGTTCGAAAGAGGCCTGAAACACGCAGCTCAGACATGCAGCCCACAGGCACATGCCCATACATAAAACCATTCACCTTCCCACAATCCCACAGAAACGTAGGCACACCCGTGCATCACACATACACACGCCCACCCCCCACACAGCTACCCCAGCCAACACCCCCAGCCACCACACCTACGCCCACCCCCACACCAAACAAACAGGGACAGGCACACACACCTTCACACCTATACCTGCCCACCCCCTGGCACACCTGCGTGTGAAGTTGGTGGAGTCTGCAAAGAATTGGAGCATGGAGCCCTTGAGGGGCCCCGTGGTGAGGTAGGTGAACAGGTTGACGGGCCTGCAGGCGGCAGGGAGGGTGGGAGGCGAGACGGAGCATGGCGGGGGGTCAGGATGCAAGGGGTAGTGCTGATGGATACCCGACAAGCTAAGAGAAGCATAAGCGCTACGGCTTGTGAAATCGGGTTTTTGGAAGACAGCACTGCCAGCACTGCTACTACTTGCACCGCACCACCCTGCCCTGTCGCAGGAAGAGACGAGGCCTCACCCGCCCCGCCCGCCGTACTGCGCGGGGTCCACCACCCAGTAGCAGCCCGCCTCACACCCCGCCCCACTTAAGAAATCAACCAAATAAACCAAACCCAAGCCTCAGCCTGGCACCCCCCCTCCTCACCAGGTGCCGTGCTCCGCGGGGTCCACCACCCACTGGTAGAAGAGGACCACCAGGGCCTGGAAGGCGCCAAACACCAGGCCCACAGCGTACTGCAGGGCGGGGGGAGGAAACAGGGCGGGGAGGGAAACAGGGCGGGGCGGGTAAGGGGACAGGGTGGGTCAGGGGACAGCTGTCAGGGTGAGCAATGACAGGGAAGGGAGGGCAGGCGGGCAGGTGGCTGAGCGCGTGGGGGATTCCGGGTACGGTACGCAGAACTTCTGCTGCCCGCCCTGCCCCGCCCCGCCTGGCCGCCACTACTGCAACCATGCCTGGGCAGGGCCCAGCCCACAGCTGGCTTCGGCTGCACTCCCCAGCCCAGACATGAAGCAGAACAGCATGAACCAATGCAGGCTTGCACTTGGGCATGCACACGGAAAGCGAGTCCGGTTGGCGCAACCCTCGTGGGTGTGACGCCCGCATCAGAACTCAACCAGCAGTAGTAACCAGACCAACCCCAGCACCTCAAATAACCAGACCAACCTCAGCCCCAGCTCAGCTGAAGAGGGTTGAGGTTGGCGCAAGCAGCCCCCGTGAACAAAAACCTGGTTCGAAATCGAAGATACAATACGTTACGAAATCGAATATACAATATGAAATACAATCGGACACAAATACACCCTGCCGCCAGCACGCACCTGGAAGAGGGTCGAGGTGGCGCGGATGACCAGGGGCATGCGCTTGGCGGGTGCCAGAGCCAGCTCCTCCATTGAATCCGTCACCACGTGCTGGCGGGCCAGGGAGTGATAGTCCACGCCGCTCAGCGCCCCCTCCTCGGGAGGACCTGCTGGGGCGGCGGGGTGGCGGGCGCGGGGCCCTGCATGCAAGACCCCCGCTGCAGCACCCCCACAGCAGCATCCTGCTTCACTGATAACGTAGTCACTGGAGCTTCAGGGGGCGGGAGCGGGCCGTGCTGCCATGGCACTGAAGCACGGCCCCCCGGCCCTCCTGGCCGCACACAAGCCACCCACCCGAAGCGCGGATCTCCTGCAGGTAGGCTCCCATGGCTGTGCCTGCTGGGATTTCCTTGGCCGCCTGCCCAAGCGCCTCCATCTCCCCCTCAAGGTACGCCTCACGCAGCGCAGCATCCCCCGCCTGCAGGCCGGATTGAGGCAAACATGTGTGTGGGCAGTCAGGAAGTGGAAGCCTTGCCAGGTACGCCTCACGCAGCGCAGCATCCCCCGCCTGCAGGACAAGTGGAGGGGTGCAGTGAGGGCGCATTAGAAAACAGGCACAGGGCCGAGGTGGGAGGTTGCTTCCAGGTGTGCATGCCTCATGAAGAAGCAGGGGTGGAAGGCTTGTTGCAGGTAGGCATGCCGTGCGCATGCCCCCCGCCTGCGGCGCAGGGTTGCTGCAGAGATGTGGGTAAAGTTGCAATCAGCTTGGGGCACGAGGGAAGGAGAGCTGCGCCAAAACACACAGCAGCGGTGTGGTGCACCCGCTTTGGCCCTGCCATCTGCCCCCTGGATGTGCCTCGACCCAGGCCCTGGCCCCCCCATGTTTAACATTGTAATACAATGACTGCTGTGTTTTTTAGCCGGCGCAATAGCGTTAATAAACCCAGCATCAATTCAGAGCGCGACCCCATCCACTCGCCCACCTTGACTGCCGTCTTCTCCTTTGTCAGCTGCTGCTTGAGCTGCTCTGTGGGGATGTCCCGGTAAGGCTCGTCCACCTCGGTGCACTGCAAAGAAGTGGAGGAGTGGAAAGCAGAATGGGAGGGTGACAAGGCGGGGGCAAGGCGGGAGGGTGCGGAGGGTGACATCCCAGGGGCAAGGCAGGGATGCGGGCGGTGGCAGAATGATAGGCCAGGGACAGGACATGATCAGGAGGCAGGCAGGTGGGGCGGCCGGATTGGCGGGCCAGGCAGGGTGGGGGATGGGAGAAGCTGGATGGAGGGGGGCACGGCAGAGGGCGCTACGGAAGAGGAAGGTTGGCGAGTGCATGGTAGCGGCCAGAGCCAGAGGCATGCAATGCAACACAACACACCTGCCAGCCGTCGTCAATCACCACCCAGCGGGGTGGGGTGCCTGCAGACGCAGGCAGTGGGCGGCAGGCAAGGGAGCGTAACAAGCTTTTTAGTTCACCAAAGTGTTGTGTTGACTCGATTGAGAGTGCCTCGTGCAGGGCATCTATGCAACTAGCCACCAAGGCACCAGAGCAACTAGCCACCAAGGCACCAGAGCAGAAGCAGCAGGTCAAAGCCAAGAGAAGCGCAGAAGAGTGCGGAGAAGGGCAGCAGGAGGGACTCTTAACGTACCGCCGCTGGTCAAGCTCTGCACCGCGTCGGCCAGGCCCGTGGCGCTGACGGCCGAGTAGAAGCTGCAGGGGAAGATATAAGGAGATGGAGCAGGCACCGCGTGAAAACACATGAAAAAGACGCTGGCAACTCAGCCAATGCCAGGTCAGCAAGGCAAGAAGCCCGCCCGGCAACGCCCAGCCAGCCTCCCTCCTGCAGCACCCACCTGTCCCAGGAGCACCATCCAAAGACGTCCAAATTGGGGGGCAGCTTCTTCTCGCGCAGCGGGCGTGCGCCGCCGCTGAGCGCCGCCGCCGCCGTCACCGCCGCCTCGATCAGCGCATACGGCTCACGCCCCGCTGCCAGCAGCACAGCGTCGTCAAAGTAGTCGGTTGCCACAGTGTCGTCTCCACTTTCCATGCGCAGCGTCAACACGTCCTGCCCATGCTCAGGGGTGCCCTTCCTGCAAGGGAGAGGGCGGCGGCATGGTGAGGCGCGTCACGCTGGCCAGCGGCACAGCACGGACAGAGGGCTCGTTCTGCGCCGTGTTTTAAATTCTGACCACTGTTTCGTGGATCTGTCACGCTGGGGCAGCGGGGCAGCCCGTCGACCTCCAAACTGTGTTGCCGGAGAGCGCCGGAAGAGCAGGCGCGAACCTCAGCGATCCTCAGGTCAGGCGAAAGCACGGTGATGGATGCTGCAACGGACACCAGAGTGCCCGACACTTCCTGGCGACACGCCTCGGTTCGCGCTTCCCCCCCTGCTGCAGGGGCGGCCCCAACCATCAGGGATGAGCAGTGTCGAAAAGTCTGCCAAAAGGCGGCGGGCGGGAGAGCTGGGCCTCCTGTCGGGCACCCCGCCGCCCACCAGTGGCTCGCCGCTGCTGCCGCCGGCCACGCAGTTGGTTGGCGGGGCAGCACTGTATGATGAGCAGCTAGAGGAGGATGAGCCGGCGGGAAAGCCAGACGTGTTTGAATTCTTTGCACAGCGTGCCAGCAAGCAGCGCGGGCTGGAAGAAGAAGTGGCGCGGCTGAGGCAGCGGGAGGCACACTTGGCCTCACGGCTGGACGAGTCTGAGCTGGCGACAGCGCGCCTCAAAGACAGCGCCGCCGGCGCAGCAGCCCGCCAGCAAGCACGCGAGGCGCAGATGGAGCTGCAGCTGAAGCAGCAGCAGGAGGGCCTAGGGGCAGAGGTTGCCCGCAGCGCGGGGCTCAGCCAGCAGCTCCGTGCCGCCAGGGCCGCCGCCGAGGCGGCGGCGCAGCGTGCAGCGGCGGCGGAAGCCGCGGTCGCAGCTGCAGAAGCCCCGGCAGCGGCGGGCGCCGCATCGGCGGGGCAGGCCGCTGCAGACCTGCGCCTGCAGCTCACCCAGCTTCAGTTCCAACTGGACCAGCTGGCGGCAGACAAGGAGGAGGGGGAGCGGCGTGCTGAGGTGGCGCTGGCCACAGCGCGGCAGCGCAGCGAGGCGGAAGCCGCCACCGCCCGCCTGCTGGAGCAGCAGCTGGGGGAGGCGGTGGCCCTGGCCGAGGCTGCCAACTGTGAGAAGCACTCGCTTGAGGCAGCGCTGGCAAACAAGGACCGCCAGGTGGTGGGGCTGGAGACGCGGCTGGAGGGGGCTAAGTCGAGCGGGGGAGACGCGGTGCTGGTGCGCACGCTGCGCGACCAGCTGAGGGAGCAGGAGGGGCTGATTGCGGAGGCGCGGCGACTCAAGGAGCAGGCGCAGTGAGTGGCGGGCCGCGGGGCGGTGGGTGGGAGTGGGTTGGACTGTCGAGGTATGCTGTGACACAGCTGTGACACAACAACTTCTCAGCAGTGCACTTGCCTGGCACACAACCAGCCAGCCTGCACACACCTCCCGCCTCAATCCTTCCCGTCTCTCCCCCCTGGCCCCACCACCTCCCGCTGCAGCACCGCCCACGTGCTGCGTGAGCAGCTGGAGCATTCCGAGGCGCGGGCGCGTCAGGCAGAGGAGATGCTGCCTGACGCAGCCGACTTGCAGGGCCGGCTGGAGTCTGCAGAGCAGCAGCTGCAGCGGTGGAAGGTCATCCTGGAGGGCGCCGCAGAGTGCTCCACCCCAGAAGACGTGCTGCACACGCTCAACCGGCTGCAGCGCCAGCAGATGGAGGCGACGGTGCAGGTGGGGTGGCGCTGCAGGGAGGGTGCTGGCCTCTGGCTGGGTTGAGAGGATGCTGTGCCGAGGGGCGTGGGGCATGGGGCCGCAGCCACAGCGCTTAGTGAGCAGCAGAGCACAGCAGCTTTCCCATTGTGAGCTGCTCTCCTCAAAACTCTCTTTGCCTACTTGCATCGCATGCCTGCCTGTCTCCCCAGGTGGGAGACAAGGCAGAGGAGGTGGCTCAGCTGCGGGCGGCCGCCGCCGACGCCGATGCGGCACGGGCCGAGGCAGAGCAGGCGGCGGCGGCGGCTCAGGCGTCGGCTGACGAATCTGCGGCCGCGCTGAGCCGCGCTGAGCGCAAGCTGGTGCTGCTGGGCAAGGAGCGGGATGGGCTGAAGGGCATCCTGGCCAGCTACGACGAGGAGTACCTCAACCAGCAGGGTGGGCGTGTGGACGGGTGCGGGAGGGCGTGGGTGGGCAGGTGGCCAGCTAGCGCTGAGGGTAAGCTTGCAAGGCTTGCCATGACTGCCTTGCCCCAGGCCTGCTGCTCCTCCCCTGAATCCCCGCTTGCCCTGCACCCTCCGCCCGCCACTCCCCTGTGGGCGCAGGCGCGGAGCTGGGCCCGCAGCAGAAGCGGATTGTGGAGCTGGAGGCGCAGGTTGGCGCGCTGCACGCCCACGTGGCGGCCCTGGAGGAGGAGCTGGGCAGCCGGGGCAGTGCAGCGGCGGGGGCCACCACGGGCGCCAGCNGGCCGAGGCGCGGGCGCGGGCGCTGGAGGCGGAGGCAGCCAACCTGGGGCGACAGGTGGCGCTGCTCCAGGTGAGGTTGACGGGACGCATGCAGGCAGTGCCTGCTCTGCCCCGTGCTTGTGGTGACTAGTGGTAGCAGTGTGTGCAGTACCTTTACAGGCAGCGGCTCGCATGTCAGCCAAGCAGGGATGCAGCTCATGCCTCCCCCTCCACCACCCCGAGTTGGGTTGGGCGAACCCAACCCAACTCAACCATGCCCACCGCCCGCGCATGCCACCCACCCACCGCCACGCGCAGGAGCGCGTGGGTCGTGGCGAGTACAACGCGTCCACCACGCGTGTGCTGCACTTCAAGTACAACCCGGAGGCTGAGATGGCCCGGGAGGCGCGGGATGGGCGGCTGGCGGAGCTGGAAAGCGAGAACGAGGCGCTGAAGCAAAACCTGGGGCGCTTGGAGGCGGCGCAGCAGCAGGTGTGCCTGCTGTGCTCTTCCCAGGGGATTAATAATAGGCCGGCGGTATGTGCAACATGGCAGAATGCCGGCTTGACATGCGTGCGCCGCCCCAACAGGCCAGAACCTGCGGCTTGAATACCCTGCATGCGCCGCCCAACACACAGCCACCCTTGCCTGCCTGCCTGCCTGCAGGGCCAGGCGTCGGTGGGTGCGGGTGCGGGCGGCAGCATGCGTGTGGCCCAGCTGGAGGGCGAGACCAACCTGCTGCGCCGCAAGGTGGCGGAGCTGCAAAAGGGCATGGACCGGCTGCAGCAGGTGCGGGGCTGGGTGCGGGGCTGGGTGGGTGCCAGCCGCACGCCTTTGCCACATCCCCACCATACGAGCGTGTACCCACCTGAACGCGCTGGTTGCGTCCAGCTGATAGTGTCACATGTTGTAAAACTGCCCTGCCTACCCCGACTGCCCACCAGCTTCACCCACCAACCCTGCCCAACCTTACCCACTTCTCCCCACTCCGCCCCGCCCCGCCCTGCCCCGCCCCGCAGGTGTTCAACAAGCAGATCACGCTGTTCCGTGAGGCCGTCTACATCCTGTTTGGCTTCCGCCTGGAGATGGCCTCCGACCCGGGGGCGCGCGACATGAAGGCCCAGTTTGTGCTGCGCCCGCAGCACGCAGAGGGCGACGGGCAGCTGGTGTTCCGCATGCTGCGAGACAACCGCATGGTGCTGGTGCCCACAGAGCTGAGGTGGGGCGGTGGGCAGGGCTGGGTACTTGGAAGTGTCACGAGAGTTAAAACTGGGGGCTGATGGAAGCTCGGGTGGTGAGTGGGGTTGCCTGCATGCCGCGCTGCTGAGATAACCAGCACCCCTTGCTGGTGCACGTGCCATGCCCGCCTGCCTGGCTTACCAGATGCTGAGCCGTTTCTTTCCCATTTGCCCCGCCCCGCCCCTGGCCCTGCCCCTGCTGCTGCAGCTCCCGGCTGCAGCGCGAGGTGGAGACCTTCATCGACCGCTTCCGCTCCATCCCCGCCTTCACCGCCAACCTCACCATGGACTACTTCCAGAAGCAGACGCAGTGCTGAGCTGGCGCTGCCGCTGAGCGTGGCTGCTGAGCTGGCACCAACAGCGGCCACAACGCTGGCTGTTGCCCCCAGTTTTTCTGTTTCCCCCACACCTGCAACTGCTGGCTGGCCTGTAAGATGCTCAGCGCTCCCTCAACTTGCCCAGCCTTGTTCGAGAGAGACAAGCAACGAGACCCAAAGACGACAAAAGAAAAACACCGCGGATCTGGGAGCGCGCTCTTAATGAGCAGTTGCAGCAGACTGCAGGAGTGCTGGATCTGTTTTGAACCGTCAGATGCTGGAACAGCGTCCCCCCGCAGACCGCCCCGCTGTGCCCTGCTCTGGCTTCTCACCTGGGCGGGCGCAGCGTGCCCCTGAACTTCTGCTGGCTGATGAGCGGCAGGATGGTGGCGTAGCTGCCGTCCTCCAGCTCAGCCAGCAGGAACTGCGCTCAGCGAGGGGTCAGTGTGGGGTGCAGGGCAGTCAGGCCCAGAAGCGGCGCTGAGAGACAGGGACAAGTTGTTGAGAACAGCGTGTGTGTATCCGTGTGCCGAAAGGCAGGGTGGTATGTGATGCGTATGGGAGAGGCAGGGCGGGGTACGGGAGCGTGAGGTTTAGAGTGGGCAGCACCATGCCCGGTGCAGGCACAGGTGCATTCCTGCCAGCCAGGCGTCAGCCCCCTGCCCCCCATAGCCTGCCTGCCTCCCCCTGCCCCCCATGGCCTGCCTCCCTCCCCACCTGCGTCTCTGGAGGCAGCTCCCGTGCCGTCTTGCCCCACTCTGGCGTCATCCACCACAGCTTGTTGCGTGCGCACGCCAGCCACTGCTTGCAGTGCAGCTGCGCAGAGGTGTGGGCAGGGCAGGGAGGGCAGGGGATGAGGCAACGGGGAGGGCGATGGCCGGGCAGTTGGCGCGTAGGTGAACAGAAGGAACCGTGGGGCACCCCATGAGATGCAGCAGCCTCTTGATGCGGCCTCGTTACACTCTTTCCACCACAAGTCTGCCTGCTGCTGGCCGCGTGCGCTTGTGGCCCCGCATGCTGCGGCCACCCATGCTGGCTGGCTGTTGGTGCTTCTGATTCATCACCATTCTGGCGCCGCCGCCAGCGGAGCTGCTGCTGCTGACTCATCACTCATTCTGGCGCCGCTGGCATGGAGCCGTTGCTGCCGCCGCAGGTGCAGGACTGTAGCAAGTGCTGACAATAAGCAGGCATGATCGATCCCGTGATATTGCTGCCCCTGCACGGCTGCTGCCATTCACATGCCGCCATTGCCCTTGCCGCAACGTGCTGCCGCTGCATGCTGCTGCATGCATGCTGTCCCAATGCCTGCTTCCCACACGATGCGCCCCCCGTGCTGCTGCCGTACACCCCTCCAGCGAACGCTCCGTCTCCCTCGCTCGATTTCCAAACCCTTGCACAAATCCAGAGCCACACACAAGCAACACCCACCCACACCACGCACACCGGCTGCCACAACACACGCGCCTGCTGGCTGCCACTTCCCATGGGGACGACCTCCAGGGCAAGACCCTTGTAGATATTGCTGTACCCACAGCAGGAGCCTCAATTGGGGCGGTGCCCTTGCCAGCCGCCCTCCTGAGCAGCCCCACAGCACCCCACCCCACACCACACCATTTGCCCAAACCTGCAGCGAACCCTGCTCACCTTGCCCAGCGCAAAATCTTCAATCTCTGTGGCCCCCTTGCTGGCCGCCAGGGAGAGGAGCACCATGTCGGTGGCGGCTGCTGCTGCGCTGTCCCGCTGCTGCACCCGCGTCTGCGGCGACATGCCGTCCATCAGCACCAGTCCGTCCCCCACTGTGACTTTGCCATCAGCAAAGGCAATGGGCAGCAGCGTGGCACGTGGGTTGGGGCACAGCTGCTCCATGGTAGGCCGCAGGTGACGCCGTGGCGGCTGCGGGCTGCTTGGGTGCTGGTCGGACGGCTGCTCCAGCGGCTGGTCCGGACGCTGCAGGCGGCTCGGCTGCTGCTGCTGCTGGTCTGCAGGGCGCCGCACCGTCTGGTGGCTGTTCCGTTTGCTGCCGCGGCGGTGTCCGCCACCGCCCATCTTGACCGGCGGCTCTGCTACTGCGGTGCAATGCAGGCGGGCCCGCCTCTGTGGCAGCTGCCCGAGCGTGTGAGCAACGGGGGGAGGAGCACCAAGCCTGCACAGGTCCAGGGAAGGCTGCCAAGTCAGGGGTGTGTCGGAGTGCCCGGCAAGGATGGTGGGTGCTGCAGGCGACCCAGGCGTTCGGGTCACATTGCTGATCAGCTCTACAGACTAGTGGGCTTGCCTGGTGGACGCAGCGCGGGCGGGCGGGCGGGAGCACCGGAAGGGCAGGGGTGTCGCCCTGCTGTGTCGCAAAAGCATGAAGGCTTGCTAAGCGCCCATGTGCCGCTAGTGGGTCAGGCGAAGAGACGGCTGCGGGTGGCCTCCGAAACAGTCCTGAACAGTTGGGCCGAGTGGGGTGGCGTTCGCTGCTTTGGGAAATGGCCACGAGCACTGTTGCTTCACCTGAGCAGAAAGGTCGTGTGATGCCCTGATCCCTGCTGACCGCAAAAGTCAGCCACGCTGGCGCTTCTTCCAGCCAGCAGGTAAATTCTCACTCCTAGCGATGACTGGGCCGGGTAGAATGCAGTGGTCTGATATGTAAATGTGATTGCGTGCACCTGCTGGACCTCCTGACACTGCTTTCACTTGAAGCCTGCCGTGTTGAGGCGCGTCCAATGGGCAGCAGCGCTGGCCAATCGCTCCAGCAGCAGTCATGGTCGTACAGAGAAACAGCGTGGTGAGCCCCTGGTTGCCCGAGAGTCAGTAGCTGCCACTGCCGCCGCCGCCGCTGCCTGCTGCCTGCCGCTGCCTGCTGCCGGCGGAGCCCTCTACCACACAGTCTGCACGCCCCACGCAGGTTGACTGAGGGTCACCGGCAGCCCATCTACTGTGGCGTCTTCAATCACGCCTCACCTCAGCTGGACAATGTGCTGGCAACTGTCGGGGGCCACCGGGTGCGCAGCAGAGGGCAGCATAGGGCAGCACAAAGTGCTGGGCAGTGGCCGAGGGAGAGAGCAACATAAAGTGTTAGCAGCGGCGGGTGTCACAGGGCAGCACAAGTGTTGGCAGCGGCAGTTGACACACCGGGCAGCAAATGGCAGCGTTGGCAGCAGGACCAGCAGGAGATAAGAGGGGGCAACACTGGTGGCAGTGGAAGCGGCAGCATGCCAGAAGAACCGTGCTTGGCAAATCGAAAGTTCAAGGGACGTGGGGGTGGCTGAGTGCCCCCTCTTGGAAGCGAGAGCAGCGGAAGCATTGGAGGGCCGATCGCCATGGTCACCCTGGCTGCTCGCACCCCCCATGACACGTGTTGGGTTGCTGGGCCTGCCTTGGCTGCCTACCCCTGTGCGCTGCCCCACCCCTGCCTGGGCGTCCCCGCCCTGCCCTGACCCTCACCTTTGGCCTGCCTGCCCCGCCTGTGCAGGCCACAGTGTACCAGTGCCAGCCCAGCGGGGAGCTTGAAGTGCTGCAGGTCTATTGCGATGCTGACGTGAGCGCTGCTGAGGGTGCTGTGGTTGGTTGCGCTGGCTCCTGACTGCCGCCAGTGGATGGTGGGGGGATATGCCCGCTGTCCTGCCTGCTTCCGTGTTGGCAGGTGCTGGGGTCTGTTCCCCGACTGTTGCCGCCCTCCGCCTCCCTGCTTTCCAAATCAAATCAAGGGCTAAGCTGACCCGCATGCTTCCTCGCCCCACCGCCAACCCTGTGGGCTCGCTCACTCACTACTCCCAGGCTTCTGAAGAGTTTTACGCGTGTGCCTGGACGGTGGACGTTGCCAGCGGCGCCCCCCTGCTGCTGCTGGCCGGCAAGAATGCGCTGCTGACGGTGGTGAACCCGCTGACGGGCGTGCTGGAAACGTGTTTTGAGGGGCACGGGCTGGCGATCAACGACATCGCGGTGCACCCCACCCGGCCGCAGCTGGTGGTGACGGCCAGTCGGGACCAGAGCCTGCGGCTTTGGAACCTGCACACGCGGTGCGGGGGGCGGGGAGGAGAGGGGAAGGCGGGACGGGGTGAGGGGTGAGGTGGGGAGGCATGCATGCGTGGTGGGCGGGGAGGGCGGCATGGGGTGAGGGTGGGAGGCAGGGGTGTGTGGTTGGGGAGGGTGGGGTGGGATTGGGTGGGCAAGGTGTGGGGTGTGGGGTGCGTGCTGGTAGTATGGCTGCTTCTTCTAGACATGCAGCCGCTGCTGGCGTGCTCTAAATGAGGGACAGCGTGCCCCATTTCATTTGATTTTGCGCCATCGCACCCCGCTCACTTGCTGATGTCAGCATGCTGCCCCCACGTGTGTGTGTGTGCCTGCAGGTGCTGCGTGCTGGTGTTTCAGGGGGATGGGGGGCACCGCAACGAGGTGCTGACGCTGAGCTGGAAGCCTGGGGAGGAGGACTTGCTGCTGTCGGGTGAGGGTTGAGGGTAGTAAACTATCGTTTGTTTTGTTTTCCCCACTGAACCCGAATCTCCCAACCCTTACCTTAACAGTACAAGGGCCCAGGCTGGGAGGTGCAAAGGAGTGCATGCCTGCCACTCCATTTTCTGGTGGGGAGTTGGAGGCTGAAGGGCAGGTTCAGGGTTTGCTTGCTGGGCGAGATGGGGTGCAGCAGGTGGGCAGAGGGGTGCGGGCGTGCTGAGCTGGCGGCCAGAGCCAGAGCTGCCAGATGGGCGGGAACAAGCGAACTGAGCCTGCCTACCTGCCCGCACCATCTGGACAGCCTTGCATCCGTTACACTGCCATCTCTCACCCCCATTCTCGCCTCACTCTTTTTGCGCCACGCCCAACATCTGCCCTGCTTAAGTCTCACTCTGCACTTCTCCCCCACTGCAGCCGGCATGGACAACCACATCAAGATGTGGTCCCTGGCAGAGCACCAGCACACGCTAGACGCCAGCGATGCCTACGTCCCGGGCCCCCGCGTCTTCCCCACCGCACACGTCACCATGCCCGCCTTCTCAACCGAGGTGAGGCGGCGTGCCTGTGGGCTGGTGCTGGTTTGAAAGTGAGGAGGTGGGAGGTGGGCGTTTGCTTCCCCGCCTGCCACGTCACCATGCCCGCCTTCTCAACCGAGGTGAGGGTCTAGGGTTTAGGGTTTAGGGTTTAGGGCAGGGTCTAGGTTGTGTGGTTCGGGGTGTAAATCTGACCGCTGGTGTCGATGTGAGTGCGTGTAGGGTGGGGCCATTGACTGTCCTCGCCGCCCACGTTCGCCAGGCCAGCCTTTACAATGGAAGCGAGGCGGCGTGCCTGACTGAGGGAGGTTACACGCTGTTTCAGCACACACCTGTGCTGCTCAATGAATGAATCAATCAAAGGTGAGGCGGCGTGCTTGAGAGCTGTTGCTGATGTGAGAGTGAGGTGGTGCAGGTGCGGAAATTTGGCTACTCGTCGGCCACGTCGTTGACATCGTGTTTTGTCCACACCTGAGGGTAGGAGGCTTGGGTTGGCTGATGTGTCTTGTCCACAGCCGTGACTCACTGGTCAAGAGAATCACGCCTGCTGTGCAGCAGCACACTACCTCTGAATTTGCAACATGCACGCTGCCTCCCGCCGCCCCTGCAGCGCGTGCACTGGCTCCCTGTGGACTGCGTGCGCTGGCTGAGCAGCCACGGTATTGCCTGCTGTGCAGCAGTACACCAGCTTAAACACTTGCACAATGCGCGCTGCTGCCCCCTCCCCCGCAGCGCGTGCACTGGAACTACGTGGACTGCGTGCGCTGGTTGGGCAGCCACAGTACCGCCTGCTGTGCAGCAGTACACCAGCTTTAACACTTGCACAATGCGCGCTGCTGCCCCCTCCCCTGCAGCGCGTGCACTGGAACTACGTGGACTGCGTGCGCTGGCTGAGCAGCCACAGTATTGCCTGCTGTCCAGCAGCACACTACCTCTAATTTAGCAACATGCACGCTGCCCCCCCTGCAGCGCGTGCACTGGAATTACGTGGACTGCGTGCGCTGGCTGGGCGACTACATCCTCAGCAAGTCGGTGGACAACCGCGTCGCAGTCTGGCGGCCCGATCGCTCCACGCAGCAGCACGCCAAGGACGGAGACGTGGAGCTGCTGCAGGTGAGACCTGTGGGGCTGTGGGTGTAACAGTGTGTGCGCCAACAATTCAGCAAGGCAGGCATCTTGTAGAGCTGCCACGGTAGAGCTGCTGCAGAAGGATGCTTACACCATGCTCACACCGTGTAGTGGGTGTAAGAGTGTGAGGGCAGGCACCAGAGTGAGGAATCCTGTAGAGCTGCTGGCGTGAGATTCGTATTGACCTGTGGGCGGTCCGCCCAGCAGCGTGCCAAGGACGGCGACGTGGAGCTCCTGCAGGTGAGGTGCCCCTGAACCAGGCATGCCATGATGGACCTGGACCACCGCATGACCCTGCCGCTGCGCTTTGGGTGGGCAGGACCTGAGGTGGATGTACTTAGGGCAAAGCATCTGGTAGAGCTGCTGCTGGTGATGTGTTTGTTGACCTGTGGGCGGTCATCCCAGCAGCGCGGCAAGGGTGGCGACGTGGGATTGCTGCAGATGAGTCCTGTAGAGCTTTGGGTGTAAGACCCGCCCCTCCCTCTTGTGATCAGGAGCTGCTGCAAGCCCTCCCCACCATCCTACTTGTGCAAAGGGCCGCAATCAATTGGTGCCACATTCTAATCGAGCACCTTCCCCCCCCTCCCCTCCCCTC
>JTEE01000083.1:195138-210875 GCA_002896455.3 Chlorella sp. ArM0029B | reverse complement strand
TGTGAGCAGGAGCTGCAGCTGGAGGACTGCGGCCAGGTGTGGTGGCTGCGCTTTTCCATGGACTACTGGTGCACCACGCTGGCCATTGGCACAAACTCGGGCAAGGTGCTGGTCTTCAGCCCGCACGCGCAGCAGGTAAAGCGTGGGTCTGCTTTGCCGCTCTGCTCAAATGACGTATCCGACCAAGGTTTGGGGAGAGGAGGGGCAAAAGCAGGGAGGCTGGTGCACAGCCCGCGCGTGCAGCAGGGGGGAACAGGGGGCTAGTTGCTCGGTAGGGGTGGGAAGAGGCGACGGAAAGCATGGCAGGGCTGCTTGGATGCCTGCTCGCCTCCTAGCCCCCATGCCGGCAATGTCCCCCGCCTGCCTGCCTGCGCCCTTCCTGCCCTCATGCCCGTGTACCTCCCTACCCGTCCCATCCCTCCCAACCCCATCAACCGCCCTGCCCTCCATGCCAACACTTCCCACCCGCATCTCCTCTCCGCCCACTCCCCGCCATTCACCCCTCCCCCTGCTGTCACCATCTCCCCCCACCCCTGTGGCCGTGCAGCCCACCCCCAAGGCGCGCCTCCGCCCCCGCCGCTCCCTCTCCAAGGGCGAGAAAGCCCCGCTGGTACGGCAGACGGCTGTTTCCTACGACGGGTCCATCATTGTGGCGTGCCACGAGGACGGCAGCCTCACGCGATACGACCGCTGCCAGCCGGGCGCGGCATCGCAGCAGCAGCAGCTTGAGAGCAGCGCTTTGGGTGGGGGGGAGGAGGGAGAACAGGAAGCGGCGGAGGGGGAGGACGGGGAGGGGTGAGGGGCCTGGACAGTGTGCTTGATCAGCTATTCTTACAATGTGCTTGATCAGCCATTCTTACGATGACGATGACCGACGGTACTCTGCACCCCACCATGACTTGTGTGGACTGGCACGCATCCCATGCCCTGACTGATGAATGACTGGACTTACCGACACACCAACGTCTCGTATCTTTAAACAAGGCGTGCAAGTAGCAAAGGGGCGCACCGGGTGCTCACTTTGCACTCTGCTGGCAGTGACGGACACACGGTTAGAATTACAACTGGCCGCAGAAGGCAGAGGGTTGGTGAAGTGCAGTGGCAGCCAAAGGCTCAGAGGGTCACACGAGGCGAGGAAGGAGCAACAGGGGCACACAGCGGGCGTCATGCGTGCAGAGGGGTCGGCCCGGTTCGGCCCGCAGGCAGGGGAGAAAGCGAGTGGAGGAGGCGGGGCAACACAAAAGGGGCAGCAGGGCAGATGTGGGTCAGGTGAGTTGATTCCTGAGAGGGAGGGAGGGAGGGAGGGAGGGAGAGCAGCGGGCAGGCACCATCGTATGGCGGCGAATGCAGCACAGCGTCGCTTGTGAGACGAGGGAGAGAGTGCAGCGCCGGCACGCGCTGTTGACACAATCAACCACGCGCGCACGCACCGGGCGCTGGCATCATCACTGGTGGTGCAGGCCAGCCGGGCAACCGCTCATCACCACCATCACCACCATCTGGACCGCCCGGGGCTGTGGCCCATAGCGATTCAAAATTGCCCGACAGCCCGACGCTCACCGCCCCGGTGCCGGGGTCACAGGAGTGGGCAGCTGCTCCACCACCACCCCCGCCTGCTGCGCCGCATCTCCGCCCACGTGGACGCGCGGCTGCTGCCGCCGGCCCGCCCTGCCGTTGCTCCCGGGGGCACGGCCCACGGGGCGGGGGCTGTGCTCGTCCTCGTCTCCCAAAGTGAAGCGGGCGCCGCTGGACGCCGCACCCAGCCCGCCCCTCCTGCCCCCGCCATCGTCACGGTGGCTGTCATCATCATGTCCCATGATGCCAAGCTCTGTGGTGGGCCCATCTACCAGGCCGCCTGCTTGAGGGGGCACAGCCAGATAGGGGGGGCACGAGGGGCAAGGCCAAGTGATTGGCGAGGCAGCAAGAACAGCTAGCTAGTGGTGGGCGCATTCACCGGGCCGCCTGCTTCTTTTGCCAGTACCATGGACCCTGCTTTCCACTCCAGCCCTCCCACGCCCTGCCTCTCCAGGGTGCGTCACATTGATTTGTAGACAGCCGTGGCTGCCCCGGCACACTTTTTACGGCCTGACCTGCCGCCGCACTACCATGCACCTGCCCTCCCTCCCTCCCACACCACCCCACCCCACCTGTCTCGGGCGCGTCTTCGTCCATGAGCAGGTAGGGGCTGCCCTGGCGCATGCGGAAGGTCCACAGCAGCATGCCCAGGAAGCCCCAGAGAACCAGGTTCTGCAGGGGAGGGGGGCGGGATACCGGGAGGCCAGGGTCGGAATCAACAGGCAGGGGGCAGGAGCCATAAGTTGTGTGCGGCAGGAGCGGGGGCCAAGAAGGGCAGGGGCCGGAGGTCTGTTTGGGAGGGAGGATCCAAGGGCCGGGGGCAAGGGGGCAGGACGAAATGTGGTCGGGCAGGATGGAATGCGGTCAACCGCCAGAGGCGTGTGTTATGGCGGGAGGGGCGCAAAGAGCGGGGGGCGGCAGGGAATAGCCGACGGGTAGACCTGCCCTGCTTGCCTGTTGACGGGTAAACATGCCCTGCCTGCCCGCCTGGGACTACACAGCCAGCCAGGGAAGTGCACCAGCCAGCCGGCCGGTCAGCCAGTTTGCCTGCCGACCCACCTGCCTGCCTGCCTACTTGTTTGCCTGCCTGCTGGCTCCCCTCCCTCCCTTCCCCTCCCTCGGCTCCTCCCCGGTCCCCTGCCCTGCCTTCCCTGCCCTGCCCTGCCCTCTCCTGCCCTGCCCTCATTCCTGCAACCCAACCCAGCACAGCACAGCACAGCACAGCACAGCACAGCACAGCACAGCACAGCACAGCACAGCACAGCACAGCACAGCACAGCCCACCTGCAGGATGAGGATGGTTCGGTCCACCACGCTGGGCACGAAGAGCGGCAGGAAGATGACGGCAATGGTGGCAATGACTGACAGGGCAAAGGGATGGGGCAAAGGAAGGGCAGGCGGCGTCACGTTCTGTCTGGTGGGCACAGCAGGGTGCGTTCAGCGTGTCGGGATCACCTGCCTGCCCGCCTGCCCGCCCACCCGACAGGCCACATGCAGCGTGGTAACCATCACCCTGCACACACTCTCTGCCCCTTCCACCCTGTCCCTCCCCAAGGGGGTGTTTCACGCTAGGCACCAGCAGGGAGGCAGGCAGGCAGGCAGGCAGGCAGGCAGGCAGGCAGGCAGGCAGGCAGGCAGGACAGAGACAGGCGTGCGTGCGGGAAGATCAGCAAGCAGGCAGGCAGAAGACCGGGGTCAGTACAGACCGCAAAGAAGCACTCCAGGCAGGCAGGAAGGCAGGTTGCGGGTAGGGTCAGTGCTCCCCAGCATCACTCACGGTAGGCGCACACGCCGTAGAAGAAGCGGCGGACGAGGCGCAGCTTCTCCTGGTCGAACACCTTGTCCTGGAAGGTCTTGGGGGCGTCCAGGTCAGCCTCTGAGGGGGCGCCAGGTGGGCAGCAGGGGGAAGAAAGGAGGTGAGCAGGGCATGACGGCAAGGCATTGATGCATGAGGCAAGTCATGATGCGGTTGCACGGCAGGGATGGTTCTGGAGGCCGGCCAGTGTTTAGGGCAACGTTGACAGAGGGAGGTCACCGGAAGCGAGTGGCAGTCTGCCACCATCAAGCATACATGCCAGCAGGTCCTGCTAGATATTTTTGTTTGATAGGAGTGCGATGATCTACAGCCCGCACTGCCATACCACAAATAGCCCCACATTGCCGCCATCCTCCCGAAGCACGCCCCTTCCCGGACTCCCACCCCCCTTGTCACACCTCGTGCGTACCATCTGTTCCACCTCCACTCCCTCGCCCCCAATGTTCCCGCCATCTTCACAACGCACACACGCTCATGCTCCCCCACCACACTCCCCGAGGCACACCCTCTCCTAGCACGCACCCCCATGCACCCCCAAGTCACTCACCCACATTCATTCATTCATTTACAGCGACGCAGCAACACAAAAGAGTGCCGCAGATGCGTCACTCACCCACAACGTCGATGTACATGTGGCTCATGTTGCCTCCGTCCTCCAGCAGCACAGCCTGCCCCCCCACGGTGCCCTCCCCCGTGCCGGCGGCACCGCCCGAGGAGACGGGCAGCTCGCGGGAGCCAAAGGGGGTGGGGGCGGGGGCGGCGCCAGCGGGGCCCACAGCCGACACGTCTGGGTGGCCCTGCTCAAGAATGTCCTTCTCCTTCTGGATCGTGTCCTGCAATCACAGGATTCAAATCACGAGAACAACTTATTGAATACCTTGGGCGCATGGCAGCTGCTGACCGTGATTGCATCATGCACCGCCATCACCCCACATGTACACACCACTCAACCAGCACTACCCACTCGTACCGATGATGCACCAGGCCAGCAGCCTAAGCATGGCGTGCTGGCTCGCTGCCCACCGACCATCCTCCCACCAGTAGCCCCCTCTCCCCACGTTCCCCTCCCCTCCCCTCGCCCCACCACAAAGTGGCAAACCAGGCGAGCAGCACAATAATGGTGTTGGCCAGCCGCCCGCCCTATCCACCGTGCAGCCGCCCCACTCCCCACGTCCCCCTCCCCTCCCTCCCTCCCCTTCCAGACTCACAAAGATGAAGAACCAGGCCAGCAGCATGGCCATGGTGTTTGCCAGCAAGCAAATGAGGTAGACAAAGCCGGTGGTGCCGCCAACCTTGGCAGCAGCATCCTCGGGCACCTCTGCGTAGTACGTGGTCTGTGGGAGAGGGCAGAGGGCAGAAGGGGAAGGAAGGTGGGGAGAGAGTGGGAGGTAGAACCCTAGATGCCTTTGCACCCAATACCTTGAGTGCACAGCAACCCGTGGGTACATCTGCACAGAGCGTGATGTGTGGGAGAAGAGAGGGCAGAGGGGGGAGCACGCTGGAACGGGAGCTTGAGGAAGACACTTGTCACTTGCAATGCCTTTGGGGTGAATGCACACAGCACCTGCAGGTGCTTCCTGCAGCTGGAGGCCTGGCATGCCACTGCAGGCCAGCAATGCAAGCAAGTGGCACAGTGCAAAACAGGCCATGGGGGCTGCCAGCCCCGCGCGCTGCCCTGCAACTTGCACCCGCAACATCTCCCCCACGCTGCCTGTCCAATACATCGCCCAGGTGGTCCAACACAACAGCGCACCTGGTCGGTGAATGCATCAAAGCCCCTGATCCAGTATAACACATAGTCCACCACCAGGGCTGTCACAAAGTAGACCACGGGGATGGCCACAACCACGGGCTTATGAGGGCCCAGCGAGGTGCGCGAAATGCTGCGGCGGGGCAGGGGCACAGGGGAGCACGGGGCACGGCGGGCAAGTCAGCCACTAAGTCCCACAGCCTCACATGTCTTCTCCATTGCCAGCTGAGCCAAATGCACAGCTTCCCCCCCGCTGCACAACCACCCTCCTGCGCGCGTTGCCCGCAGTCAGACGCCGTTGACAGCTCCTCCCGCTGCCCAGCATCCGCCTGCGCGCTCTGCCCGCCAACCCGACTGTGGGCACCCGCGTGGAAAGCGGGGCGGAGCTCACCAGTACCCCGCGGCCACGGTGAGAAGGATGCCAAACCAGTAGGACGCGGCCAGGTCAGCAAAGAAGATGTAGGCCCCCAGCGTGGGCCGGTTCACCCCCTTCTGCTCCCCCCTGCTCTCCGCCACCAGAATGACCAGCACCACCTCTTGCAGAACGAACAAGGCAGCGCTGCCCACCAGCGCCCAGTACAGCTGGAAGCTGCACAAGGGGCATGAGTGCATGGAAGGGGAGAGGGGGCAGGGGCGAGGGTGAGCAGTGGACGGTGCGGCACCAGGGAAGCAAAGCAGTACGCAGCGCGGCCGGCAGCATGGCACCACGGCAGCACCAACTTCCAGACTTGATCTCCAATGCGCAACCCCATGCTTGACATGATGCTCGCATTCCTCCGCACGCTGCATGCCCCAGCACCCACTTGCCGCCCGCCCKCCCCGGCATCCGCCCGGCGTACCCTCTGCTGCGCACAGAGCGGTGGCGGATGCCGTCGATCAGCGCCCACACAAAGAGCGCCAGCCAGAGCAGCGCGCGTGGCGCCACGTAGGCGATCTCAAGGTACACGCGCCCCGCCATGGTGGTGGGTGCTGCACGCTGTCGCCTCTAGGGCTGTTGCCGCAACCGTCGGCTGTGAGAGTGAGAGATGCGACGCCTGCCGCAATAGCACGTAGGAGCAGCAGTAGTACCAATCGGCGCTCAGGTGTGCCGTGCTAGGAGCTGCACAGAGCCGATGACAAAGCCCCGGTGGACACAGAGAATCTAGAGTTGGAGTACAACATGTGAGCCAGTTTTCCAAGAGAGTCTGCCTCCCTGCTGCAGGCAGACAGGGCAGGGACCAGTGTGCGGAGGGGAGGCACCGCCAACTCCCGCTGCCGCCGCTGCCGCTGCCAGAACCTCCTGCTGCAGCGGGCGCCACCGAGGAGCAGTTCGGTGACGCCACTGGCTGTCAGTGCCGGCGTGCGAGCGGTGCGCTCACCTGCCTACAAGAGCAGCGCCGCGTGCGCGAACGTTAGAACAAAAGCGCCCTGCTAGCTGTGAAGGCGCCACTGGATCGCGGTCGCAAATTCCCGCTGCCCGATCGCAGCGCAGAGCACAAGGGTGGCCTCAGCGGACGCAGAGGCTCAGCAGGCACCGCAGGGCCGGACGACCTAGCTTTGCTGCCCTCTCCGCCGCTTCGCGGCACTCTCAGTTCATCCCCGTAAAGTGGCGTGATCCACCTCCAGTTCGCCAGTCCTCCGAAAAGTTGACCGCCTCCTCCCGCGCAGCCAGTGCGCCAAAATGGCAGCCGTGGTTGCCGAGGAGCCCGAGTACAAGCGCAACTTCGATGCCTTCTACCGGTGAGCTATGCGAGCTCAGTAGCAGCACTGCCGCCGCCGCCGCCGCCGCCGCCGCTCCGCTTGCTCAGCATCCAGCTGGCCCCTGCGGCACCCTCCAATGGAGTTGGTCCCGCCCATTTGCAGCATGGCCAAGTACCCTCTGGTGGCGTCGTCAGACTGCAGCGTGGACATGAAGCAGGAGGCGGTGGATGTGTGCGTCACCGCCTGCGAGCGGCACCCAGCGGATGCGGAGAAGTGCACGCAGGTGAAGCGGGAGGAGCACACACGCTGTTAAGAAGCGTGCACAACAGCATTCGACATGGGGCGTTCATGGGCGAGTCGACATTCTCACGCATCGTGCTGCCGGGTTGCCGGCTACTGACGCTCGCTCAACGGTGCTTGAACGCCGCAGAGGCTGACATATTCTTCTCTGGCTGCACTGCCCCGGTGCAGATGATCAAGGAGGCGCTGGACAAGCGGTATGGCGGTCCCTGGCACGTGGTGGTGGGCCGAGCCTTTGCTTTCGAGATCACATACGAGGTAGGGAGGTGCTTGGGGTGCGAGGCGCTTGCTTGCCCGCTGCTGGCCATGCCATGCACCTCGGCCGGCTCCAGCACCCACATCACGTGCCGTAAAGGCCGTGGGGCGTGCATACACTTACTGCTCCTTGGTTTGTGCTGACTCTGAACAACCGGCCGTGCACTCCCTGGTTGATGCTGTGCAGTGCAAGCACTTCCTTCACCTCTTTGTGGGCGGCACAACGGGGGTGCTGGTGTGGAAGCTCTAGACATGGCAGCCAGCCGGACAGAGCCTGGCAGACCCCTGATGCACGTGACGGGGCCTGCAGCCTGGCACGGCCGTTTTCCAACCTTGACGCTCCTCACTGACTCACTCCGCCTCGACCTTCTTGACATGACCAATCACTGTTTGACCACCCAACTAGATAGCACCCAAATGCAAACCAACACAAACACACATTTGGCAACAGCTACGGCCGACAGGATGCAGTGCAGGTTGCTGCAGCCTGGAGGCTGGCAACAGCCAAAGCCTGCCGGCTACCCGGACACCCAGCCAGAAGTGGGGCCTACTGGGCGCTGCGATTCACTGTCCGGGGCGCAACCCCACGAAGGTGACGTGCCCAGCCCCCACTGTGCTGGCAACGGCGGCTGCTTGTGCCTCGGTGAACGACCCGCCCGGTGGGCTGACCGCCTCGGGTGTGGCCGCCCACAGGTCCTCGTCCGACATGGGCAGCACGGGCAGCGACGGGGCGTGCCCCGAGCGCGTGCACTGGGAGCGCAGCGCCAGGCGGCGGTCGCGAGGGTAGGTGACGTTCAGGCCTGCAGCAGCAGGCAAGGTTGCAGACGGGGTGGGCGAGGTGGGCAGGCAGGGCAGGGCAGGGCAGGAAAGAGGCAGGCCTAACCCAGCGCGTGCTGGTGTGGCCAGGCACGGGGGTCACTCCCACACAAAGTGGCTCCTGGTTGGGGAACCGTTACGCAGGCGGCACACTTACATGCAGCACCTGCCATCAGTCACCCCGCTGCTCACCCACCCACCATGCCGCCAGCAGGCAGACCACACCCGAGCACCCACCCACCCACCCGAGTAGAGCAGGCAGCACAGGGCCCAGGGCAGGGCGGTGCAGATGACGATGGCGTCACCCAGCGCCTTGGCCCGCCTCAGATCCGCCTCTCCTGCGCTGCCGCTGCCGCCGCCTGGGGCGCCGCTGCCGCCGCCGGAGTCGTCCCCCGAATCAAACCCGAGGTGCTCTGCCAGCCAGCCCACGATGGGAGCGCCGCAGGCAGCCACAGCACCTGAGAGGGGATGGGGGCAAGGGGGGAGGGGGATGTGGGGACCCGCATCCGCAGCACATGTTTGTGTTGCTGCAGCGCTGTAAAATGGAATGTTTGAATGATGTGGGGACCCGCAAAAGCCAAGCAAGAATGTGTTCAGAGCCAGACCTGAGGGGGGTCAAGCAGCCAGCCCACAGGGGCGCTGCACTGCATGCTGTGGCACACAGCACTGCCGGCCCGTGGGGCCAACCTGGCGGCCGAGGTCGCTGTTGGTACGAGGGGTTGCGGCAGCAGCAAGAACATGGTGCCTCACTGGGGGCACAGGGGCGCTGCCTGACAGCAGCCCACCAGAAGCGCATGTGCATTCCCCCGGCGCATCTCCCAGCTGTGTTGCTCAGGTCAGCCCATCACAGCGCCTCACCCTCGAACGCCCTGTCGAAGCTGTAGACCAGGGGGCGCAGCTGGGAGGGCACCACCTCTGCAAAGATGGGGGAGGTGCAGGCGCTGCAAGCCCAACTGCGGGCGTGGGGAGGAGGGGCAGGAGCAGGAGGAGGGGCAGGGGTGTGCACAGCTCAAAGGGATGTGGGAATGGGGGATTCCGATGGCAGCCAGCAGGGCCAAAAGGGTGTTGTGCTTCGCAAAGGACTAGACAGTGGCATGCAAGCGGGGTCGATTAGCAGGCGGCTAATGGGAGGCAGCAGCCGAATCCCCAGGATTCAGGCTGTTCGCTGTGCTCGAGGGAGCGCTGTTTTTATATAAAAACAGCAGGTCTGGCCCCGGCCTGCCTGACCTGATGAGGACGCCCCAGATGGTGAATGCCACCCCATACAGCGCCACCGTGCTCCCGCTGCTCCCATAGGGCAGCAGCTGTGTAAGGGGAGGCAGGGGGCGGGGGGCAGGGGCAGGGCAGAGGTGAGGCGAGGGCTTCCGCCCTGCTGTGTCCCAGGCACACACACTGCAGCACCCCCCGACCCCACTCCCGGCTTTCCGCCACGTGCTTTAAATTTGCTCCACTCTTTCTCGCCCTCTTCAACCCTCAGTTGCATTGAATGAATAAATGATTGATTGTTTGCTTGATTTGCTCCCCAACCGGCCAGTCCCCCATACCTCCACGGCTTCTGTCCCGACCCCCTACCTCCGGTGCCTCCTCTGCACCTCACCTTGAACATTGCCACGGACAGCGGTACCGCCATCCCCACCGAAACCTGCGCCACCGTCACCCGCCCGTGGTTGGGGTACCGCCTTGCCGCCCAGTCGCCGATGAACCCACCCAGCTGCAGAGCAGGGCAGGGGCAGGGCAGGGCAGGGATACGTGGGGGGGAATCACCGTGGAAGTGGGCTGGGCAGGGCAGAGGCAGAGGCAGGGCAGGGCAGGGCAGGGCAGGGCAGAGCGGGGATAAGTATTTTGAAGGAATCACCATGGAAGTGGGCAGGGCAGAGGCAGGGCAGGGCAGGGCAGGGCNCGGCGACAGCTGCGAGCTGCCGGCAGGGCTGAAGGGGACGATGGTGGGCAGCGGCAGCGGGCGCGCCGGCTGCTGCTGCCGCTGGTCGGATGCCGCGCCGCCGTGCGAGTGTGAGTGGCCACAGTCGTGGTCGTGATGGTGCCCGCTGCCGTCGCAGCAGTCGCCCACCTGCCCCTGCAGAATCGCGTCTGCCAGGCCAGAGGCCACCAGGCGGCGGCACGCCTCTTCTGCCTGCATGCGCGCCCGCGGGCTGCCCGGAGGGCTGCTGCTGCTGCTGCTGCCGCTGCTGGCGGCGGCACCGCGCGGGCTGCCGCTTTGCTGCTGCTGCTGCTGCTTCTCGGCCTCTGCTGCGTCCATGGCACCCTGAGGGGAGCCGGATGCTTGCAGGGACACGCGCTGCACTAGGATGACGACATCGGGGGACTCCCGGCTGACGTGCTCGGCAATGCCTTGCCACAGCTGCAGGGCAGGGGAGGGGAGGAGGGGGCGGAGAGGGGGAGGTCAGCTGTGGTTGCAAACTGGCCGGCCGTCTAGAAGTGTGTGAGATTGGCTGGTTGCGTGGGGCTGGCAGGCAAGGCCCTGGTCCCTTCGAGCTGGGCTGCATGGAGGGGCTGCCCCTGCCCCAACACGGTCAGCCTGCCAGGCAGGCAACTCGCCAGCCCAGCAGCAGTTAATTCATCCAAACAACACGCCTCCTACCGGCAACACCAAACCTGGGCAGTGCCTGCCCAGCAGCGGTTACCCGGTGCAAACAACCTGCCCCCCCGGCCACACCTGGGCAGTGCCAGCCCTCCCGCGCGCTCACCTCTGGTGCCGCCACCACGCTATCTTGCACGCCGTACGTGGCCAGGCGCGGAGGCGCGCCGTGAGCACCCAGCTTCACCGTCTGCAAAAAGGGCGCCCGCCGGTCCACGTGCTTCACTATGTCACGCACTGCTGCCTGAAACCACTCTGCTGCGGTGTCTGCGCGCCGCTGGCTGAAGTGGTACACAGAGAGGTCGGCGGCGGGCGGCGTGTGGCGCGTGCGCTGGTGGTGGTGGCGGTTGTGCTGCTGCGGCGGAGTGCCTGCTGCTGCTGCTGCGGCGGCGGCGGATGCTTGGGGACCAGCAAATGCGCGCGTGCGGATGGTGAGGTTGCGGTTACTGCACATGGACGATCACAAGGGGGCAGTGGGTGGGTGGTAGGTGCATTTGTGGCAGTTTTGTGGCGGGGTTGACTGGGCGGGGTGGGCGGCACGCGGTGCGCGCCGGCAACGCAAGGGGCGCGCACCGCAAGGGACCGCCAGCAGACAGTTTCCCTGCCGGGCCAAACCCGCCAGGCGTCCGGCGTCGTGATGCATTTGACACCGTGTTTCAACGCCAAGCGGCGTACCTTGAAAATAATGACACTCCGTTGGCGTTCGCCGGGCGCGTGCTGGGCGAGCGCCAGGTGAACCCGTCCGCCTGCGTCCTTTGCCGCTGCCCGACGCCGGCCTGCGCCTTGGCGTAACTAGAGGCCGCGCAAGCGGCCTGGCAGGCGGCCATGTCAAGCGACCGGCCAAACCTGAGGAGCGCTGTGGCGGGTGTGAAAGATGAGAGTAAACGGACGACTGAGAGGAGATGGTGCGCAAGCCGATCGGAAGAATGATGGGTGTGGGGGGGGGCCTCCACTGGAGTGAGAGGCGCGCACGCCACACAGCGGCGCATAGCGTGGGGCCGCACACGCCGCTGCCGCCGGGCTTACTTGCAGCGTAAGCTTGATCAGTTGCCTGGCCAGCCCGGCTCCTGATCACTGTTGCAGCCTCGTATCCTTTGCTGATGCCGTTCCTGTTGCAGGCAGGCACAGAATCCTGCCACATCAAAGGCTGGCCAACCCTGGGTACTGCCCATTTGCTCATTCGCTTCAGCAGCGCGCTTCGTGTGAGTAACCTTCAAATCACTTTCAATTTTGTGTTACACGCCTTGCTTGGCAGGCTTCAGCGTTTCATGGCAGGCGGTGTGTGCGTGCAGAAGGGGCACACTGGTGAGCCAAATCAGAACGTGCAAGCAGGCAGGGGGAACCAAAGCAGGCCACAGCGGTGGGGCCGCACGGGGGCCAAGAGCACTAGGCGCTCAAAGCAGCAAGCGGCCTGCCCAGGCTGCGGCATATGAACGCATGCAGGCCAACAGGAAGCATGGAAAGCACAGAAGCTGAGCAACAGAATTGCATCAGGGAAAGGAAACTGGGCAACGGGGCTGCTGATGGCTTGCCTCCTCAGCCCACAGGGACGTGCGCAGGGGCGACGGGAGAAGAACTACATGCAGGGATGTGAGAAGGGAATCAAGACAGGTAGGTGGGGTGCGAAAAGACCGAAAATCTTCCAGCAACCGGTGGGGCTGGGTCAGACAGAGAGGTCGGTCGTGTTGGTGAAGGTGCAAGGCCAGGCGTGGGGTCACAGCGGGGGCGCAGAAAAGGCGCCCGCCTGCGCTTGCTGGAAAAAGTGTGTATCATCTCATTGCAGATAGCAGGGCATGTTCTGTGTGTGTGTGAGTGTTGTACTTGTGTGAGTGTTGTACTTGTGTGTGTGTGTGTGTGTGTGTGAATATATAGTACTGTTCTGCTTGGAGGGAGGGAGCTGTTTCTGAGCTTGAGTTGGAACATTGCAACTGGGCAGCAGCGGCGTGCACAGATGTGCCGCTGCGCAGGCCATTGCCACTGCTCAGCCGCTGGGGCTGCGCGCCCGCTGCCGCTTGTGGGCGTTGGGCTGCGGCTGCCTCTGCGACTGCTGCTCCTGCTGCTCCTGGCGGCACGCCGGGCGGGCTGCTCGCACCGTGCCCACCTCTGGCAGCGAGCGTGCCTTGGAGAGGGCCATCGGCTGCTGCACCGTGCTGCTGCGCCCAGCACTGGGCGGGCTCTTGTCGCCGGCCTGGCACGCCTGCTGCTGCCCCTCGTGTGTGGCCCCAGGGGCCGCCGCCTGCTGCTGCTGCTGCCGCTGCTGCTGCTGCAGGTGCTCCTGCGGGGACGGNAGGGCAGGGCAGGGCAGGGCAGGGCAGGGCAGGGCAGGGCAGGGCAGGGCAGCAGAGCAGAGCAGAGCAGAGCAGGGCAGTACAGTGTCCGCTCATTGGCTCTCCCCCGGCCCCACCACATCACCAAAGCACCTCACAGGCAACACAGGCAATGCACCACGGCCACTCCCCAAAGGTTGTGCCCCCCGAAAAGGAAGCGGATAGCCCCCCACCCCCACCCTATGCACACCAACAGCAGCACCGCACCTGCGCCCCAAAGGCAGTCCTCCAGCAAGAGATCTGAACAGGAGCCCTCGCACGCTGGCAGCACGGTTGCATCGGCGCATCGTCCAGCCCGCTGCCCCTTTGCATGTCCCACTGCACCCCAGCTGCCCCCCAACAAATCTCCTGTCTCGTGAGACCGTTCCTGGCTCCATATGGACATTTAAATGTAACTAACTAACTGCACCCCAGCTGCACCGCACCTGCGCCCCAAAGGCGGTGCCCTCCAGGAAGAGCGCCGCCACCAGAGATGCGTGGAAGTCAGAGAAGCCCAGAAGCTGCAATGGCAGGCAGGGTTTGGGAGGTTGGGAAGGGAGGCAGGCAGGTGGGTGGGGCGACTGGAGATGCCCAAAGTTCGGCCAAGCGTGTCGGCTGGTTACGTGATCTCTTAGTGGCACAACCTTCACACGTTATCAATCATCCCATACGTTTCTGTATTACCTGTGTAAGGTTTAACAACAGCGGCAGGGCAGACCCCGGGGGCCCCGGCCGGTCCCGCCTAGCCCCCAGACCAGATCATATATTGCCAAGATATCAGTGATAAGCTGGGGCAGGGAGGACGCATTGCCATGCAGGGTCGTCTCAACACAGTGTTCTCCTTGCCTGCAGGTAGAGCGTGTTGAAGACCAGGGCGTTCCAGGGGGTGGAGCCCACAATGCCCTGTGTCACCACGATCACAAAACTGGGCACCGCCAGCACCTGCGGGGTGCGGCCAAGGAAAACAGCAGGGGGCATGTTGATGTCAACAACGCCGGAAGGGGGCTTCCCGAGGAGAAAGCTCCATGCGTGGTGACAAGGCGCACAGCAGGGCACAGCAGGGCTCAGCAGGGCACAGCAGGGCAGGCACAGCAGGGCACAGCCGCTGGCCCGTCGCCCCACAGAAGCCGCACGGCACTGCCAGCACTCAGTGCAGACAGCAGGGTCAGCAAATGAATGACACTCAGATGCTTGGCAGCACGCTTGGCAGCATGCGGGGCGGGCGGGTTTTTAACGCACTATCATTTACTTGAAATAAAATCACGTTTTTTTAATTTGATAAGGCCCTAACACCCAAAACCCGAATTTCTACACACTGCTGTGCCACTCCACGCTGAAAGGCTGTCACCTGGGCAACGTCTGCCAGCATGGCCTTGAGTGTGGCCACAGCATGCACGTCGGGCTCCTGCCTGCAACGGCGGGCAGTGCGCGAGGTGCGCGGGCATGGCATCAGCCTGAGTGTGTGCCAAAGAAACGCTTGCTTGATTGGTGGCTTGATAAATCTAGTCTGCAAAGACTGAATGCAAACCAGGTATGCCCAGAGTACCCTGTCTCAGCAGCTGTCGTGCCTCGGCAGCGGCTCGTCTAGTCTAGTTGTCTAGTCGTCCCAGCACTCCACATCCCAAGAAAGGGGATTCAACTTCAGGACGGACCAAATCCTGAGAGGTTGGGCAGCGGCTCTACATGCAAGGCAGGCAGGGCCTCGCAAGCAGGGCTCATGCTTGCTTCCTAACCAGCCATGCGGACCGCCCACCTGTACCGCAGGTCTGCTGGGCTTTCCAGCTTGTACCGTGGGTCCACAGCGTACCGCAGGTTGAGCAGGCCGATGATCAGGCTCATCATGCCGACTGCCAGTGCGGGAGGCAGGGAAGGAGGAGCGGCGGCGAGGAGGGCTCAAGGCGAGTCGGCAGGCAGGGGCAGGTGGTGGGCAGGGGGCTGAGCGCCCCAAAACAAAGAACCGCTGGCACTGCCCGACCCGCACCTGCTTGCTCCAACCACCCCAACAAATCTCCGGCCTCATGAGACCATCACTTGGATCCCCGTAGACGTTGAATGTAACAAACAAACAACAGTCTGGGCGCAGTTGCCAGGCCCTGCACAGAAGTTGAGCGCACCACCACACCTGTGGTTCATGCCTCGTCAACCTCTCAAATATTGGTTCATCCTGAAGTTCAATCCTCATTCAGGATTTGAATAGCTGTAACAACTAGACCACCACACCGGCACCACACCGCCCGTGCCGCCCAGCCCCTTGCTCGCTTCCTTGGCCCCGTTGGCAGCCTCCCACCTGCCACAACGGCGGCGCGCCAGCCCTCCACGCCCAGCGTGTGTGTGCGTCCCATGTTGGTTACAAACAGGGCGCCTAGCATGCCCCCCAGTGCGCTGGTCAGGTAGAAGGCGCCAAAGGCGGTTCCGCGGCTCAACGCTGCACGGGCAGGCACGTGGTGGGTTGGGAAGGATCGAAGTCGGAGGCGGTGTCATGTTATGGCATTGATTGGGTTGGGTACAGTGAGCAGGAATGAATGCGGGGGAGGCCAACAGCCAACACTGGCCCACCCATTACCTAGTCTAGTATACCTTAGTCTTTATAGCTTTACACAACCACCCTTACGCAAGCACCCTGCCCCGCCCCTGCCCTCTTCT
>JTEE01000083.1:176306-189064 GCA_002896455.3 Chlorella sp. ArM0029B | reverse complement strand
GGGGGGGCCACTGGCCCCCCCCGCCGCCTTGCCCCATGGGCTGCTGCTGGAAGGGCGCCATGCCGGCTGGGTAGTACACCATGTGTTGCGGGGCATAGGGGAAGGCTGGGTGGTAGGGGACCATGCCTCCCATGTAGGCGTGCTGCGGTGAGCCCTGCAGGCGGGTGGGTGGGGGGCGGGCCCAGGGAGGTGGAGGCAGGCCCAACGGGAGGCGCCGCGGGGACAGAAGTGGGGCAAAGATCACGAACAATCACAACTAACAGGCAAGGGTTGACCGCTACTACACTCCAACGTACGCCAGCTGGCTGGGCGGCTCGCCGCCCCACGGCAGCTGCTCTGGGAGGGGCTGTTCCCTCACGCTGCACATGGGCAGTAGCACGCACTGCTGCATGCACGCCAGCTGGCACGCCCTCAGCTGCTCCCACCTGGTGGTTGGAGCTGGGGCTGTTTGGGCCGCCGGGCCGCCCGGGCTTGCCGCCCTGCATGCCGCCGCCGTTCCTTCGCCTGCGGTGCACCACCGCTCTATAGGCCGTCGCGTGCGAATGGCTCACACCGCTGCCTGGCACCTCCTCCACCACCCCGCTGGCTGCCAGCCGGCTCAGCAGCGATCCCACGACGCGCGGTTGAATGCCTAGGACGCTGCAGCAGGGCGGTTGCGGTTGCGGCGTTCAAGCGGCGCAGCGGCGGCGGTGTGGGAGAAGCTGCGCAGTGTGGCAGTCCCTACCAACAGGTTGACTGCCTTCGCCCGCTCGGCGGTGTTTTCGAAGTAACCTACCTGCACAACTCATCGACAGTACAAGGCTTTTGCTGAATGCGTGGGAGCAACCCCAGCCTGGACGCCTCGCCCAGTGCCTCCTCATCCATCTAAGCTTGTTTCCGCGCTTTCGACACCACGAAATCAAAGGCCAACTGCAAACATTTGGGTGCAAACAGGCAGGGAAAGGAGGGGCAGGGGGTTTGTCGTAGTAGGCTCGAGCACAAGAGAAGTGTTTGTGGCCGCCCAGCGTAGCATTGATTACAAGCCAACAAAGACGTACATGAAAGCCGGGCAAGGTTGGCGGCGTTTGCGTTAGAGTGTATGTGGGTCTTCGGACGGTGTGCAAGGCTCGTGCCAACCGGCCTACAAAACCTCAATGACGCAGTAAGCCAATGAAACTACTTGGGTTGGTTTGATTGTGGCGTTGGAGCGCCAAACCCCATGCCTCCCATTTTTTGGTGACACTTGGCAGCCAGCGTGGCAATGTGGCGCGACCGCCTGGACTATCGGGCGCTGAACCCGCGCATGTCAAGCACGTACGGCAGCCATGGCGAAAGGACGTGAGTACCAGTGCCCTGCCTGCCCTCCCAATGGTCCCTGCATGGCCGATGGCCGGCGGCGCGCCATTTGCAGACATTTGCATGCTCCGGTACGGCCCTTTGTTTGTTGCAGGCGCTAAAAAGCTGAGAGTCAAGAAGAATGGCATGGAAGTGGAGGGCACCGGCGGCGGCGGCGGCGGCGGCGGCGGCGGCGCAGCTGCGGGCGATTGGCAGACGGCCCCAGCGGGCGAAGGGGGTGCCGATTTCATAGGTGAGTCACAATGAAAGTGCCGGGCTCGCTTGACAACTGGCGCGCGTGCTGTGTTGTCGATGCCGGTGCACCGCGCTGCCGCTGCTGCCGTGCCCACCCGCAACCACAACACGTCCGCCCCTGCCCAGTGCACTCCAACCCCTCCAGCTCACCACGCCCAGGGCAGAAGACGACCCGACATCAACACGAACTGCGTGATGGCACAGGTCAGACGCCACGCCTCCATGCTCCCCCATTTTGAGCGCAGGCATGGACACCACCGATGTGGCAGCTGGCACCGCCGCCGCAGAGGCGCCGGCAAAGCAGCAGCAGGATGTGCGCCCGCTTGCGCCCGCCGCCAAGCGTGGGCAGACGAGCAAGAAGCAGAAGGAGCGCAAGCGGAAGAGCATGGAGAAGGCGTTTGCTGTGAGCAGCCGCAAGGAAACGAAGTTCAAGGCGCAGGTGGGGACGGCGGAAAAGAAAAAGGTGGGGAAGAAGCTGTGGACAAACGATGCCAAGCAGTGAGCCTGGCTGGCTGGCTGGCTGGCTGGCTGGATGTCTGGCCCACCCAGCAGCCTCCGGGCCAGGTCTGCTGACTCTGGTGCCGATGCGGCGCTGCGAACCCTCGCCCTCTTGCTGCCCCTCTCACTCCCGACGGGGGATCCCCTTGACCATCCATCTGTACACCCCGGTGATTGAACAAATGACGCCACCTTGCTACCTCTGCTTGATTCCCCTGTGCCACCCTTCTGCTTGTGTCCATGTGCACTCCACTGCGTTGGCTGTGCATCCGTTCCATTGAATGCTTGCTCACCTGCGCTCGTGCTGTTTTCTGCCGCCTGTCCCGCTCACCCTCTGCCGCTCTTCCCGCTTGATTTGCTGACTGCTCTGCCTACAAGTGCACCTTTTACGGTCAAGTGACCACCATGTAAGGCCATGAAACATGGCCAAGGTCTGGCCTGGGCCAGTGCTGCATGCTGCTCCACGCTCCTATCCCGCTCCGCGCTATGCCCTCGCCGGCGCCGCCGGCCTATTAAGAGGACGTTCAGGCCTGTGGTCCTGCTTTGTTCTAATCTCCCTACGTCGGTCGCGCATGCTACCAGATAAACATGGCTAGCCTGCTCGCAGCAGGGCGCCCCCTGGGCGTCGCTGCCCCCAAGCACCCCAGACAAGCAGCGCTCCTCGCACGGCGGCGCGCCTGCTTGATCCAGCAAAGATTCCTGCCAGGCGAGTGGGAACCCGCGCGTATGGGGCTCACTGGCTGGGACGGGCGAGGGCGCTGGCTGCGACAGCGGCGGCGTTCAGGCACCCGACCCGCCGCTGCACTGATTCAGTGATGTCAACACGAGTGGGTCACAGCCACGTCACCTGAGCTGTGTCGTGCAGGTGCCGTCAACTCTGAGGGCCCCCAGGACGCGGCAGCCAGCAGCGAGCAGCAACAGCAGCAGCAGCGGGAGGCAGCGTCGGCGGCGCGGGAGGGGGCGGCACAACCAGACGTTCCTCCCGCACGGCGGCAGCAGCAGCAGCAGCGGCAGCAGCAGCCAGAGCCAGAGGAGGAGCGAGATTTCTTTGTTCCCATCCTGGTGGCTGTGTCCCTTCTGGGTTACTGTGCCACTGCTGTGATTGCCTGGGTTGAGTACAACTTCTGAGCCTCCCCCTGAGCAGTCGAGAGTGTTCCACACCGGGGGAAGGCCCTTACGACGGCTTCTTTGCCTGCCAGATTCCCAACCTTTTCAACTACCATGATTGAACCCTGCTGTATAAGCACCGCAATCTCTGTTGACCAGTGTGCGAAAGGGATCCGCTTACATGAAAGGGAGACTTTGCACATAAAAGGGGGAGGGTGGTGTTTGGTGTCGCTCCCCCCGCCAACGGACCGAGTGCCGTGGAGTGGGGGGCGGTATGGGGGCCAGTGTTTCAGGCATTCAAGGGGGCATTCAAGGAAGATCGCTCGCTGCCTCTGGCATCAGGCCAAAAAGAGAGGAATCTGATTGTTAGTAAGCGGAAGGGCAGAGGGATGGGTGGCAGCGTGGGAAGGACGAGCAGGGAGGCCAATAAAGAAGGGGCATGAGGATGTGATTGGTTTTGTGCGACCGCTGGGGAGCAGGCAGCGACAGTGTGAGCAAGGGGTGCGCAGGGGCAGCAGTGAGAGCACAGGGGAGGAGGTGGGTGGTGTACACACGCTCGCGCAGGTCAGGGAATTCTGTAAAAAGGTGCGGGGAAGGGGAGGAGCCGGTGCAGGTGGGCATTGTGGGGAAAGTGGGAGGCGGTCAGGGCTCGGGAAAAACACCGGAAATCTGATCTACGCTGGGTGACGAGAGGGGGGCAGGCAGGCAGACGCACGTGTGGCGCCTGTGCGTGCGTGGCAGGGGCTGGGGTAGTGTACACTCAGGATGCTGAGCCGAGGCAAGAGGGGGCGGGGCNGGGGAGGCGGGGGACGCTCCCCAGGGAAAAAGAAGGCAAATTCACAGAGCACAGGAGGCATGAGGGCCACAAGAGGCGGGGCGGGCAGGCGTGGTGACGCTGGCTGTCGGTTTGCAGCCACAACTGCCGGCTGCCGATCGGCCCAAGGGGGGCAGGGGAGGTGGGTGGGGGAAGATGGCATGGGGGAGGGGCTTCGTGCGCACAACAGAAACAGGAAGAAAAGAGGTGAAGCTGTGGAGACAGGCAGGGTGCAGGAGGGCGGGGAAGGGCGCGTTCGCGTGTGAACAGAGTGCAGCGCCGCAAGAGCCGTGGCACACGGGCTGCAAGCAAGCAAGCACGATTGATTGTGGGGTGGCGAGTTGAATCAGTGCATGGTACAGGGAAGAGGAGAGGTCTGCAGGGTGTGACATTGGGAGTGTTGAAAGGATTGGGGGCAGCGTTGCCTGTGTGGCATGGCGTCGGTTGGCTGGTCGGTGTGGCATCAAGCCGGCGCTCGACCTACCGTGAGCCACTGCCCCACGCCGCTGTCACCCACTGCTGGCAGGCAGGCAGCAGAGCTCTGCTGCTGCATGCCTGCCTGCGGAGCCACGTGCGCACGGCGCCACCGCTTGCCACGGCACAAGCGGCACACTCTGTTTTAAGGAGGCACCCAGCAGCCATCCCGGGCTGCCCCGCCTGGGATACCGCGGCAGCAGCGGGAGGCGGAGGCGGTCAGGCGGCTGCCATCTCTGCACGGGGCACCTGATGCGGCGGCCCGCTGCCGGCGCTTCCCCCGCTGCCCAGGCTGTCTGGCCCGCCTGCCACGTCACGCTCCGCTGGCATGTCGGGGCCGGGTGTGGGGGCCAGCTGAAGGTGGTCTAGGGCAGAGACCAGCTGCTCAGAGGCTTGCCGCTGGCTGGGGAAGACCATGATGGGGCCAGGGGAGCCCTGGCTGACCAGACCAGGCGCAGCAGGCGAAGCAGGCTCTGGCGCCGCTGCCTGATCCGCGACGACATCATCGCCCGCCAATGCCGCCTCCGCTGGAACCCCGCCCTGCTGCGCTGGCAGGGCCAGCGGCATGGGCAAGGATGTCGCTGCGGCTGCGGCGCTGGCGGCTGCGGCCGCGTGAGAGTGGGCGTTGCTGGGTGGGGGTGCTGCCCCGTTCCTGCCGCCGTGGGGCCCGCCGCCGCCACGCTGCTGAGGGTGGCCCCTCATCATCATGTGCGGCGCTCCCATGATGCCCGCCGGCACGCCCGCCGGATAGCCGGGGTGCATGCCTGGCCGCCCTGGGAAGCCTGGAGGCATGTTGGCGCCTGCAAAGGAAGGGTACATGGGGTTCAGAGCACAGCAAGCGTCGAGTTGTGTGTGTGTGTGTGGGCGGGTGGGCAGCAAGCTGTGCCAGGCCGGCAAGCCGGCCGGCACCCAGAATCAGACCGGCATCAATCTTGAGGCATGATTCATGCAGCCAGCCAGGCAGGGCGTGGCAGGCGCAGCGGGATAAAGCCAGGGTGTGATTGTGCATGCCATGCAGCCAGCAGGCAGGGCGGGAAGGCAAGGCAGGGGCAGAGCGGCAGTGATGCAGGTTGGCAGTCACAAGCACACATGCCGACGGATGAGAAAGGCTGCTGAGCAGCTGTGCACAGCCTACTTGCGCAGCCTACTACTGGGGGGGTTCTTGCGAGCTACTGCTCACAAGCCTAGAGTGAAGAATCATTGACGGGCAGGCATAGGCAGGCATAGGCAGGCAGGGGCAGGCACACACCTGGGAAGTGTTGCGGCATGAAGTAAGTGGGCGAGGCTCCCATGACTGGAGAGCCGCCCATGCTGGACGGGCCCGCAACCGAGCCAGGGCTACCCACAAGCGAGGCGTGCCCCTTGAGGTGCATGCCCAGCACAGAGCTGAGCACTGGTGAGCTGGTGGCCTGGGGGTACTGCATCTGGTACTGCATGTGCATGCCCGGGTACATGGGTACCGTCGCGCCAGCTGGCGATGACATGGCGGGCAGCTCTGGGTGGTGGAACTTGCAGGTGTGGCCAAATGCGCACCTGCGCAGCGGGGAGCATAGCACAGGGCACGGGGTGAGGGACGGGAAGCGGCAAGAGGGGTGGGGATGTGCAGGCATGCGAGAGGCGAGCGGCAATGCTGCAGGGGGCGGCTGGCTGCTTGGGGTTGCCCCACCGTCACCTGTGACAGGCACATGCCTGCAGGCACAGCGCATCCCAGCGCATCTCGCTCTGTCTTTCATCCTGCCAAGGGCATGCCACGGCCCTGCAAACCCCTGCACTGCTGCCCTCTGGGGTGCCCCCCGGGCTCCCTCACCCACCGGTAGTTTTTGACGAAGAAGGAGCACTCGGGCTCCCCGGGGCGCAGCGGCAGGCCCAGAGAATTGAACTCCACTTTGGGAGCCTTGTCAAAGGGGTGCTCAAACTTGCAGCTGCAGGCAGGGTTCAGAGTGGGAGTGGGAAAGGAATGGCTGGCTCAGCAAGCAGAGGCGAGACGGGTGCACAGGGGTTGGTGGCGCACCGGGATGGGCCGGAGAGAGGGGATCAACCTCGCAGCGCTGCACAGAGATAGTGCTGAGCGGCACGTGGCAATTGGTATGGGGCGGTGGGGCCTCTGGGTTGCCCAGCAGGTGCCCGCTGCTGCCAGAGGCAGGAGAAGAGAGGCAGGGGGTGAATGCCGTGGCTGCTCATGCGTGCGGGCTGATGGTGGGCTGGGGGCGGGCCGGGGCAGCGGCCATGGCACGAGTGCTGGCAGGTGCTGTGAAGGCAAGGGTTGCAAGCTGCACACACACGCGCACGCACACACAGCAAGGGGAGGTCGAACACTTTCCTCCCATGCCCCCCCGCACCTGTCGCCCCATGCCCCCCCGCACCTGTCGCCGTATGCGCAGGTGCCGGTCTTGAGGAAGAAAGCGCAGGGCTGGCGCTCGCGGTTGCCTCGGCTACGGCGGCTGCCGCTGCTGCCTCCCGACGAGCTGCTCCGCCCGCTGCCCCGCCCCCCGCCGCCGCCTCCCTCCACGCCGCTGCTGCTGCCCGCAGCCCCGGGCCGCGGCTGCCCGCCCTCCTCACGACCCTCTTCGCTCATGTCGTCGCTGCCGCTGCTGCTGGGCCCCGCTTGCGACGCCGACTCGGGCTCTCCCGCATACCCCCGCCCGCCGGGGGCTACAGCAGCAGCAGCAGCCGGCTGAGACGTGCTGGCCTGCTTGCTGCCCTCTGCGCCGCTGGGCAGGGGCGGGGCCGCTGCCGCAGCCTCCCTGCCCGCGGCCGCTGCCACAGAGGCAGAGGCTGCCGCTGCCGCCAGGCTCTTGGGGTCTCCAGAGTGCTGAGGGGTGGAGCTGCGAGAGGCAGGCCCCATCCCTGCCACCACAGCCTCTGCTGCCGACTGCGACAGCGGCACCCCGCCCCAGCCTGTGCTGCTGGTGCTGCCGTTACTGCTCGAACCGGCCCGGCCCATCTGGTGCGGCGGTTGCTGCTGCGAGGCCGACACGGCTGGGGTGAGGGGCGCCATGGATCCATTGCCCGCGTAATAGTACGCCTGGTGCATGGGGTGGTAGCTGCCTGGAGGCATCTGCATGGGGGCCATGCCGCCTGGGCCGGCGGGGCCGCCAGCTGGCGGGGGCGGTCCCGCCGGGCGCTGCTNAAAAGTAGTCTGCAATTAGGGACTGCGCGTTGGGCAGCAGCAGGCCCAGCCCCACCCCGTTGAACGCCCAGAACACCATTCCCTGCGGTGTGTGGGGGAGCAGGTTGCTGGTATCATACATACCGAGGTGGCAGGGAGTGGAGGCGGCAGGTTGTTGGGCATGGGCAGGGCTAGGTGCAGCTTGCCACCCCTGCCTGGCCCTACCGCATCCAAGCCCCTCCATTTGCTGCCTGCACCCCACCACCGCCTGCCCACTGCTGAGCAGCAAGCAGAGCCGCGTTCCATGGAGGCGGGGTGGCAGGCAGCGACAGCGGGTGCACAGGCAGGCAGACAGGCAGGCAGGCAGGGATGCAAGCAGGCAGCGCTTGCAGGGAAACGCAGACAGGCAGGCAGGCAGGTAGGGGGCGCACCGTTGACACGGAATTGGTTGATGCAAAGCCGATTGCCATGGTCCCCCAGATGAAGCAGCCCACAGCCATCACGTGTGCCCTGTGTGGGCGTGAGAGTGTGCAGAAAGGGGGCGGGTGAGGCGCGTGAGCTACGCAGCGAGTCCTGGGGGTGGCACCATTGATTGATACATTTGACTGACAGTGAGGTCGATGGGTTGGTTGATTGCTTGATTGATTGAAAGCTGGATTGTTTGATTGATTGATTGAAAGGTGGATTGGTTGATGGATTGCTTGCTTGCTTGCTTGCTTGCTGATTGATTGGTCGATTGTTTGGTTGATTGGCCAGCAGCGAGGGGGCAGGTATGGAGACCAGCAGCGAGGCGGCAGGTGTGGAGCGTGGGCTGTGCTGCAAGGTGTCGAGGGGTCACGGGGGTAGCGGCATATCGTGGGGGGAGGGTGCCAGGTGAAGCAGGTGAGGGTGCAGGGCACGGGATGTGTGGGGCTGGCGCAACACAACTGCAAATAGGGGCGGTTCTTCAGCGGGAAGAGGGGCAGTGAATCTTGAGCAAAGGCACCACGAAAACAAATCTCCTGTCTTGCAAGCTTCACAACCCGCCCAGTCAGACAGGCTGCACCCCAAGTCCATCCACTGCCCACGAGCCTCTCCTGCGCCCCTGCTCCGCCCACCCCGCCCCTGCCCTGCCCTGCGCTGCCCTGCCCTGCACATGTCCAACAGCCAGGCTGCCGAGGCCAGCGGGACTGGAGCCAGCAAGCACGTGTGTGTGCAGGTCCTGCCCCACAAACTTGCACTTGCACACAACTACTCATCCCCTTGGCTTGACGCACAAAGCGCAAAGCAAGGTGTTGTGCACCTGTTGAGGTAGTGCCCCGCCAGTCCGCCCAGTGGGGCACACACTGCCTGGACCAGGGCGCATGCCAGGGTGATGAGTCCCAGCTGGCGGGGGGTGGCTTGGAAGCTGCGCCCCACGTACTGCGGGCGGAGGGGGGGCAGCAGGAGGGGGGCGGCAGCAGGAGGGGAGGGAGGGGATGGTCTTACAGTCAATCAATCATTCTTTCATTCGATTGCCAGGGGCAGGGTGGGGGAGAGTGCCTCGGAGAGAAGTTTGTGGCCTGGCACCGACTGCCTGCTACAAAGCACCGGCTGGCCCCACCTTGTACAGCGCCGGCAGCGTCGTCTCGTTGCACCGCTCCAACACCCCAGCGGCATTCACCAGCACAGTGGTGCGTGCCCTCTGGTCGTACAGCGTGCGGCCTGGCGTAGGGCGGGGCAAGCAGGGGGCGGTAGGTTGGCAAGTGCAACAGACTTGAGGCGGGTGCAAGGAGGGGCCAGGCCTAGGTGCAGTGCATGCCGTCAGGGTTGTGGGCTCTGCCTCCATATGCATGTGTGGGATGCTTGTCCATGGCCCCGTCCGTCGCCATGAAGCAGGGCTGCCTAGCTGGCGCACAGCAGAGCAGGCGCAGCAGGCACACCGTGCTTGTCTCGCAGGACGCCGCCTGAGCGGGGTGGGGGCGGGGGCGGCGGCGGCGCGCTGCCGTGGTCGCCGCTGCCCAGCGCCTCGATCGGCTGCTGAGCTGCGTCCCGAAAGGGCGTGGGCAGCAGCACGCTCACAGTCCTGTGTGCACCTTGAGCGGGGATGAGCGGCTCGCTCAGGCCGCCCTCCTCCCCATGCCCCTCCTTCGCAGGTCGCTGTCCCTTCAGAGGCATTTCGGGCAGGATGCGCGTTTGGCCCACTGAGGCGGCAAGTCAGCTGGCCCAGGCGGTCCAAGGTTCGCCCTGTGTGTGCTGCATGCAGCTTCCAGCTTCCACCGCCGTGCCGCCAGCCTGGCAGCAGCTGCCACAAGGGGAGCCATTGTGTGTTTACAGGGTGGGCAGGGTGCGGGGCAGTGCATCAGAGGGAAAACACATTGGGATCAGTGATTCATGTGGGGGCAGCATCAGTGAGTTATCGTGGCCTTGTGTGAGGGTGTGTGTTTGGGGCGTGCCTGTTTGGCCAGGCACAAGAGTTTTCAGATGCACGTGGGTTGGGGGCCCAGGCAGCTGAGGAGGGGTGCGGGTTGTGTTGTGTGCTGGTTGGTTCTCGGAGGACAGAAGCAAAAAGGACGGTGGCGCAGAGGGGGGCGTCAGGCGTTGTTGCACCTTCCGGCACCACCCCCTCCCCGGCCCTCGGGATGCGAGGAGCTCGGTGCTCTGAGAGCAGCGCACGCGGCTGGGGCAAGGAATTCAACCGAAGAAAACTTGGTACAGAGGAGAAGAAAGGGGAAGGGGGAGGGGTGTGCCAGCGTGCGTGCCGCGCACACGAGCAGCGGCGCGCAGCAGTGGCGGAGGGAGGGGAGTGGCGGGAAACGGCGGGGCGGGGTGGGAAAGATGCAGCCTCTGCTGCTCTGCCTGAGGTGCAACCGCAGGTTTGAGGGCGGCGGGGGAGGTGCGCCGGCGCTGCAGGCAGGAGAGGCTGCCAGGCCAGGCGGGNGCGGCCGCCGCCGGGACGCCGCTGGTGCCGCTGCTGCGCAGGCACTCCTGCACCACAGCGTTGGCGGCTGCCAGGGCCGCTGCGCTTTCCTCCACAGAAATGACGGGGAAGGGGTAGTTGACGCCCAGCTCCACGCCTGCAGGAGGTGCGAGGGCAGAGGCGGCGGTGGGTTGTACGCACAAGGGGGAGGTCGGCGGGGGGCCGCAAAGCGTGGGGTGCAGAGGGCTGGTGGGTGATGCGGGAGCTGCGGGTGCACAGGGTCCGCTGTGCCACACCTCCAACTCGAGCCCAACTGGTCAGCCCAACCAGGTGCCACGCCAAGCCAGGCTCCTGCCAGCTCCCCCAAACCAAGCGCCACACAACCATGTGCCACGCCAGGCCAGACCTGCCAACTCCCCCCAACCAGGGGTCAAGCCAGCCCCTGCCGCCGTGAAACCAAGTGTTGTTGTTACGTTTTTTTGATAAAGAGGCGAAGAAGAACATTCATTTGATTTAATTTTTTTATTTATTTTTTTTCCCCTGGAAGTGCCCACCTGCGTCAGACAGGATTCCCTCTGGCGCGGTCCACGGCTCGTGGATGTACTGGGCGGGCAGGCGGGCCAGGACGGGCAGCCAGCGGCGGACGTAGTTGCCCTTGGGGTCAAACCGCTTGGCCTCTGTGTGCTGGTCGATGGTGTCGCTGAACTCGTGGGCATCTGCAGGGCGTGCAGGGCGGTGAGTAGGGGTGAGCAGAAAGGAGGGACGTGAGGTTATGAGGAGCAGTAGAGGGCCGGTGGAAAGGAGGGGCGTGAGGTCGTGAGTAGCAGGAGGGCAGGTGGAAAGGAGGGGCAGGAGTGACAGGGGGCGGGGTTGGGGCTGGGGTACGGGGACGGGCTCATGTGGCACCTGTTTGTGTGTCTGTGGCGAGGGGGACGGAAGGGAGGATTACGGGCAGGTGAGGAGACGGCAATGGTCGCAAAATGTCGGCAGCGTGTGTGAGGAAGGGGTGGGATGTAGGGACACTTGTCGCAGATAAGGGGAGGTACAGAGGGTTGTATGCATGCAATCGCAGGCGTGGGGCAGCGCTGCAGCACACCCGTGCAGCACATACTCACAAACGCACAGCGGGAGCGCAACCACAGCGTGCGCGCCATGCGCCCCGCCTGTGCAGCGCGACCTGCCCTGCAGACCCCCTCTCCACCACCTCAAACACACAAGGCTGCCAGCCCAGCGCACCTGCCATGCAGCCAGACACGTACTGCCAGCCCAGCGCATCGCACTCCAGGTCAGCGTCCAGCAGGGCGTCCCAGTAGTGCTTCAGGCCCCACTGCAGCGTGGGCGAGCAGGGAGGACAAACAACGCAGGGCAGGGTGAGCGGGCAGTGTCGTGAAATGGTCCTGCGGGTAAGCACCCAGCAGAGCATGATCCCGGTACTGCATCAGGGACCCGCTTCGCTGGAAGTGGCAGGCTGGCGGGCAACACAACAGGAAGCGCTTGGCCCTGCGCACAGCCCTGCCCACATGCGCTGCCCCTCCACCTCAACCCTCAACTTCCACCCCACACCCCTCTTGGCATCCTGCATCCCCCACCACTGCATCCCCTCCACCAGTACACACACACCCACACACGCTGGTCCCCCCCCCACACATGACCCCCAAGCTCAAACCACCCCACATGTCATCCCCGCTGGCTGCCCACCGCCTCACCTGCCAGGGCAGCAGCAGGTTTTTGACCATGAAGGAGGCGGCCACGACGCGCATGCGGTTGTGCATCCACCCCGTGCTCCACACCTCGCGCATGGCAGCGTCCACCAGGGGGTACCCCGTCCGCCCCTGCCGCCAGGCCTGCAGGGGGCAGAGCAAGCGGAACAGACAGCGCAAGAGGGGGTGGGGGTGGGAGGGTGGGGGCAAGCTAGCTGGCATGGGCGGGGTGAGTGGCAGGGCATGGAAGCGGCGCCGAGGGGGAGGGGAAGGGGCACGGCGCCGGCGTGCTGGCCAACACCCCAATGCTGCCAAAGCCCGATTTGGGTGCCGCTGTTTTGCCCGGAAAAAACAACACAACACCCAAAAACATATCATGTTGGCCTAGCCGGGGCCCTCGCCACCACTGCTGCCCACCACCTTGCAGCGCAAAGCGGCAGCTGAGGGGCAAGATCCCAAGTCCTGACCAGAACTGGTGACTTGACCTCACCTTGAAGAGGCGTTGGTCAAAGCGCCAGGGGACGGCGCGCAGGTGCTCCAGCAGCGAGCGTTCGTGGGTGAAGGGGAAGTGGAAGGAGAGGTAGCGGGAGTACCTGCAGTGGGGGGAGG
>JTEE01000083.1:143136-176211 GCA_002896455.3 Chlorella sp. ArM0029B | reverse complement strand
AGGGTTAGGGAGGGAGGGAGGGAGGGTAGTGGGGGCAGTGGGCAGGTGGGCCAAGCGAAGGTCGTTTCACGACACGGCAGGCAGCGGGCAGCGCAGGCGGCGGCGCCCCGCAGGCGTGCTCACTCTCGGTACCCCAGCTGCCGCAGGAAATCCTCAACGCTCGTGCCGCCCTGGCCAGACCTGCAGGCATGTGGGCACGTGTCAAGAGCGGGTGAAGCAGCGCACAGTGCAGGTTGGCCAATTCCGCACTCTCCGGTACACTAGCTTCGGGTGAGGCAGTGCAAAGTGCAAGTCGGTGGGACCCGCGCTGCTCACTCTCCGGTCCCCTAGCTTCCCTCTCAGGCTCACGCGCGCGGCTGCCATGCATCTGCCCGACGCATGTGCCATGTGCATCCCCAGGCCTTCTGCATGCATCCGCCGCAGCCGCTGCCCGCACGCCAACTGCTTGCAGCCCAAGCTGCCCCCACGCCCCGCGCCTGCCGCCCCCGCTCACCGCGCCCACTCCATCTGCTGGTGTCGCGCCACGTAGTGGATGTGTCGCACGCTGATCTCGCCGTAGTGGATGTGCGGCGACAGCTGGGAGGTGGAGGCCCTGCGCCAACAAGAAAGAAAATAAAAAAGAAAAAGGTTTAAGAAAAGGTTGAATGTGCGGTGGTTGGAGCCAGCATGCGCTTCATGTGGCCAGGGAGTGCAAGGTGCGTGCAGGGCGCTGTGGTTGCAGCAGTCAGCAGGGGGTGGGTGTGAGTGCGGGTGCAGCCTAGCATGCGCTTCACGCGGGCAGGCCACAGAGGGGGTGCGCAGCGCTGCGCCGGCAGCAGTCGTGGCTGGCATGGCAGGCGGCGGGCAGGGGGCAGAGGCACGGATGATGATGCCGGCCTGACCCAGCGCAGCCCAAGCCTCTCCCGCTCTGTACTGCGTACTGCAAGGTGCACACATGCATGTGCATGCTACTTACAGCACATTGCACAAAAATCCGCCCTGCTGCCCGCCCACCTGTCCGTCTTGGCCCTGTCCTGGTCAAACGCTTGCAGGCGCCCGCTGCGCACAAAGTCATCCAGCAGCTTGTGGGCCCCAGCGCAGCCGGGCTTCCACTGAAGGCAAGGCAGGAAGGAGCGAGGCGGGGGCGGAATGAGGGGCAGCCTGACATGCATGCCCCACAAGAAATGTGCTGAGGAGGGGCAGCAGCCCGCAATGAGATGAGACACCACCCCGCCATCAATCCAGCTGTGCAGGGCCCCCATTCCCCTCGTGCACTCGAGGCCTGCCCTTTGCCCCAGGCCACCCCAGCAGCGGTGCAAACAAGGTGTGGCGTGCTCTCACACAGCAGCAAGCTTACGTGGTAGTCCAGCTGTGCATTGCTCATCTCCTCCTCCTTGCTCATGATGCCCAGAGCCTCCAGGCCCAGCTCCCCAGCCGCTGTGGCAGCCGCCTCCACGCCCGCCGCCAGCGGAGGCAGCACCAGCGGCAGCGCCAGCGGCGGCGCCGGCGGGTAGGGCAGGCTGCTGTGCGCGGTCCAGAAGGCGTTGTAGGACGTGAAGGGCTGCACGCCAGGGGCGGGCGGGCGGACGGGGGGCAAGGGCACGAACAGGGGTTGCACGAAGCCATGCACACGTGCATGAATCGACACACGTGAAAGCAGCACTGAGACCACGCTTTGAGAGCACGCACCCTGCAAGTGCCCCGCCGTGACATGCGCGAGCAGCCGGCACCCGTCACCCCACCTCTGATCAATCACATAAATCCACTCAAATCGTGGAGACAAAAGCGGCCCCCCGGTGCCTACCTTGCCACGCGCATCCAGCATCTCCCAAGGCTCTCTCAATATGTCGGCATTGAAGCTCTGGCAGAAGATGCCGGCTGTTGCTAGGCCCGCTTTCACCTCGTTGTCCCGCACCTGAGCGAGGCAAAAGGCGCGGGTGGGCAAGGATAGGGTGGGTCGGCAGTTGCATAAGGGGGGACGGTGCTCAGAGCAAGGCGTTCTGCTGCCGGCAGTGCTGCTTTCGCAAGGATGGCTTTGCGTGCGCGCCTGGAATGAGGGCATCCTCCCACAATTCGCCGCTCTCTGGTCCCTGCCCTAGTGCTGCGCATGCTGTAGGCAACGATTCTCTCGAAAATATCCGCCCGCACACCTGCCCGGACCAGCACCCACCATGGAGATGGGGTCATACAGGTGGTTGAATACCACGGCTGCAGCACCCAGCTGCCGCGCCAGCTGCGCCAGCGAGGCGTGCGAGTCGGCGGCTCGGAAGCAGAGCAGGCGGGAGCCGAGCACACGCAGGTCGGCGTCCAGAGCCACCAAGCTGTGGTGCAGCCACCAGCGGGAGCAGCGGCCCGGCTGGAACTGGCCCTCCTCCTCTGGGGCCCAGATGTAGACGGGGATCTGCGGGTGGCGGTGCAAGGAAAGGGCAGAGCATGTGGTCACCCAGGGCACATGGCGTCCGGTACAGCCAGCGTGTGGTTGTGGCCTGCGGCGGGCCCCGCCGGGCGCCGGGACTCACCACCTCGCCCATGGAGAGCGCGGCGACTAGGGCGGGGTTGTCTGCAAGCCGCAGGTCACGCCGGAACCATAGGAGGACGCGGCGGGTGGGCGGCAAGCGCCCAGGAGCCACGCCTTGCAGTCCCTCCATTTGCGCCTGTCTCGGGGCGCCGCTCAGCGCGCGTCCGTGCGCCAGAGCATGTCAAGGGGGTGGTGAATGCCGTCAGCAGGAGGTTGGGGGCTGCCGTGCGCTGCTGGCGGAGGGCTGGCAAGGGGGTTCTGGCGCGCTCGTCTTTCGGTAGGGCCGAAACGGTGCACGTTTCGCTTTCGAACCTTGCGGGAGAGCTTTTGAGCAAGGTCCCGCAGGGCGACAGCGTCCCGAGTATTTTTGCGTGCTGAGCCGTGCTGGCGGAGCACCTGGCTGTGATTTGCCTTGGCTTTACTGCTTCCCCTATTGTGCGCACTGGAAATCAGCATCTGGAAATCAGCGTTTCCCTGTCCCTCAGAAGCTTGCCCACCTCACGGGCAATTGGACCGTCTTCAGCGAGAAGCGTCCACCCTCTTTCCCCGGGACAGAAGTGGGCGACTCGGGCACGATGGTAAGCGCCGCTGGGCTGCAGGCCACTGCCAGCCGCTTGCCGCCGCCACTGCAGCCGCCACCGTCTGAACACCGCCAGCTGACCGACTCGCGGCGCTGTGCTGCTCCCAAACAGGCGGCGCCGCAGGGCAGCGTGGATGTGCGTTTGGAGGATCAGCAGAAGATCAACACCTTCAGCCGCCTCAACACGCGGCTGCACGAGCTGGACGCGCAGCTGGCGGCCAAGAAGGTGTGCTGGCCAGTGCCTGCCGCCTGTAGCAACCAACTCGTCTTCCCACCCCCCGGGCCACAAGACCCCAATACGTTGGGGCAGTGGAATGTCACGTTTCACTCTCCTGCTGCCCCCAATGTCAAGGCAATGCCATCCCGGCAAGCACGCACGCTGTGCCGTGTGCTGTGCACGCTGTGCGTCAGACTGCAGACCCGTGCTTGGAGCGAGGCGCTGCTGCTGCCCCTTTTGAGGCAGGTGCCCACCGCACTTGATGCATCACAGCACCCGCTTGCCGCACCCCTCCCATGCTGTGCACGCTGTGCAGTCTGATGCCGAGGATCTGGAAGAGGCTGGGAATGAGGTGATGCTGCTGGATGACGAGCACGTGCCCTACGTGGTGGGAGAGTGCCTGGTGCACCTGCCGCGAGAGGAGGTGGAGGAGCGGCTGCAGACAGGTGGGCGGGCAGGCAGGGGCCGCGGGTGTGACCGAGGCGGCAGGCGGCGATGAGGGTGCGGTGAGGGAGGGGCCGGTGGGCCTCCCACCCGATCATCTCTGTGGGCTTTGGAGCAGCTTTCGGAGCTGCCGGTTGCTGAGGCTTCCCAAACATGCTTGCGTGCAGCGAGAGATGAGCTGGCTTTTTTAGCCGGTATGGGTGCTCCTTTGTCCAGCCTCCTGCCTGCTCTCAGGCCTGACTGCTGGCTGCCTGTGTGTACCTCCCTCCTGCTTGAGTGCAGCGCTGGATGGGGTGCAGGCCGAGGCCAAGGCGATTGAGGGGCAGATCAAGGCGACCAAGCAGCGGATGCAGGATCTCAAGGCAATACTGTATGCCCAGTAAGGAATGCGAGCTTCTCAAGGCAGCACTGTAATGCAATGTTTGCCCAGCACTGCAATGACCGGCAGTCTGTTTGTGAATGATGGAGGGGCGACACACGGTCTGTTGGAGGAAGGCAGGATTGGCGGCAGTGCCTGCTCCAGCCTGCAAGGCCCAGCTGCATGCGGCACGTAGGTCAGGTGACCTCTCAAGCATCTGCCAAGCCCTGGGGGTGTGCCCAGCACCCTCAACTGGCCCCTGCCTGCCCTTTCCACCCTCCCCTGCCTGGCGACAGGTTCGGCACAGCCATCAACCTCGAGGAATGAAGAAAGAATGAAGGGGTTAAAAATCACCGGTAAGTGTGTTGCCCACCAACCACCACCCAGTGCTTTTTGGGCGGGCTGCCGGTGGCGCCAGCAGGGAGCAAAGCACCCCACCCGGCTGCCTCACCAAGCTGCTCACACCGCCCCCCTGCCCTCCCCTTTGGCAGGCTTGACTTGCGCTTCTGGAAGAGCCTTCGACCCGCCGCCACCATGGGAAACAGCTGTGGAAGCGGTGCCGGCAGGCGTCTCAACAACCTGTGGACCTCGGTCCCCCGCATTTCAACCCACCACGCCGCAGTTGCTGCCCGCCACCCATGCCCTGCCTTCCCCGCTCCTTCACAACTCCGCCCTTTGTGACCACTGCTCTCTGCCACCCCATGCCATGCCAACCACTACCGCTCCTGTAACCTCCTGACGTCACGGAGGCTGCTGAAGGGCCGCCTTGGCTTGTGAGCTTTCAGTTCTATGGTACATAGTGTATGTTTGGGCACTCCAGCACGTCAAGAAGCATGCAGCAGCGCGGCTCTTGCTAGCAGCGCCCTACCGCGGCGCCGCACCCTGCCCCGCTGCCGCCGCTGCGCCTTCCTTTGCGGGCGGGTACCGCCGCGCCAGCCAGCGCTCCAGCACCTCCAAGCACTGCGTCATGTCCTTCCTGCCAAAGCCCAGCCGGAAGCGGCCCTCTCTCACGCTCTCCGCGTCGTCATAAACCCCCGCCGGCATCAGCAGCACGCCCGCCTGGCCCACCGCCGCCTCGCACCACTCCCCCACGTCCTCCCCAGTCAGCAGGCGGGGAAAGGCGACGGTGCCGGCGCGCGGCGGCTGCCAGGCAAACAGGTGGCGCCAGCGGGCGAAGAAGGCGTCCAGGGCGGCCAGGTTGGCACGGATCACCGCCAGGGAGCGCTCAAGCAGGGCGTGCCAGCTGGCGAGGGAGCAGGGAGTGGGGTGGGATGTGAGGATTGAGAACCGTTGCATGTATGGCATGTGTGGTGTAAGGAGACAATGGTGCTTGAATGCTTCCCAACCTGGGCTATTGCAAGCGAGACGACAGGAGGCAGACAATGGGCGCCTCTGGTCAAGGAGACGAGGGGGCAAAGGGGGCAGGTGCTGTGTGCCCGGTCGCCTTAGCCCAGCCTCCCACGGTGCTGCACCTGGGCCCTTGCCCAGTACAGCTCGTTACCCTTCGCACCCTATGTCAAAGTTTGGGACAATACAGTGAAGACCAGCAATGACGCGTGCGCAAGGACTGTCCTGTGCTGGGTCACCCTGCGCAAGGAGTATCCTGTACTGCCTGCGCTGCCCCGCACCTGCGCACGCCGATGAGCGCCAGCACTTCGCTGGGCGCTGAGGAGCAGATAGTGGTGAAATCCTTGAGCTCCAGCATGCGGGACAGCACTGCATGAGGGAGGGGGAGGGGGAGGGAAGGGTCGGTCTTGGAGGGAGGGGCCGGGCTCAGCTGGGAAGAGGACGGCAGGAGGATCGAGGTGTAAGGGAGCAGCCTGCGGGCCTTCATCTGTTCAAGTGTCTTATGCAATACATTACAAAGAAGGCCGCTTGGGAAGGAGTGTGTGATCAGGTGGTAAGAGGGAGGTTGGGGGGTGGGGGATTATAGAAGCTGGGCTCCACCCTGTGGGCCAATGGGGGAGGGAGGGAGGGAGGGGCAGGGCAAGAGCTCCCCCAAGATGCGGCCCAGCACTATGCCGTAGGGAGGCAGTCTGGAAAGTGCTGTGGTGTAGGGAGGAGGGCAAAGAGGCGGGCAGGAGGATGGGCAGGGAGGCAGGGCTGCCCTCCACCTGCAGCAGCTGCTTCTTGTGGCCGCCACTGCAACAACCCCTCCACCCCTCATGGCTCCTGCCTCCACCCAGCATCCCCTTCCATCGCTCCCACCCAACTGCAGCATCCTTGCACGCCAGCCACCAAATGCCCGCAAAGTCAGCCTCCGCCCCTGGTGGCCCTCCAGACTCCTACCCCCACCCACCATCCCCTTCCATCGCTCCCACCCACCTGATGTGTCTTACAATCGCCCTGCTTCTTTGGCCTCTAGGAGACCTGGACAGGGGGTGTTGACACTATGCCAGCCTGCCTTCCGCCCCGCCCACCCACCTGCGGCATCCTTGCACGCCAGCCAGCCGATGCGCAGCCCCGGGCCGCCCACGGCCTTGCTCATGCCGCAAAGGGAGATGCCGCGGTCGTATGCATCAGCAGCCGCGGGCAGCCGGTCGGAAGCTGGGTCCAGCTCCAGCCAGCGGTACATCTCGTCGCTGCAGGGCAGTACAGTGGAAGGTAGTGGCGAAGGGAAGCGATAGTACAAATGCAACCGGTTGGCCGCAGGGGCCCAGCTCCGGCCAGCAGTCAGTCTCGTCGCTGCAGGGCAGTACAGTGCAGGAGTCAGGATGTGGAGTAAGGGCAAACATAGCAGGCAGGCGAGGCGCAAATGTGAGGCAGCACACAGCAAAAGGACATTTTACAGGAGGCAGGAGTAACCAGCCAGCTCAACCCCCATTTGGACGCGCGACGCTGTCATTCAACGCCTGCCTGCCCAGCGTGCACGTCGCACAGTGCCGCCCCGCCCGCCCCACCTGAACAGGTATGCGCCGCAGGCCTGGCAGAGCTCGCAGAGGCGGGCCCACTCGGCGCGGGTGAAGTGGGCGCCCGACGGGTTGTGGGGCGAGTTGACCACGACTAGCTTGGTGCCGGGGACGATGAGGCGCTCAGCATCCTCCAGGCTGAAGTGCTGCTCGCCGCTGGGGGCGCTGCAGGGAGTGGAGTAGTGGGGAGACGGGGTGGGTGAGGCAGGTGGGGTGGGGCAGGTAGGCAGATGGCCACGATGAAGCGCTGGGCATATGCTAGGCTCAACCCTGCTCGCTGCTGGGGGCGATGCAGGGCATGGAATAGCTGGAGGAGGGGGTGGGTGAGGCAGGAGGTTTGGGCGGGCAGACAGGGAGGCGCCCCTCCACCCACAAATGGTCAAGACCACAGGGGTTCATGTCACCGGCACGCGCCCTGTGCAGGAGCACAGAGAGGTGCCGAGAAGCTTGAAGGTTGAGCTGTGTGCGCCGAGCACGCCACAGCTGACAGCCCGATGCAGTGTCAGGGACACAGGGTACAAGGGCTTGGCCTGCCAGGCCGGCAGGGCGCCAGCCAGCCTCTGATTGGGCCTCTCTGCTGGTAACCGCCCATATCCGCTTCACCCGCATGTGGCCACAGCTTAGCTACCTTTTGACACCCCTGCTCTGCTCAATCAGCATCAGAAGCCCACCCCCCAGCATTGCCCTCCATAGGGAACGATGGGCGCCACTTGAGCACCCCCACACGCCCCCTACCACAATGACTGCCCACCTAGACAGGTGCCAGTGCGTGACTGAGCAACCGATGCTGCGCCCCACTTCGTACAGGGACTGGTAGCCCGGGAAGGTGCACAACACACGGTCGCCTGGCGCCAGCAGCGCCTGCAGCAGGCGGCATGGACGCATGGGTGTGCCGAGGCTGGAATCCGCCAGGTATTATTAGTAGGTCAGCAACAGGCCTCACACATAGCTCTCTGCAGACGTCCGTATCCCAGCCGTATTCACACGCATGTCCCAAACCCACCCACCCCACAGACAGGGGTGGGTCCCCCACACACACAAGAGTGCCCTGCCCACGCCCCTCTTTCCCCTTGCCCCGCTTGCCTGCATGCACAAGAAGACCAGCTCCTGTGGGGCGGCAACCACCAGCTGCTCCGGTGCCACGCTGGTGTACAGCCGCTGGGCAATGGCCTCCCGCAGCGCCGGCAGGCCTTGCGTCTCGGTGTAGGCAAGCCGCAGGCTGCCCCACAGCTGCAGGGCCTCCTCGTCTGCAAGCGCCAGAAGCTCTGACATGGTGAGGGGCTCGCTGCGGGGGGTGGGAGGTGAGGAGAAGACGGGGGCCGGCATGGGCCAGGTAGGCAGGCAGGCAGGCGGGATTGAATGGAGCACTGGACTTGTCCGGGCAGCGCCCCTGCTTGCTAACACGGCGCCCCGTCCTGTGCGGCCGCGTACCTGTCGGAGCAGCAGAGCAGGTGGCGAGCCGAAAACTCGTGCTTGGCGAAGAAGCGCTCGAGCTTGAAGGGTGGCAGTGGCTGAGGGGCCAGGGCACTTGCCGCCCGCGGCGCAGTGGCAGCGGCGGCGGCGGCGGCAGCGGCGGGGGCCGGAGTATCGACAGAGGCGTTTGTGGTGTCGGCTGTCATTGTATTCGGCCTCGACACGATCGGTGCGCTCGCGAAGATCCCTGCAAGACCGGAAAGAAGAGCCAGCAAGGAGGGCGCGCCTGGGTGTCTCGTTTGGGTTCGGCACGCGTCTTCTGCGCTGCTTTTCACACTGATCAAGCGACCAGAGACATGTTCAAATCGCGCCAGCGCGGCCCCATGCACATTTGCTCAGGAAAGGCAGGAATTCTGCCACTTGACGAGCCCCCTGGACGCTCCACCCTATTTCGCTCTTGGCTCCGGCCTCGGCTCACGATGTATGATTAGATAAACTCGCTGCCATGGCGCTCTTCTCCCCCTTCCGCGCGTTGGGCTACATCACCGACTCGGTGCCCTTCGCAGTGCAGCGAAGGGGCACCGCCACATTCGTGACCGTCAGTGTGGGCAAGGCATGGCAGGTGAGCACGCAGGGTGGCATGCATGCGGGTTGCAATGCCTGGGGTTGTGCATGCATGATGGCATTCGACAACCCCCAGCGCCTGACCGCCCCTCTGATTGGCCTACTCACCCCTGATGATGTAGGTGTACAACACCGAGAAGCTGCGGCTGGTGCTGGTCGGCCCGCAGGTGGGACTGAGGCTGGTTACGGCCGCCCCGCCGCTGCCGCCCGCTGACCGCCTCCGCCGCTCTCGCCCCTCTCCTTCTCGCCTCCCTCCTCCTGACTCGTTCCCTGCGCCTGCTCCCTCCCCTGCCTTGCAGCTGACGCACGCCATCGGCGCTCTGGCAGTCAAGGGTGACCTCACCTTTGCCGCCTGCCGTGGCACCATTGTGGAGTGCAAGCGCGTGCACCGCAGCGGCGAGTACCGCGGCGGCCACTCTGGCGACATCCTGCAGCTGCTGGTGTTGGGAGACCGCCTGCTGAGCCTGGGAGCCGACGGGCAGCTGCTGGTCTGGCGCATCGGCCAGTATGCGGCGCCCGAGGTGTCCATCCAGCTGCCAGAGTGAGTGCCCTTGTTTGGCGTGGTGGGAGAGCAAGTGGGAGTGGGCACCTGGGCAGGGGTGCTCAGCAGAGAGCACGCAGGCTGGATCAAGCACCTGCCTTCATCTCTGGAGGCCTCTGGTGCATGCGCTCACTACTGCCTCCTGCCTCCTGCTCCTGCCTCCGCTTTAGCAATGTGCCGCCCCTCACCCTCCTCCCTCCTTCCCCTCCCCTCCCTCCCCTCCCCTCCCTCCTGCAGGGGCTTCACCCCCACCTGCCTGGCCCACCCCGACACCTACCTGAACAAGGTTGTGGTGGGCAGCGAGGAGGGACGGCTGCAGCTGTGGAACATAGCCACCTCCCAGATGCTGTTTGAATTCCCTGGCTGGGGGTCCGCCGTGCGCTGCATCCAGACGTCGCCCGCGCTCGACGTGGTTGGGCTTGGGCTGGAGGACGGGTGAGTGGCACAGGGCTGGCTTGATACCTGTGTAGATCTGCCCGGCGGCCGCCAGTGCCCCTGCCGTCACCCGCACGCACGCACGCGAATCCGGGTGCTGCTGCGCCCTGCTGCCGCCTGCATGCCGCCTGGTCTTGCGCCATTGCCGCATATCTGCTGCACAAGCACCTTGCCTGCACCACATGCACTGCATCGCACACTGCACGCGCCCTGTTAATCCCTCTGCCACTGTGTTCTCCCTGCTGGCGGAGTTTCAGATGAGGCGCAAAGTAACTCGGGAGTTTCGCTGACAACAGCCCGCGTCCCCATCGGGTGTTATCTGATAGTAGCTCTTGCACATCTCACAACACACACCGTCACAACCCTGCACACCATAAGTCACGTCGCATGCACAACACAACCATGCACCAGAACTCCCTTCTTATCTACTCTAGCCAGACGCTCGCATCAATTCTCATTGCCCTGCGCCCTCCTCTGCATGCCCCCGACCTCCCTCCTCCCCTCTTCTCCCCGCCCCGCTTTGCCTGCTCCCCTCACAGGCGTGCGGTACTGCACAACCTGCGGTACAACGAGACCCCGATGTCCTTCCACAATGCCTCTGGAGTGGGCACCAACGCCGACCGATTCCTCACAGGATCAGACGCCCAGGCCGCCGCCATGGCCGCCGCCGGCGCCTGCACCTCCATCTCTTTCCGCACTGGTGAGCTCTCCTTCCTCACGCCCCTGCCTGCTGCCTCTGATTGCATGGTGTGATGCACGACTGGGAAGTTGGTCGGTTGTTGAAAGAAGCGCTGTGGGGCCTGTGGCGGTGGCATGCCGCCCGGCAGGCCAGCACAGCGCGCCGGCCGCGCCCGCCAAACAGCGCGCCGGCCGCGCCCGCCCATGCCCCTCTCCCTGCCCTCTCCCGCCCCAACTCACCCATCCCTACCCACCTCTTCCCCCCCGTCCTCCCAACTCCCGGCAGGCCAGGGCGTGCCCCTAATGGCGGCAGGCGGCGGCGCAGGTGTGGTGACGGTGTGGAATCTGGAGGCGCGCCGCCTTCACACGCTCATCCGAGACGCCCACGACAGCCCGCTCGTCTCCCTACACTTCTTCCCAGGTGCGCCAGGGTCGAGTCGTTGAGCTGTTGGGTCGTGAAAAAAGCCAGCTTATGGGCTGCAGCTGGGGCTGGCCTGGTGCGTGCTCGTATGCGCACGGTAAACCTGATTCTGGCTGTACTTTTTTTGGTCAGCTTGATGTCCCCACCCAACCCCGCTCGCCCTCGCTTCCCGCCTCACTCCGCCTCCCTTGTTCCCGTCTCCCTCCCTCCCTGCCCACCCTCCCGCAGGCGAGCCGCTTCTGATGACGTCCGGACGCGACAACGCCGTCAAGCAGTGGGTGTTCGACGCCACCGACGGCGCCGCCCGCCTGCTCAAGTTCCGCTCGGGCCACGCCGCGCCGCCCACCATTGTGCGGCACTACGGATCCGGACGGCTGCTACTCTCGGCAGGTGCGCAGCAGCCAGGCTGTCGGGCTGGGTTTGCGGAATTGTGGGGTGACCTTTATGGCATGCTTCATCGTAACCACCCTGCCCGCTGCCTTTGCCGCACTTGGCACTTTTTTCACCTCTCCCTGCCCCATTCCTCACCGCTTCTGCCCTGCATGTGTATACTGCTTGTGCTCACCCTTCTACCTGCTCATCCCCCCCCACCACACCACACCCTCCCGCCTCCCCTTGCAGGCCAGGACCGCGCCTTCCGTGCCTTCTCCACCACCCAGGACGCCCAGTCGCGCGAGCTGAGCCAGCACCACACTGCGCGGCGCGCCAAGCGGCTGAAGGTTGAGGAAGCTGAGCTGAAGCTGAGCCCCGTGCTGGCGCTGGACGCGTGTGACGTGAGTTCTTGCCACTTGTGGCCGTGGTGTCAACATGATGATGGTGGCGATGGGTTGTGAAGCCCGTTGGCACGTGTGTGGGGATGTGGACTAGCGAGGACTTGTTACACCATTGGAAGCTGTGCTGTGCATGAAGCAGGCGGGCCTATGCAGCGGCTCGTCATGACAAGACATGCCCGCCGCCACTTCCGCCGCTCTCTCGAGCACCTCCCCCCGCTGCCTGCCCACTCGCCTTCCCTGCCTGCCCACTCCACATGCACTTTCATGTGTGCAGGTGCGTGAGCGCGACTGGTCCAACGTGCTGACCTCGCACGCCGACGACACGCGCGCCTATGTGTGGCGCCTGCAGAAGTATGCCCTGGGCGAGTGGGTGCTCTTCCCGCCGCCCAAGCAGCTGGCGGGCGCCGAGCAGGCCCAAGTCACCTCTGTCTGCCTCAGGTGGGTGCATCAAGAGCCAGACTGGGTGGTTTGGGTAGTTATGGGATGACGGTGCAGGGCAGGCAGCGCGGGAGGGCCACAGTTCAAGAGCGAATGGTGGCATGTCCAGTGGGAGCTTGCTTGACCTGGGAGACCCTAACCCTGTTAGAGCCTAACAATGTTAGCCTCATTGCAACAAAACAATGTGCGAGGCTTAGCAGGCCTTCTTATTAGCGGTACAGCCCACTCTCCTCATGTTGATGCTGACCTGGTCCTGCCACCGCCCTCCCCGCCCCNGCCCCCCCTCCCTGTAGCCGCTGCGGCAACTTTGGTTTTGTGGGCTCCGCCTCTGGCCGCGTGGACCGCTACAACATGCAGAGCGGCCTGCACCGCGGCTCCTACTGCCGCTCTCAAAGAGTGATGCAGCAGGCAATCCTGAAGTCGGCGCCTGGAGTGCCCGCTCCCAAGGCGCTTCTGGAAGACCCGGGAGTGACGGCGCACGCCGGCCCCATCCGCGGGGTGTGCACAGGTGCGCTTGTTTTGACTTTGTTTTGGTTCAAGCAACTGGCTGCGATTTGGCTCTGCTTTTAACTCTCGAGAGAGTCACCGGCGCCTGGTTGGTGGGGAGGAAGAGGAGCTGTTGTTTGTTGCCACGCTGGATGCCAGCTGGCGGTCAAATACCCGCACGTGCACACACACATGCATCCTGCTGCTCTGTTGTCTGCCAAGGCAATGATTACAACTTTGAGGCTGTTTCTGATCTTCAATGATTACACAACTCAATCAAAACGACTTCTCTTTCCACTGAGCCTTGGCAGGCAATTTGTTTTTGCACACAATGTCTGTGTGTTTCTGACTGCTTGGACTACCGCGCTGACGTGATCATGGGCCGCTTATGCTGCCGTGCTTGCAACCATCTGCCCCGAAAACAACACCCTCTGCACCCCGTGGCACCTCTTCTCACGCCCCTCCTCCCTCCCTCCGTCCTCCCTCCCTCGACCCCCGCAGACAGCTGCAACCGCCTTGTGGCCACCGCCGGTGCCGACGGCTTTGTGCGCGTGTGGGATTTCAAGAAGCGAAGCATGGTGTCTGAGATTCGAGTGGGGGCGCCGGTTGCGCGCATATGCCACCACCCAGGCACCGGCCTGATGGCTGCTGCCTGCGAGGACAACGTCATACGCATGTTTGACCTGGAGGTGGGTGGTGACGCATTGCAGTAACCAGGGGCGTTGACCGGGGAGGGTTTGACCGGGGGCGTTGACCAGGGGACAACGTCATCAGCATGCTTGACCCTGGAGATGGGTGCTGACGCATAGCTTTGACTGAGGGTCCTGAAGGCTTGGCCATGGGATGTGATGGGGAAAGTTCTTCTGCTGGGAGGGTTCTGCCCCTGCTGCTGCCCCCGCTTCTGCCGCACTCGCCCTGCATCACGTCGGCCCCTGACGACAAAAACTGGCACCAGTCTGAGCCCCGAAACTCATTCCTTGGGGCAACTGACGACTCACCTTTGTTACACACTCCGAGGCCACACTTGTTGCTGCACATCCCACCCCTGCACGCATCCCGCACTGCGCTGTATTTTGCATGACACGGCCCCTGACGACAAAAACTGGCACCAGTCCGAGCCCCGAAACTCATTCCTTGGGGCAACTGACGACTCACCTTTGTTACACACTCCGAGGCCACACCTGTTGCACATCCCAACCTTGCACACCTGCTGCGCTGCCATCACCTCGTGCTCGATGTGCCTCTGCCCCTGCTGGCCTGTCCTTGCATGACCTGGCAGCTGCCACCCGTCCCTGCCGCCCTCCACCGAGCCCCTCCCTGTCCCCACCTGCCCCGCCCCTCACCTGCCCCCACSCGGAACTGGAACTGGCGCAGCGCCTCAATGAAGGGCATCGACTCAATGTCTCCCACCGTGCCCCCCAGCTCAATGACGCACACATCGGGCACGCCAGCCCGCCCGTCCACAGGCACGCGCGCCACCTTCTCAATCCAGTCCTGGATCGCGTCCGTGATGTGGGGCACCACCTGCGCACACACGCAGGCGACGGCAGCAGGCGGCAAGAGGGCTCAGGCGGGCTGCAGGGGGCAGCAGTGGTCCTGGCCCGACTCCGCATGACGCTCTGGCATGCCGCCATGCCTCCTGCCCTCATCTGCCTATTTACCACTGAATTGGTCCCCATCCCACCTCCTGCCGCTCTTCCTCTCCCCCCGGCCGCCCGCACCCGCCAGCCAGCCCCAGCCGCCCACCCACCTGCACGGTCTTGCCCAAGTAGTCTCCCTTCCGCTCGCGCTCGATAACTGCCTGGTACACTTTGCCGGTGGTCAGGTTGTTGTCCTTGGACAGGCTGATGTCCAAAAAGCGCTCGTAGTTGCCCAGGTCGAGGTCGGCCTGGGGGGTGAGGGCGAGTGAGGCGGGGAGCAGGGGAGGATGGGAGGATGGGAGGCAGGAATGGTGAAGTGATGATGCGAAGGGGTGTACAGGGGCGGGCAGGGCAGTCACCAGACAAGGTTGGGTCGCTGCCATCTTTTCGGAGCAAAGCTGCAAGCCAAGTCCCGCACACAAGCGCCGTGCTAACTGCAGCACCCTGCCTGCTCCTCTTCACCCTGCCCCAACAGTCTCTGCCCTCACACCTCGCCGCCGTCGTCCAGCACAAACACCTCGCCGTGCTCAAACGGCGACATGGTGCCGGCATCCACGTTGAGGTACGGGTCTGCAGGGCAGCAGCACGACAGCCAAGCTCAGCTCCCCGCAGCCAGACAGGTCCCGTGCTCGGTCCCCTGCCGCCTTGCCGCCGCCGCTGGGCGGGCGCCCAGCATGGGTTGCTGCGGCCCCCGTGCTCGCCACATGCGGGCCCATCCCGACACCAATTGCCCGGGCGCTCACCGATTTTGATTGAGGTCACCCTGTGGCCGCATGCTTTCAGCAGCACGCCGATGCTGGAGGCTGTGACGCCCTTGCCCAGCCCGCTGACCACGCCACCTGCANCCTTCCCGCCCCCTCTCTGCCTCCCCTCCCCGCAGGCCGCCCGCCTGGTGCGCCAGTTCAAGGGTCACACAGCGTCTGTGAGCGACATGCAGATCTCAGACGACTGCCGCTGGCTGCTGTCTTCCAGCCTGGACGGCACTGTGCGGTGCTGGGACATCCCAGGTGCGTCCAGCATTGAGAGCACACGTGTTGCTGCACACGTACTTGCTGTGTGTGTGCGCGTGATTTTGCACACGGATGTTTTGCTCGATTTGTGTGGCCGGCTGGCAGGGCAACAGGCCGACCTGCCTGCCGCCCTGCTCTGCCAGCCGCCCCGTGCAGTCTGCACACTGTGTTCCTCCGCTGCACCCTACCCTGCTGCACCCTGCCTGCCTGCCCTGCTGCACCCTGCCTGCCCTGCCTGGCGATGATGGGTTGTCTCGTTCGTCTGATTGCGGACCCTACCAAGGTCCATTAGCTATGACGACAAGCATTATATCACCACCCATGGACTGAGCCTTGCCTGTGTACGACACACTGCACCGCACTGCCTGTTGCCTGCTTGCCCGTTTTCTTTGCTTGCCCCATTTCTCTGCCTGCCCATGTCTCTTGCGCCAACTCATTTTTGCCTCAAATGCCTGCCTGCCTGCACCTTTCTCCCACGTCGGACATGCCATGATTATATATAAGCTTGTTCTATCAACAATCGCTGCTCTCGGGCAGCATGAGTATACAAACCTTCACTTGGCTGTGATTCTGAGCATACACCGACCGACACACCTCACTCTCTGCATCCTGCCCCTGCTGCCCTCTTTTCTGACTCTGTATTTCAACGCCCCCGGCTGTCGTGCGCCCCCGGCTGTGCTCCACTCTGTATTGCCCTGCCTGCTGCCTCTCCTCCGATTCACCTGTCTGCACACAACGCCATGCACACCACCCCGCTGAATCTTACAGCGCCCCCCCTGCAGTGATAGCCTACCATTAATGCATGTTAGACTACCAATGTCTGCCCTCCGGGGTTGCATGAGTACAACCATTCCGTAGCTGAGCAGATCACAGGGCACGCCCTATGCACCAACAACCCACACCTGCATCACATTGCATGCCCCACCACCCCAAGCTTGTCGTGCCCCTTATCGCCCGCTCCTCTCTGCCCTGCACCCTGCCCCCACCCATTGGCAAGCAGCCCCCTGACGCCCCCCTGCGCCGCACTCCTCCACCCGCCCCCCCCACCTCTCCCCTGCAGGAGCTCGCGTGCTCCAAGTGATGCGCCTGGGGGCGCCCGTCACCTCCCTCAGCCTGGGGCCTGCCCAGGACCTGCTGGCCACCTCACACGTGGGCAAGCGGGGCATCTACTTGTGGGCCAACCAGGTGAGGGAGGAGGGGCAGGACAGGGGATGGAGGTCGTTTGCTGTGATGTGTGAGAGCGCCAGCTCAAGGTGTGGGGTGAAGTGTGTGTGTGCATGAGGAGCTTGCCTGCTGACCTGCACCTGGGGATTGCCCCCCTCCACCGCCCCCTGCCATGGTCCTCTGGCCCCCTGCCATGGCCCTCTGCATTCAACCTTCCCCGCCCCCAGCCACCACTGCTCTCTCACCATGCCCCGCCCTCCGGCCACCTCTCACCACGGCCCCGCCTCCCTGCCCTCTGCTCCCCTCTCCGCAGATGCTGTTTGGCAGCGGCGCCGACATTGTGCCCAGCGACACGCCCATCCGAGTGCGCCTGCCCACCATCTCTGCCGGCGGCAGCGGCCCCGGCACGGGTTCGGCAGACGCCGGTGCAGCCCAGCAGCAGCGGGCAGAGCTGCGGCTGATGCTGCGGCAGACGCAGGGCGGCGGTGACGGCAGCGGCTCAGACTATGAAGGGGAGGAAGATGGGGAGCCACAGCACGCCCAGCAGGCTGAGCCCGGCTCCGGTTCTGATGAGGAGGGTGATGAGGCAGCAGCGGCAGGCGGTGCAGGCCAGCAGGGTGCAGCGGTCGAGGCGCCTGCTGAGCTGGACCCCGCCAAGGCGGCCGCTGCGGCTGCTGCGTATGCTGCGCGCGACGCGGCGGGCGCCCCCGCCCCGCTGCTCCCCGAGCTGGTCACGCTGAGCATGCTGCCGCGCACGCAGTGGCAGAACCTGGTCCACCTGGACACGATCAAGGCCCGGAACAAGCCGATTGAACCGCCCAAGAAGCCGGCATCCGCACCCTTCTTCCTGCCCACCCTGGCCGGCGCCGACGCGGGGCGCAACCCCGTCTTTGACTTTGCGCCCGCTGCGGGAGGTGAGGGCGGCGGTGCTGCTGACGAGGCTCTGGCTGCCAAGGCGGCCGCTGCGTGGGGAGACGGCGAGGAGGAGGATGGAGACGAGGAGGAGCGGGTGCAGGACGGTGCCGCCGACGCCGCGGCTGGCAGCGAGCAGATCGGCGCAGGCGGCAGTGTGCAGCGGCAGCGGCCGCAGCAGGGGCGTGTTCTCAAAACACGCGCCCAGGCAGAGCACAGCCAGCTGGTGCGCCTGCTGCACAGCTGTGCGCACGCCGGCGACTGGACCTCACTTGTGGCCTTCCTGCGCTCGCTGCCCCCGGTGGCGGTTGACGCCGAGATCCGCAGCATGCAGGTGTGTGGGTTCATGGCGTGTGTGCTGGGTGCCGCGTGGCTGTGCCCACAAACTTTGTCAGCTCGCATGCCATCCAGGAAGGAGCCTTCTTGTGTGCTTGTGGTGACTGCTTGTGACTGCCCCTTGTTGCATCGGCCTGCTCGTTCCACCTGGTCTCTCCCTCTGCCCTGCCTCCTCCTCTCCCTCCCACCCACACTTCACCTCGCTCACGCCTGCTTTACTGACCCGACAACCCCATTGCATCCTCCACCCACTACCGCCACCACAGGTGCTGGAGGGCGCCCCTGAGCAGGAGTTGGAGGAGCTTGCCCTGCTGCTGTCCTTCCTTGAGGAGGAGACTGGCAGCAACCGCAACTTCGAGTTTGTTCAGGCGCTGCTGCGCGTGGTGCTGCAGGTGCACGGCGACGTGATTGCGGAGCACGCTGAGCTGGCAGAGTGTGCGCAGCGCACGCAGCAGCGGCTGGCGGCCACCTGGCGCCGGCTGGACGGCCTCATGCAGAGCGTGCGCTGCATGGTCGGCTTCCTTGGAAATCTGCAGGCCTGAGGCCTGGCAGCCCTTCCCTTAGCTTCAGGCCCCTTTGGGACCCCCTTGCCCTCTTGCTTCAGCCCTCTCAACCCCACCAGCATTTGCCCCCCCCCACACACACTGTCTTATCCTTGCTTCTTTGACGGCTCTTTTTTCCAGTGCTATGCTTTGTTTGACACCGCTTCTGCTCCTGCTCTGCCTCTTGTGCGCTCGCTTTTCATGCTCAAACCACCTTCTGCTGCCCTTGACCTCGCCTGACTGACTACGCTCTGATTTGACCTGACCCCCGACCCAACTTGACCCGCACCGGACCCATTAGTTCAATCGCTGTAACAAAGCGCAACATCAACGCACATCGCCAGTACACATGGGGGGAAGTGCATGGCAAGCAAGGCAGCAGGCAAGCAACCTGGCACACACGGGTGCAGGTGGGGTGGTGGCAGAGCCGGCACCCCGCTCTTGCAATGCCTCCTCGCCTTCGAGATGCGGGCAGCTGGCCTGCCTCTCAAGAGCTCTCTTTCTGGCATTCTGGCAGCCCCCCTGCGGGTGTGCTTGCTGCGGTGGTGGTGGGGCGTGGGTGCACACGCCTCCAAGACGGAGGGTGCTGGGCAGGCCGCATTTTTGGAGGGGCGCCGTGGGTGACCCACTGGGTCGGCGGCGGCGGCGGCCAGCACACCACAGCACAGCAAAGCACCGTTCTTGTTGGTTAACCAATTGCACGAGACATACAGCTGCTTGCCTGTTTCGGTAGTGCAGGCGCCGCTGTGACACATCGGGGCTGCTGGCGTTCCGTGAATCTTCACGTCTTCGCCATTGCCAGGTCCAAGTTTCACGCTCCAAGTTCTCCTGCCAAGCGGCGGGCGCCACTCAGCATAACGGCCTTCGCTTCACTGGCATTGCGTTGAGTTGCCGCCAAGTGGGCACCATGGCCGGCGCGTCCCGGCGTGCCATCGCGGAGGCTGCGCCAGCAGCCGCGCCCCCACCTGGCTCTTGGTCCTGCAGCGACTCTTGCAGCGTTTGCGGCGGCAAGGAGAACTCCGTATGCCGTCTGCGCGTGTGCGCCTGCTGCGACCAGCGGGTGCACACGGACTGCTGCCATCTGGGCAGCTGGATTTGTGGGCAGCTGGAGCAAGGAACCTATATGTGGTTCTGCTCCGAGGTGAGCCCTGCATCTGCAACAGGGCACAGGACACCGCACCTGCAGCCGAACCAGCCGGGCACTTTACCCGTTGCGTTGCAATGCGCGCAGGCCAACGGGGGTTTTGTGGACAAAGAACCCTGGGAGGATGTTCTGTGAAGTCATAGTGCAAAGTGCACAAATTAATCACGTGTGCCATTCCTACACCGTGCAGAAGTGCAACAAGGTGGACATGCTGGTGAGGAAGCTGGCTGGCGTCAAGCCGTGGAAGGACTGGGACCTGCAGTACGAGGCCCACGCAGCGGGCGAGGACGATGCAGGCAGGCACACCATGTGAGCTGCCGGGTTGTGCACAGCTGTGTGGCAGCACCTTCCTTGGCCCCGGCACTGCTCCCGCATTTTCATGACCGCTTGCCGCGCGCACCTCGTGCGCACCTCCCGCGTTTTCACGACCGCTTGCCGCGCTCACCCGCAGGATGGAGCTGCTGCACCACTCCCAGCGTGGCTGCAAGGGCAACTGGGCCAAGGAGCTGGGCAAAGACTGGGTGGAGGAGGCACGGGAGCTCCTTCATGCCGCCCACCCTCAGGGTGCGCTTACTGCCTGCCCACCTGCCCCCGATTGCCTCGCCCTTTGGCTTGCATGCGCCACCCCGCCTCCGAGTCACCCGGTGGCATCACCCCATGACCTCTGCCAACCTGCAATTGCAGCTGACCCATCCCACCCACGCATGCATGAACTCATTGGGTGCACTCAATGACGCTGTTGTGGCTGGCTGACCCATGCAGCGTTGATGAGGCTGCCGTCATTGGGCATGCAGCATTGGGCATGCAGCGTTGATGCCCAATGGCGGCAGCCTCATCAACCTGCTGGTGGAGGCTCGCCAGGACGGGGAGCACAACTTTGGTGAGACCAGTGTCTAACTTAGGAGTGTTATCAACTGGCTGCCGCTGCATCGGAGATGTTGGTCGGCCTTGTGGTGCTTGCCCTTTCGTTGCTGGGTTGGGGGGCATACAGAAGGGTCGGCATTACGTGTGCCTTGTATGGCCACGCGCGTGTCCCGTTTTCGTGCCTGGCTAAGCTGCCAGGAGCCCCTCTCCCAACGTGCACCGCAGGCAATGCATACGTGCTGGTGCTGGTGCGCTGGAAGGGGCAGTACAAGTCCAAGGCGTCTCAGAGCCCTGCGCAGGTGGATCCTCGAGCTCGTTGGTCGCTCCAGGACGAGCGCGTGGTTGGCGCTGCGGTGGTGCGGGTGCATGGCACCACATTCTGTGAGGTGGCGTTATTGGCGGCGCAGGCACAGGGCCGACACGCCTACTCGCTGCAGCTGTTGAAGGTGAGGAGGCGGGGTTGAGGGGCACGCTAGAGGGCAGGGTTCTGAGGTCCCTGCCTGCTGGCCTGCCCGCCTGCACACCACTTGGAGGCAACGGCACTGCTTGTGGTGGCAGCGCGCTTTGAGGCATGGCATCGAGCCATCGGCGTGCTCGATAGCTAGTGAAAGCTGCTTGCTCAACTGATGGGCCCTGCAGGAGTGGGAGGAGAAGCTGGGTGGGATTGGCGTGCAGTACATCGTCATGTCTGTGCCCAACGCCAACATTGCCACCTGGGCAGCTGTGGGCTACACGGCCATGAGGTGAGGTCACCCCAGGGACCGCTTCTCTGCCAGGTGGCCCTGCCCACTGCCACGTGGCCCAGCCTGAAGGCTGCACCGCATACTCCACCCCCGCAACCATGGCCTGCCCATGCACGGTGCAGTCCCGAGGAGGCTGCTGCTGTGGGGCCCTGCCTCGCGGTGCCGCGGAGCGAGCGCGTGACTCTGATGCGCAAGCGTGTTGGGCACTACACGCGCGTTTCCGACGAAGGTAGGCCTGCTGCGGGTGAACGCCATGCCTGCATCTGTTTGTGTTGCCCCCCTAGGCTGATGCCAGTAAAGCTAGATTACTTTGCAGATGATTTTGCAGATGACTAGGCAATTGCATTGTCGGTAACTTGCGTCGCCACACAGCAGGAGCTTGCACTGCCGACTGCTACGTGTCTTGCTGCTTGCAGCACAACGCAGAGGCGGGCGCATCGATCACGTGCCGGGGCTGTACAGCGGCTGGTGCGAGACTGGCCAGACCAGCAGTGAGGATGAGAGCGATGCGGGCAGCAGCGACGACAACGGGGGCATGGCTGATGTACCACCTGCCGCCGCTGCCGAGCAGCTGGGCCTGGGGCGCAGCAGCCCAGTGGGCGCGTCCCCTGCTGTGCGTGCTGCCACCAGCAGCCCTTTGCAGCTGCTGAACGCAGACGGCCCAAAGAGCGGCTGCCGCGCCGGCTACCACGGTGTGAGCGCCTACCAAGGCGGCTGGCGGGCTATCAAGCTGCCCATGTGGCTGGGCAGCGACGCCCCAACACTGCCAAGGTGTGGCTTGGGACAGTGGGTTAACTCTGACCAAAATTGCATGCTAGGCGGTGGCGGGCATCACTGCCCGGCCAGCCATTGCTGCCCGTCGCAGGCAGGTCGCACGTCTCAACTTGAGGGATTCCCACGTGCACGCGTGACAGTGCCTAATCTTGTTCACCTGCTGCAGGGGGGCTGGCGCTAATCTGAAAGACAGGAGCATGAACCCGGTTGACAGCAAGGCGGAGGCAGCTGTGGAGCATGACGTGGCCGCCATCTGGTACTACAGGAGCCTGCAAGCGCTGCTCCTGCGGCCGGGCACCAGCGCAGCGGCGGCGGCGGCGGGACCTGGGCCTGAGCCTGTGCTCAACTTCCCTCGGGACAGGTGGGAACAGTGCACACTGCTTGGCCTTGAAGCCTGGGTTGCCTGAAAGGACGTTGTGGGCCTGGCTTGCCTGCCTGCGTGCATTCTGGTCTGGAGAGGTGTGGGTCTGTTGACACCGCCACTGCTCGACAGGGTTAGGTGTTATGCCCTGACCCGACATCATGTCACCTGACAGAGAATCTCCTGGCACCCCTCTGCAGGTACCAGCACCCGCTGCTGACCCAGGAGCTGTGGGGGTCGCGCACGCTGGGCACGCTGCGCTCCCACCTGCGCACGCTGCGCCAGACACCCGCAGCTGGTGCCCCCTCCGGCACCGCCAACCAGCGCTTGAGCCAGCTGCAACAGGTGGCCATGCATGTGCTGGGTGCACCAGGCAACTCTACGCCAGGGGCACAGCCAGCCGCACCTCTGGCACCCATCCCGCAGCCTGCACCGGCAGTGCAGCCGCCCCAGCCGCAGGCCGCACCTGCCAAGCAGCGGCAGCAGTTGCCGCAGCCCATGCGCGGCGCCAGGCATGCCAGGCAGCCGCCAGGCAGCGAGCAGGCTTCCAAGCGGCAGAGGCTGGACGACGGTGCGGGTGACCCACTGGGACCAGTGGCCAGGCGGGAGGTGGACCCGCTCCCCGCTGAGGAGCCTGCCTTGGCGCGCAAGGTGCCAGGACAAGCAGCTCCGCAGCAGCCCCAGGCGGCACAGCAGCCCCAGGCACCACAGCAGGCCAAGGCACCCAAGGCGGCACAGCTGCCCAAGGCACCCCAGCTGCCCAAGACACCCCAGCAGCCCAAGGTACCCAAGGCGGTACCCAAGGCGGCACAGCTGCCCAAGGTACCCCAGCAGCCCGCACGTGCGCTGCAGCGGCGGTTGGCGCTGCCCCACGTGCGCTGGTGGCTGCTGCACAGCTGGTGCCGGCAGACCGCCAGCAGCAACAGGCCGACCAGCAGCAGCAGCAGGCATACCAGCAGCAGCAGCAGCCAGCGGTGGTGGCTCAGGCACCAGCTGTAGCAGCCGCGCCTGCGCCTCCTGCGCCCCCGCCCCCACCGCAGCAGCCGCCCCCTGCAGTCCCCGCCGTTGCTCTGCCTGCAGCCGAGGCGGCGGCTGCCGTGCCTGCCGTCATCCTCCTGCTGCCCGCGCTGCGGGCTCTGGTGCGCTCTGGCGACATGCAGGGCGGCTTGTTGGGCGCCTTCACAGGTGAGGAGGTCCTCAAGGGCTGGAGAGGGATCTGTCTGCCTGACGCTGTTCTCACAGCCCTGATGGGTCCTCAACACAGCTCTGGTACGTCCATGACACAGCTTACACGTTGGTTTGTTAGTTAGTCACACATTGTGTGTCCATATGGAGCCAGGAGCGGTCTCACGAGACAGCATAAAAACACCGGCAGTCCATGCCCCAGGCCCATGCCCCCACGCGCCATCTCACCCCTTGCACAAGCGCTACCTCACCTTTCTTGCACAATGCGCAGCGCTCTGGAGGAATGCGGGCGCCCAGGTGCAGGAGGAGGCAGCAGAAGACATCCTGGGCTACATCGATGTGCGCACCTGCCTGGCTGGCTGGCTGGCTGGGAACGGGGCCTAGGGTTGGGGTGCGGCAGCTGGCTGCCCACCACACCCCATTAGGGTGTGGGGGTACTGACTCTGTTCAGCTGCGTCCATGCGCTGCGCGGGTGCACCCACTGCGATGACTCTTTGAGAGCGGTGCTCAAAACAGTGCTTGCACCTGCTGCTGCCACCCTGCAGGATGAGCTGGCGGGCGAGGTGCCCGGCTATGTGGAAGCATTCATCTCGTTGCGCAGCTAGGGGACAGCTGCACTTGAACTTGACAGCTGGCCATGGGTTCTGTGGTGCAGCTCAAGCAGGCGTACCGTACGGGGCATAGCCGGGCACCTCGCATTCTGCAGCTCATTCTGCTGGTACGCGTCTAGCAACAAGCAGCCCAAGTTGTAGCCCAGGGCAGGCAGCCAGTATACTTCATGTCATGTAGTCGAGGCATTGAGCACCATTCCCCGCCACGGCATCTTTTGTTTACTTTTTTGTTACTCTTTGTTGACACCCTCTTGTTTTACAACCATGCGATTTTGACCGATTGTTTTGCCCTGTTTATCTCATTCTTTATTGACATCTCTTTTACCTCTTCCTTCTATATCTTGTATCTGTACAAAACCAAAGCACGAAGCTGGAAGGTCAAACATTTGCCGCAGGCAGCAGTGTGCCGGGACACGAACAGGACACACTGCGATACAGTCTGGGCTGCGCCAGAGTATCCATCAGGTCGCACTGCCAGCACACAATCTCTGCCACCACCGGCGCACTGCTGGCACACACACACACACACACACATTGGTGCATCCTGTTTCCACCTGCCGACCTGCCTCCGCCTGCCCGCCCCGCATTCGTCTGCTGGCCTCCGCCTGCCGACCTGCCTCCGCCTGGCGCCAGAGGCGGCAACTGGGGCCGGCAGCGAAGCCCCCTCAGTGCCCTGCCAGCGCAGACAGCTCATCCTGCGACTCTCCGGAGGGCGGCAGTTCAATACGGCGCTTGCGGCGCCAGCGCAGCACCAAAGTGGGCACGGCGGCCGCGGCAGAGGCACCCAGAATGGCCAGGCCTGCGTTTGCAGGGTGGGGTGGGGTCGGCTGGAATGGGGTGGCAGGGGTGGGGAAGCGGCGGTGCGATGGGCTGGCAGGAAATGGGTTGTGCTGGGAAGGAGGGGCAGTCAGGACACCAGCCGGGGTGGCAGCAGCAGAGGGGCAGTGTTTCAACGAGCCACGCACACACGAGTGGCGGGCACTGCGCACCCGAGGTGCTGCCTGCCAGCTGGGCCACCCAACGTTGCCTTAAACCTGTGTTAAAGCGTCGAGCACCTGCCCCTGGTCGAAGCACTTTTGACATCCCTCCTGCCACCCACATCCGTGTCCACCACTGCTCACCCGACCATCTGAAGAGGAACTCGGCGCCCCGGCTCCCATACAGCACGCCCCCTGCAGCAGCACCACCACCAGCCAATGAGTGCACGAGAGCCACACCCCAGAGGGGCACTAATCACAGGAGGGGCTGGAGAGGGAAAGCTTGGCCAAAGAGCAAGCAGCGCTGCCACCCGGTGCATCCGCAAGGCCCCACAGGGCAAGCAGCAGAGCAACAACACTCGGCGCACACTTGCTTTCTTCCTTCCTGCACAACCATGTACGTCTCAACATATAAGACTTCTCCCGGTGCCGCAATGGGGTCAACAAGGGGCCAAACCGCTCACCCACGAGGCCAGCAATGCCCACGCCTGCTCCCGTCCACAGGCCCTGGAACAGCGCCTGCAGGGGCCAGGCGGCATTTCCACGCTTGACCTTCGGTTTCCACACCTCAGGCCGTGCGTGCTCTGCAAAAGAGTCTTATGCAAGGCCAATGGCCTGGCCCTGCATCTGCTGCGAGCGCCCCCGTTGGGTGCGCTTCTAGCACACAGTCACCGGCGGGCTGTCCATAACATGCGAAGCGCGCTCGCACCTGCGTGGTTGACTCCAGGCCCGGGGGCGCAATCTTGGAGGCATTCACAGCGCTGGCTGCACGGGGCGGGCAGGGCGGGCATTGGGTGGAGCAGAGCGTTCGGCGCTGTGGGGGTGCTGCACATGTACAGGCAGGTGCCAGGTCAGCCCGGCATGGCACGCAGCTGCTGGGGAAAGCAGATAGCGCGGTGCGGCACAGCGTGTCACAGCATGCCACAGCATGGCAGTATCCCAGCATGGCGGTATCACAGCATGGCGGTAGCACAGCCCGGCATGGCACCACAGCACAGCGCTTGCTCAGCGCGGTGAGCTGACCTGACCAGCCGCAGGCGTAGGTGATGGCTTGCAGCGATTCGATGGGGACTATCCAGTTGACGCTGATGCCGGGGAGCAGCTGCAAGAGGGAGCAAGGAAGATGAGAGGGCGTGTGGCGAGGTGGGCAGCGGCAGCTGTGCGCGCATGATGCTAGAGGGCAACAGCCGGAGGCAGCCAGGGCAGTGAATCGACAGCCCCGCCGAGGATGGAGAGAGAGAGCCGATAGACGGTGTGGGGACCGGGATTTGCGGGATGTGCCACCGGGAGCTGGGCAAAAGCAAGCTGAGGTTTCCAAGCAGGTGATGCAGCTGTCACTGACGCTGGCACGCTGTAGCTGCAAGGCGGGCACACCTGCGTGGTGGGCGGAGGAGCCACAACACGCATGCCACACGCTGCACAGCGCCACGGCTGGCCCAGCCCACAGGCCTGCCGCCGGCTCTGAGCAAACCCGGGTCCCCCCATGTCATCCTCGCGCCCCTCCCCACCTCCTCCCTCGGTGCGCCCAACCTCTTTGTCAGTGTGCCCCCTGTCCCTTCTTCCCTCCCATGCCACTCCCATGCCACTCCTACGCCACTCCCTTCACCCATGCCGCTCCCTTCTCCCACGCCACTCCCATGCCAGACCTCCTTCCCACCGCACCGAGTAGGCCCAGATGCGCACGCCCAGCGTGCCGGCGGCGGTGAACAGCAGGGTGTGCATGCCCAGGGCCTGCAGGGGGTGGGCATGACGCAGCGCAAACGAGGATACACTGTTAGCTTCAAGCAAAAGCAACCAAAAGGCAGGGCCAGCAGAAGCAGGGGCTTTCAAGCATGTCAGACAGGGGCTTTGAAGCATGTCAAGGGGGAGTGAGTTATGGGCAAAGCCGGAAGGCGCTCTAGGCGGAAGCGCCTGCCGCCTGCCAAGCCTGCCTGCTGCTCTTTACCCTGCTGCTCTTTAGCCTGCTCCTCCTCGTCACTGGCATGGCAACAGGTATGTGTGTGTGTGTGCGTGTGTGTTTCAAACGAGGCAGGCAGGCAACGTGCCTGCAGGATGTGTCCAAACCAGAAGAAGGCGGGCACCGCTGACGCCGCGTTGGCGGTGAGCACGGCGCCCATCAGCAGCTCTCCGCCGCCTGCATGGGGCACACATGGCCGGACGTGACATTATCACATGCGGCGTGGGACGTGACAGGGGCACGCATGGATGTGGGGTGGCGCTTAGTGGTCGAACAGCGGTCTTGGGGGCTGACTGATCAAGGATTGGTGCAGGGCGCTGAGTGTCTGAAGGTTGATGTCGGGTGGAGAGAGAGAAGAGCCTCGCCCCTCTTGCAGATGTGACATGACAAGCCGCGCCTCTCTCAAAAGGTGCGCTTAAAGGGCCTCACCTCTCTCCGAATCGTGCACAAACAGCCCCACCTCTCCTGGAGATGCACGCGATGAGCTTCAACTCTCTTGCATAAGCAACATGACCTCAACTCTCTTGCTTATTAAGCACATGGGTCGATGGCTCTTCAAGAGGGCCTCACCTCTCTCGGCGAGGTACATGAAGAGGAAGCCTCCCACGATGCCGTGGCCAAAGCCCAGGATGGTGCACAGCACGAAAAAGGTGGCCACCTGCGGGACCGGGCGGTGCGGGCGGCTCAAGGTGGCTTGAAGAGGTGGGGAAGAGGGGAAGCCGGTGCAGGTTCTGAAGGCAGCGCTGGAGAGCGAGCATAGCCCCCGAGGTGATCAATGCTGATTGTCAATCAGTAAGAGGTGGGGAGGATGCCAGTGCAGAAGGCAGACGCATAAGCCAGGTGGCGCCTCCACGGCGCTGCCACGCAGCAGCCCTTCTCACGTGTCAAGGCCAGGCCACAATTGTCACGGCACCCCACGGTGGGAATCACAGTCACACAAGGGTGGTACAGGGGTGGTCAAGGATCACGACTGCTACGACTGCATGACTAGCCATGGCTGCCTGCAACGGCCAAGCGGGCGGCTGCCCCCTTCTAATTTGGAAAGGCGGCCGGCCCCTTTCCCAGCCCCGCTTACCTGCGGGTCGCTGACCAGCCGCCTCACCGCCGCCCAGGAGCCCAAAACCGCTGCCTCCCCCTCCCCAACCACTGCTGCCCGTGTCTCCTCAGCCACTGGCCTCGTGCCAGCCACCTCTGGGAAGGTCCCCCCAGGTGGAGCCCCAGCCAGCTGTGGAGCACCGGCTGCCCCTGCCGCCGCCGCTGCAGCAGCGGCCTGCTTCCTCCTCTGGCGGGCCTCTCGACGCTGCAGGCGCTGCTGCCGCTTGGCCTCGGCTGCCAGGCGCTGCAGCTTCTTGCTGAGCATGCCCACAACCAGGGTGCCGGTCCGGTCTGCAGGAGGGGAGGGGACACGTTGGAGGCAGTTCAGTGAGGGCTGGTGCCACATGGGGGGTGGTGGCAGGGCAGGGTCAGGGCACCAGGCTTCTTGCCGAGCATGTCCCCAGCCAGAGAGCAACTCGTGTCTGCAAGAGGGGCAGCCATGTGGGGGCCAGCACGATGTGGGGGGCAGCACGATGTGGGGGGCAGCGCGGCAGGGCAGGGTCGGGCGCTGCAGCTTCTTGCTGAGCATACCCACAACAAGAAAGCTGGCCCTGTCTGCAGGAGGGGAGGTGACATGTGGGGGGCAGTGGAGTGGGGGGCGGCAGGGCGGGGTCAGGGATGCAGCTTGTTGCCCATGCAAAGGGAGCCGGTTCCGTCTGCAGAGAGTGTTGGGCAGGGGGCCGGAGACTGATGTGAGGCAGCAGTCATGCAGAGGGGACATAGATCCTGTCAGTCCTTCCTGCATGACATCAGCACGTGCACGTCACAAATCATGCACAGCACAGCATAGCACAGCACAGCACAGCAACAGCACGGTTCAGCCAAAGGTGCACAACTGAAGGTACAATGTGGGATGTACCTTCGGATTCCTGGTGCAGCACAGCACAGCACAGCAACAGCACGGTTCAGCCAAAGGTGCACAACTGAAGGTACAATGTGGGATGTACCTTCGGATTCCTGGTGCAGCACAGCACAGCACAGCACAGCGCAGCACGGCCACCTCCCCGCTGAATCCCCCCCCCTTCACTGCCCCCCTCCCCTTCTCTCACCGTGGTCCAGCGCCGCCTCTTGCAGCTGCAGGTCCAGAGCTTCCCTCATCACCTCAGGGGGAACCTGCAGAGGCACAACATGTCATGATGGCATTGACAAGCTGGCCTGTTCCAACTGAGTGGTGGCAAACGTGGGATTGACCAGCTGTCCTGTCCCACCCATCCATACCCCTTTGTTCGAGGCCCACGGATGTGTGTAGTCAGGTGCATATCACACCTCCCTCCTGCCACCACGCACATGGCACACCTGTTGCTGTGAAGCGGCCGTCAGCTGGGCGGAGGGGCTCAGCCCAAACAGGCCTGTGGTTGAGAAGGAATGAGAAGGGAGAGGGCGGGAGATTTGCAGGCGGGGGGGTCACAGAGGGAGATGCTGATAAGCAGAAGGCCTGTTGAGCATGTGGCACAGCAGGGCAGTTGCACGTATCCATCAAGGCAAGGGGCTGCCACAGTGCGAGCACTGGCTTGGCAGTCCTTTGCTACAAACTACATTCTGACACACTCAGCCCCCACCCTGTCCCATGCCATGAGACCTTTGCTGGCTCCCCCTGGGCTTGAAATGTGATCGAGTTACCAGCAAAGCCGGCGGGTGGCGGCGTGGGCGGCTCCGGCTCCCGCCCCTCTGCCGCAGCCGCTGCCTCGCGCTGGCGCTGGCGCTGCTTCTTGCGCTCCAGCTTGCCCCGCCTGTGGGAGAGCGGAGGGAGGGCCGCCCAAATCAATCAAGGACAGCAAGCAGCGCAGGGGTCGCTACTCTTATAAACCCAAACACTGTGCGCAACTTTGGTGGCCATGCAAGGGGGCCGCACCTGGTGGGCTGGGAGGCAAATTGGAAAGCAGGGCAGGCAGGCACACAGCCAGTCGACTAGGCTCCACGTTGCACCCAAACCTAACGTTGCAGTGATGTCAACAGCTCTCCAGGCAGCCCTCCCTTCCCACCTGTAGTCGAGGTAGCGTTGCACAGGGGTGAAACCCCAGCCACCGCCGCCGCTCTGGGCAGCCGAGGTGGGGGCCGGAGAGCCCGCCTCCACATCTACCTCCTCCCCCTCGGATCCCGCTGTACCCTCCTCGCCTGCCACCGCCACACCGCTGCCTGCCCTGAGGGGCGTCTCAGCCCCGCCTCCCCGCCTGGCCTCCCCAGAAAAGATCTGTGCCAGGCGCTGCAGGGCGGCGGAGCGGTAGGCGGGAGTGCCTGCCTCCTCTGCGGGTGCCAAGCCCGCAGCTGCTGCCGCCTCCTCGCCCGCGGCGCCTTCTGACGCCTGCCTAACACTGGCAGATACAGAGGCCTCTGCATCCACGCCATAGCTGACCGGGAGCTCAGTTGAAGTCGACTCTGCTCGGCTGCTCTTGGCACCCTCCTCCTCTGGCTGTGCCGGCCACCCAGCTGCCTGCCCAGCCGCCCCAGCTGCCAGCCGAACGCCAGGCGGCGGACGGCCCGCAATGCCCCGCACGTCCCGCAGCAGGACAGTGGCAGAGGGTGCAGTTCCTAGTTCGCGCAGCTGCTGCCGGGCGCGCAGCGCATGCTCCCCGGCCTGAAGGCCCTGGGGATAAAACACAGTGCCCGCCGTCGCCGCTGCCACTGGCCCCGCCTCCTCCTCCTCCTCCTCCTCCTCTTCCTCTTCTTCCCCCTCATCGGCCCAGCCAGCGGAGCGGGGCGGGCTGAGCACCACAAAGTCTGCTGGGTGAATGGGGGAGAGGTGGGCAGTTCAGAGGGAGGGAGGGGGGAAACGGCCAGGGCCAGGGCAGGTTGGGAGGTGAGGAGACACTGGGGAGGCGCGGCGCCACCTCATGCTGTGCCAAGCATGACGCCTTGCCGCTTCCCTTCAGCAGTGATGCAGAAAAGCAAGCCAACAAACCAGCCCCTTCCACTCAGGCTTGCCTAGGTCAGGGCTGCTTGCCTCCCCCTCCTCCTCCTCCCGCTCAAGCGGCCCCCCGCTGCCCGCCGGCACATCAGCTGGCACCGCCGGCGCCTGTGGGCGCGTCCTGACCCTGGGTATGCCATGCGCCAGGCTGGCAACTCTCCCCAGGTCGCCGGATTCAGCGCGGCCCGGGCTCGACAGCCTGATTGCCCGCTGCGGCAGCCCAGCCGCTCTCAGAGCGCTCAGCGCATCAAAAGAGCCATGCACTGTTTCCTCAAGCTCCTCAGCCTCCTCAGCCTCTTCCCAGTCCAATGACTCCCAGGGACCGTGCTCGCCAGCCGGGGAGGCGGCTGCTGGGCGCACCCCAAGCGCAGCTGATATGGGAGCGGTGCTGCTGCTGAGGGTGGTTGGTTGGGCTGGAGCCTCGGGCCCAGGCTCGGCTGCTGCGTCGGCAAAAGGGGTGAAGCTGGGTGAGGCAGCCTCCTCAGGCAGCTCACCTGCACGTGCATAAGTTGGCAAGTGAATGTTGGATTACACGAAACGAGAGAAGCACCGCCGCCTCTGCTGAGACATAAACGTGCAGCAGGATGGACGGAAGGAAGGAAGCAGGGTAGGAGGCGCGAGGGTAGCGGGTAAAAAGCGCCCAGCATGTTTCTCACACGAACAGGCAGCCTCCTCCCCCTCCTCCTCAGGCATCTGTCTGGCACAGAAACACGTGGAAGAGCTTTGCACTTACAGCGGAGTGGCAGGCCAGCAGGCAAGCAGAAGGCCGGTGGTGCTGCCTGCCCTGCCAGGGCTGCACTGCATGCCGCCTGCAGCAGACCCTGCCCACATCGGCAGCCACAACCCCGCCCACCCAGCCAGCCCACAAGCCGCTGCTGGACAGTGGCTGATCAACATCAACCCAGCCAGACAGCCCACAGGGCCGCCCCGCTCTTACCTGTTGGCTCCAGGTGGTGTGCCGCATACGTGCCCAGAGCAGCAAATCCGTACAGGCCCAGCCCCGGAGGAGGCATCCCCAGTTCGGTCAGGGCCTCCACATACCTGCCGGGGAGGGGCAGTGCGGCCAGACAGTACAAGCAGTACAGTCAGCGCAGAAAGGCGGTACATGACGCAGGCAACAACAACCCCCAGCTCTGTGAGGGCCTCCACATACCTGCCAGCTGGGGGCAGTGCGGCCAGGCAGTACAGGCAGTACAGACAGCGCGGCACATGAAGCAGGCAACAGCACCCCCAGCTAGCTCTGTGACAACCAGCTCTGCAGAGGGCAGTGCAGCAAAGCTGCAGGCGGCGGGACAGTCGAGTAGTAGGACAGTGTCACTGGCAGCAGTACAGATACAACCAGCGGTGCCTGACCAAGCGTAAATAGAGCAGTAGAGGCAGGCCACATGGCACCGCGCCCAGACAGGAGGTGCAGCGGGCAGTCCTGAGTCCACAGAAGAGAATGCATGGCTCCTGCCTGCCTCCTCTGCTTCTGCCTCCTGCCTCCTGCCTCCTGCCTGGCTTCTCTCCCAGACCCCCACGGGGCCACAGACCACCGCCCCTCTCCCCGCCCCTCACCTCACAATGGCCAGCGCCCTGCTGAGCCCCTGGCGCAGCGGGGCCTGCGTGGGCGCCCCTTCCTCCGCAGCCAACAGTGGCTGCTGCAGCTCCGGCAGGCCCTCAGCTGTGGCAGGGGTGGGCGCCTCCTCTGGCTCCTTAGAGAGCAGGCGCTCCATGAGAGGGGGCACCTGCCGGGGAGGGAGGAGGGCAGGGAGGCGCTGGTGGAGAGGGTGGTAATGCAGAGCAGCATGCAGGAATGGGGGGTGTTGATGCAGGGAAGCAGTGCACGGGGGTGGCTTGGGCAATGGCTTGGGCAATGGCTTGAGCAAAGAGGCCCTTGACATTGCATTGATGCAAGTGGATCTCCTGCCAGGGCCCACCTCTGCCAATCCTGTCACACTGCATCCCGCCTGTGCAGGCAGCATGCAGTGCTTGCGCGCCTCTTGCCCGCAGACCCACCTCCGCATGCACCCTTCTCCCCCCTCCCCCTCCCCCTCCTCCT
>JTEE01000083.1:123113-143131 GCA_002896455.3 Chlorella sp. ArM0029B | reverse complement strand
CTCCCCCTCCTCCTCCCCCCACCTTGCGCTGCAGCGCCTCCACAGGCAGCATCCAGGCAGCCGGCGCCGCCAGCATGGACCAAGCCACGTAGCAGGCTATGCCCACCCTGCAGCAGGTTGGTTCCGGGGGAGGAGTCGGGGTGCATGAGCTTACTACAGCGGCAGCAGCAGCAGCAGCAGCCAGGATGTGGGCGGCCAGCACAACCACCTGCACGGCAGCTTCCTCCTTGTGCTGTGCACACCCTACTTGCCGTGCCCTCAACAGCTGCCCCGCCCGCGGCCCAACCTGATGCCATAGGTGCTGTTGACCCAGCCTGCCAGCGGTGCAAAAGCAGTCCAGCTCAGCGAGGCCCAGGTGCGCAGCCGGCCATAGTCGCCAGGCTGCACTCACGCATGGAGGGAGGGGACACATGGGGCGGGAGGAGGATGGGCTGGGGATGGGCCAGGGGTGGGCCAGAATCAGAGGCGATTGCCTGCCCACGCCAGGGTTGGGCAGCGCATGCCAAAAAGACGAGCGGGCACCATGCTCATCACCATCACCCATCACCGGCATTTCAACATAACGAACAAGGGTGTGGGCACAGCCTCATAGGCACAAGCCTCATAGGCATGTTACCTCAAGCATCGGTGCATTCTAGTGCAGGGAGTGGCACAGGTTGAGAGAGCATGCTGATCAGACAGTGCCAGTGCTCACGTGGCTGCTGGCTGCCATGACCGATGCATCAGCCAGGATGGAGGCGGGTGAGTAGACCACGCTGCTCAGCACTGTGAGCGCCAGCAGGGCGGGGAAGCTGGCAAAGACGGGCAGCGCCATGAGGCCCTGCAGAGAGGGGGGCAGCCGGGGGAGGCGCGCATGGCGTGATATGCAGCTGGCAGACACAACTGGGGTGCGGGGGCACACGAGCAGGTAGAGTGCAGGTGTGCCCATTGCAGGACGCTCCAGGCGAGGCTTACGCCACACAGGAAACTGCAGCACACTGCTGCAACGGCCGCGCCTGCCGCCGGTCCCGCCATGCAATTCATGCAACACCCTTCCTAAAGGGCTGCACAATGCCTGCGCCTCACACACACCTGCATCCACGTCAGCCCCATACAGCAGAGCAGCCGAGGCTTCGAAAGAGATCTGCTGCAGCGGCAGTACCTGTTGAAGAGCCACCCTGTTGCACCCACCCACCTGCACCCATGTCATCCCCAGGTAGCAGCACAGCAGCAGGGGGCGGTGCGCTCCCCACCGGTCGGCCAGCCCAGCGATGAGGGAGCCTGCAGGGGCAGCCGGGGGCAGGGGCGCTTCCGTCGGCGCTTCTTCTTACTCACAAGTGCTGCTGCCGGCAAGGTTGTCTGCAGGGCCAGCCAGGGGCACGGGCGCGTCGCACGGCACTGCCTGAACCGGCCCGGGTGCGCTGCCGCCAAAAAGGCTGCCTGCACTTCCGCCCTCAACCAGAGCAGCCTTCATCAGGGCTCCGCCTGTTGCCACGTCACGCCCCCACCACCTCACCGCATGGCGCTGAGATCCAGGGGCGCAGCGCGGACAGCAGGCCAATCTGGGAGGCCGTGACGCCTTGCCGTGCAAAGAACCTGCCAGCCAGCCAGTCAGGGGGGGCATGCGAGAGCAGCGGGGGTCTGAGGCCAGTTTGTTCAATGAACGAGTAAGCATAGCAGCAGCTGCGGAGAATTCGCTGCATGTGCATGCGCTTTCAGCCCAGTGTTGTAATGCCATCAGTGAGCACAGCGGCGGGAAAATGCAGCGCATCCTGCACATGCGGGCGGTCTGGCTGCGGACGGGGCTGCAGCCGTGGGTGCAGCAACTTCTGCCCGCTGGCGCATCACAATTGTGTTCCCGCAGCCATGCGCACAGGTTGAGGAATGGGTTGATGAAGGCCAGCGCCCCCTGCACGTAAGGGCGGGGCAGTGACAGGAGGGCGAGCAGGGTGGTGTGAGAGTTTATTGAATCGCCTGCCTGCCGACCAAGAGTTTTTTTTTGTCACAAGCAAGGGAGAGGCAAGACCCCAACCGCCACATGCATGCCCTAGTGTGTGACATTCCCGAAACCGTCTTGCCTGTGAGATGGCATACCAGACCTGCAGACAGAGGTGAGGGAGAGAGGAGGGAGAAGGCTAAAGAGACGCCGCGAGCAGCACATGTGGACTACACGTGGCGCGCAGCGTGCTGGGGCGGGTGGCGCGAGGCGGGCGGGGCAGCTGCACCTGGGCCCTCAGCCTGCAGCAGCGGGGTGCTCCTGTTTGAGCAGCGCCCGCTTCTGCGGCTGTAAAGCTGTTGCCAACTCGCCCCTGCGCGCCCTTCTGCTTGCGTAAGGTGCACGCTCCTCGCGCCCTCAGCCTGCAGCCTCACCTGCGCGGCCACGTAGTGTCTGTGACGCATGCCGATCGCCTCGGAGCGCCCCAAGGTTGGTGAAGGGTGCTGACAAGGCCCCTATCTGGCTGCTTCCTGCTGCCCATGTCACTGGTGCCTGCCCACACAGTAGGCACTCCCATGCTCCCTCGTCACCCCGGGGCATCAATTCTGGTAATTTCCCGTATTGCAGCTTTGCAGTGTGCCGACAGATAAACTCATAACATAAATAAGCAGTGCAATAAATGGCTGAACAGCGGTCATCTGGGCCACCCGCGGCGGTGGGCTGCCGCCCGACTGCCGCCCGACTGCCGCCCGTGCAGGAGCTGGGCCTGCGAGTCTCAGCCCTCAGCCTCTCCCTGCCTAACTTGGAAGAGGTCAAGGGGCCAGCAAGTGTACATGCCAGATCTGAGCTGCTAGCTGGGCTGCTACCTATTCAAGGCGCCTTTTGTATTGGGGCTCAGCCCAGCAGCGCCTCCAGTGGGGTGGGGTGGCCGGCGCCATACTGCCGTGCCATTACGCCCACCAGCGCACAGTCGCTCAGCACGGCACCCAGCTGCGGGTTTCCCTCGCTCAGCGTCGCCAGCTCAGCGTCCGCCCACCCAGGCGCCAGCACTGCGTTGGTGTGCAGCGCCCAGGTGGCGTCAGCCAGAGCGGCGCGGGCGGGGGCGCCCCGCTCTCTTGTAAGGTTCAAATGTGGCCGCCCATGGTCGTCGTGCCAGGCCGCTGCCGGCGGCACGTTGTGCTGGAACAGGTCGGGGCGTCCCGGGGAGTCCACAAAGAAGAAGAGGTGGTCGGAATGGAGGCCTTGCAGGCGGGAGAGCAGCGTGGAGAGCGTGCCGGCCTCGCACCACAGGTCCACGTAGGCCCGCTGCTCTGTCGCTGCATGCCACACGCTGCTTGCCGCGCACTGCCCTGGCGTGGCTCCAAGGGTTGCGCAGGGGTGGTTCCAACTCGTTTGCTCTTGCATGCCGGGCTGGGACTCGAATGTGAAGAAGCGGCGGTGGGTGTGCAGGCGCTCCAGCTGCGCAAGCAGGGGCCCCGTCTCCGGCGCCGGCGGGCCGTGGTGGTACGGCGACCTGCGCAGCTCGCCGCGCAGGAAGCGCAAGTTGGCGGCCAGAAGGTCGCAGAAGCTGGAGGCCCTCTGAAAGTCCATGGCTTTCGTTGCCAGGAGGGGCGCCTGCTTGTGCTGGTGCTGCTGGCAGCAGGCAGGCATGTGCTGGTGGCCCACGTGCGCCGCACAGCCAAGGCCTCTGTAGCACTGTCTCGCCTGTAATGAAGGCAGCGGCGCATGTCAATTCGGCACCGCGTTCGAGACCGCAGCACGCAGGACGTGCTCTGGTCGTGTGAATCTGTTACGTGATGTAAGTGGTAACCAGAGCAAGGGAGGCTGATGCTCTGATAAATCAGTTCGGGCGATATTGGTGCCCCGGGTACAGGTGAGTGCTACCCCTCTGCATCAACGCCCCGCCGCTGGCAACGCTGCCTGACTATTCCTGGCCGGCGCCTTTCCCACTGCCTTTTCCTCTGTCCATCACCACATCAGCGAATATTACATTGAGAGAAAATCCATGCAATGGAGCGCCGGCTAAAACGCAAAGGTTCAGGTAGGTGCGTGGGAGGCGGCGGCAAGCTCGACTCGAGCGGCCTCAGGTTCGGTGAAACAAAGAGATGACCCAAAAACCCAGCCAGCCCTTGCAGGCTGTTTAGCGCACACCACACAGTCGTTACTCGTAATCAGCATGTGACGAAATTCGTTGCTGTGGCTCTGCCCAATACTCCACCCCGCAGCCCCTTCAGTCGGCCTGGGCTGCCGCCGTCCCCAGCAAGCGGCATGCCAGCTTGTGCTGCCTCCACTCTGCCTTGCTGCAGGCGTCACTGCAGAAGCGCAGCGCACGGCACCCCGTGCAGCAGCGCCCCTTCCCTGCCGCCTCGCTGGCGCCGCTCAAGCTGGCGCATCGCGTGTTGGCGCAGCGCCGCAGCAGCTGCAGTGCCTGTGCGCGGCGCACCGCCAGCTCCCGCGCCGCTTGGTCGACAGGTGCCTGCGCGCGACTGGGGTCTGGGTCGCTGCGGCTGCAGCTGCCGCCAAATACCTCTCGTGAATCCCCCATTCCAAGCTCTGCAGCGCACCGCCGCTGCATCTGCTCCGCGACACTCTCCAGCTTGGCCACCTCCTGCGACAGCTGGTCACGCTGTGCAGACCCAGCCGGCGTGTGGGGTGCCAGCATGCGCAGCACGCCGGCCAAGTCGATGAATGCAGGGCCAGCCATCAACTGCAACAGGAACAGCCGAGTTGCCGAACATAAAGCAGGACAGGAGGATGGCAGCGACGCCTGAGATGTGTGGGGCAGTGTTGGAAGACGGACAGGCATGATGCTTCGGGCAGGCAGGCAGGGACAAGCAGGCAGCAATGCAAACAGGCAAACAGGCGGGCCAGAAGCGGCAGATGCACGCAGCTATTCAAACCATCCACCAATCCATCAATCCATTAACAATTGCAATGTGCGATGCATGTGTATGCGTGTGTATGCGTGCACCAGGCCAGCATGCTCTGCTCACCATGGCATAGGGGTCCTCCATTGGCGACTCAGGCAGCTCGATGGCAACCAGGTGAGCGGCTGATGCATGCAGAGCATGCAGCAGAGCCTCGTGATGTGCCAGCGTGGAGGCCACAGCAGGCACCGCATGGGCAGCCTCTGTCAGCAAAGACAGCGGGATGCTAAGATCCTGGACATACAGCTCAGCATCTTGCAGGGAAGCCTGCATGCCAAATGAGGGAGCGCAGAAATGAAGCGCTTGGTGAAGCAGAGCATGGGGTAGCTTTGACGCACAGTTGCCACGAGCGTCAAAGAGCATTTGCCAGGCCTCGCCCTTTGCACAAACCGTGTGTGCCATGACGGCACACCTAAAAAGATTAAGCCAACCTGCAGCTCAGAAGACGCCACGTCAGCCAGCAGCTGTGCCACATCCATGCCCGCTGCGCCGCTCGACAGCAGCTGCTGCCACAAACGGCGCAACAGCACTGGCCGGTGCATGGACGCCATGGATGAGGCAAGCAGCATGCTGCTTGGGGGTAGCCACTTCTCTCCCGCTGGTACAGTGCTGGACTGCATTGCTCGTAGTGCGCCTAGGTGCAGCAGCAGGCCGCACTCCATGTGCCTGCACCGTGAAGCCAGCATGAAGCTTAAGCAAGGCAGCTTAGGCAAGGCAGCTTAGGCAAAGCAGCTTCAGCAGTGCAGAGCAGTGCACTCTGTTGGCCCGACCAATCACTTCCGAATACTGAGCTGCGTTCAGGTGGGGTGCTGGATGCCGCCCCCCTCATCAGCCCCCTAATCACACCGCTGGCGCAGTCAGGTGGCAGCCCAACCCAACTCCCGGGTTGCTGATTTCAGGTGGGCTATAGCCTGCATGCCCCCCTCAGCAGCTGTACCGAGGCCAGCACTGCTCACACTAACAGCCCGGCGCACCTGATCACGGTTGCCTGCTCCACTGGTGGTATGTTGAACAGCTCTCCACTGCTGTCGATGGCCATCCGCTCGTTTGCTAGTTTCTCGAAGGCAGGCAGCACGCGCTGGAAGGCGCTGTTCAGGCACCAGTGAACTTCGCCCGCCATGCACGGTGCAGCAAACACCTCTGTGGTGAAGCTGCAAGATCCACCGGTTGCGCCTCCCTCTGACGCTCCATCGGCAGCGCCGCACAGTAGGGGGCGCACGGCATGCACGTAGCGGCAGGCGGTGATGTGGGCATGGAATGCCGCCACAGCGCTCTCCCGTGTCTCGCTCTCCACACCCCGAAGGCCGCTCATGCTGACCAAGGTAGCTGCCAGCTTGGGAGCCAGCACTGCTAGCTGCAGCGTACCGCCAAACGCGGACAGCACGCCGTCCCCTGGCTGGGCCAGCACTGCCGTGGCGCCGCCAGCAGCAGCCACAGCATCCCCGGCACGCTGGCACAGCTCGTGCTGGGGCTGGGGCCCACCTGACCCGCCTCCGGCCTCCACAACTGGTGCCACTGGCACCGGCAGGCGCGGCAGCAGCGGCGCCAGCCTCAGCGCTGCCTCCGCGGCGCGGCTGCCTGCTAGCGTGATGTCGGACGGTGTGGGGAGGACTTCGCTGTTGCTGTGCCTGCTGATGACATCTCCCAGGCGGAGGGAGGTCAGGCTGGTGAGGAAGGCTGCCCAGCCAGCCACCGCGCTGCTCCACTGCTTTGCCAGCTCGCCCCAGCACAGCGCACCAAACCCTGTGCCGCCGCTGCCGCCTCCGCCGCCGCCGCCGCTGCTGCCGCCGCCGCTGCTGCCGGCTGGACCCGCAGCCGCCACCTCAGCAGCCAGAGCATGCAGCAGCGGCAGCCCGCTCGGGCCGCCCAGCTGGCGCACAAGCTGCGTCATGTATTTGCGCTCCGTCGAGGGATGCACGCACTGCCACTCCTGCCCGGCATCGTTGGCCTCTTGCGTGGCCCTGGAGGCCTGGCAGGCATCCTGCCCTACCGCTGCCACCAGCTGCAGGCAGGCCAGCAGCAAGCCGGCCTGCTCGGGGCTGTCCCTGCCCTCCAGCAGCTGCGGCTGTGCCAGCAGTGTGCTGGCCGAAGTCAGCAGGCTGGTCTTCCCTGACAGCTCCAGCTCCCTCCTGCCGTCGCCCACGTGCTGGCTGCAGGCCAGCTGGGCCGCGTGCCGCAAGGCAGCGCAGCGCTTGGAGCTGCCGGCAAGTGAGCAGCTCTCTGACGGGAGGCCCTCTTCCACCGGTTCCTCTGGCAGGCCCAGGCAGTGGGATGTGAACGTCACGATCCTGCGCTGCAGGGCGGGCAGCTGCGACAGCGATGCGGACAGCGCCTCTTGCTGGCCAATAAGGGTGTGCAGGACGGGGATGAGAGCTGACGAAAGCTCGCTGCTGCCTGTAGCAGCACGGGGAGGCAAAGGCGGGTCGTCGAGTACAGATAAGGAGGGGTGTGCATGCGCAGCTGAGCGGCACAGTGCCAGCTGGCGGCCTTGGCAAAGCCTTGGTAGCATCATGGACCCTTTGTGCACCTGGCGCGCCTGGCTGCCCTCCCTCATGGTCACCACAACTGCAGCACCCCGTCCAGCCCCACACAACCAGAGGTGGGATGCTCTCACGTGTGGCGCGCAGGTCCAAGATGCAGGCGTTGATCACGCAGCGCAGCCATGCCTGCAGCTTTGGCAGCGCAAACGCCTCCCCCAGAATCCTGGATGAGAGCCAGGCAGGGGCAGAGGCGGGTGGCAGTGTGGCCAGGCCGAGAAAGGGACACAATGAAGCGGTGGCTGCGCTCAGCAGGCATTTCAAGGCCACGCGGGGTCTGCTGTGAGGGTCTGGGTTGGCGAAGCGCACGAGCGCGATGGTTGCGGTCTGCAGGTGCTTGGTGAGTGCCTGCATGGAAAGGTCTGCAGCAGCAGCCAGGCAGGCAGGGGCGAAGGTAGGAGTGCGGTTTGGCTTTGGCAGTCCAGACCGGCAGGCAACACAGACAGCTGTAAGTCTGCACTCAGCTGGCTGAGGGTGCCCCTCACCTGCTGCCACCAGCAGGCGCTCCCAGTCCTGCTCAGGAAACTGTAGCATCTCTGACGCCAGCAGTGTCGCCAGCGCGCCGCACGCCCAGCTCCCCGCTGCACACTGGAAGTCGGCGCCGCCGCTCACGGTGCCGGGCTCTGGCTCGGGCGCAGACGCCAGGCCTGCCAGTCTGTCCAGCAGCAGAGAGCAGGCGCTGCAAAAGACAAGGAAAGGGATGGAGCCGAGGTTGTGCAGACGCCGGGTTTGGTACGCAGGCATATCGAAGCTCCAGCGCTTGCCTGCTTCAAGGTTCGAGGCAACTGAAGACATCATGGATCCCTGTCCAGTGCATCGACCGGCGCCAGACAAGGAGCGTGCACTGAAGCCGCCTCACCGCGATAGGCTGGGAGGCGCAGGGCTTGGCGGCAGCTGCGCACACTCTTGAACCAGCTTAACAGACAGTTCCATGGCCAGGAGAGGGCTGCCCCGCAGCTCATAGGGGGCACCGGCTAGGGAGGCAGCCACAGAGTTCACTGCGTCCTCCACCGACTCCCAAGTGCGCGCCATATTGGCAGAAGTGCAGCATAAAAGTGACAACGCGTGAGCGGCGGGACCTTCAGGCAAGACGCCGGGACTTTCCAGCTGGCTGTGCCCCATGTGCGCCCGCCGCAGGACCCGCCGCATGAGCTCTCTCTCCACTGCTTCCTCCATTTACCGTATGATATTGGCAGTTTGCCTGCATCCCGTTCGGCCTATCTCTCAGACGCCTGGAGCTAAATGAATGGTGAACGAGCTGCGGCACTTGCCAGGACACAGGTTGGGATGGTCGGCACCATGAAGCACGACTGTGCGAGCCCACCGGTGTGCCTCCGCCTGCACTTCTTCTTTCCGACTTCACTACATTCCCCCCCCTGTCAATCACAGACTTCAGACGTGAGTTGGGAAATTTGGAAAGAAGCATGCAAGCAAGCGGCGCTGGCTTCATTGCAAAAGTTTCGAGGAGGATGCCGCCACCTGTCTGCGGCGGCAGGTCCCCCCTCCGGTTCGTGAAACATGGCTACGACCCAAAAGCCCCAGCCAGCCATGCAGACCTTGCACGTTGTTCTCTGGTCAACGAGCAGTAACTATTAGCACAGTGCCGATGCACGCTGACGACCTACACTACTCTGCCTGAAACTCCACGCTTCTGCCCTGTGCAGCCTCTTCAATCTGCTTGGGCCGCCACCGCCCCAACAGCAGTACATGCTGCTGCCAGTCTGCCTTGCTGCAGGCGCAGCATACGGCACCCCGTGCAGAATGCGACTGCCGGCTGCTTTGCGGCGGCATACAAAGAGTAAGCAATGCACCGATGGAGGGCATTGGACAGAGGAGTGGTGTCCGGCGCTACATTTTGCTGGCACCAGGCAGCCGCTCGTCACCCTACAGCACACTCTGTTAGGCAGCCTTTGGCCTGCTGCTTTCCATGCAAAGTTCACGTTTGGCTAATTACACCAAACAGGAATTCAATCATCTGAGGCAGGCATAACATGGAGAGGCAGTTGAGTTCAGTGAGGTCAGGCAGACAAAGACAGCAGATGGCAAGAACACAGCTATGAGCGCCGACAGCAGGGGAGTAGGGCGGCAGACAAAAGGCAACCTCATTCTTGGCACCTCATGCGTCCTTCGCGAACTTGACCAGCAGCGGGCCAACGTTGTCTCCAGAGTCCTTGTTGTGCGCCATGTGAGCTGCAGGTGTGGGGCATGGAGGCACGTGGCGGAGGTCAGGATTGCCCGAGACGCGCCGGCAACAAAGGAGCCGGCGGCTCCACAAGTCTGGCTGGCAGCGCCGGGCATGGTTGCAGCCTGCTGAGGAAGCACACACCCCTTCACGAGGACTGGCAACAGCAGGAAATGCAGGTGCAGAAGGGGGCGACAAAGTGACTTTGCCCGCCCCCGCCACCCGGCGCCCGCGTGCTCACATCCGTCACACATGGGGAAGGTCTTGCTGCGCCAGCAGCGGCACATGGCCACCTGCGGCTTGCCGCTAAGGTCCGTGGGAACGACGAGGGTGTCAACCACCTGCAGGCAGGAGTGGCAGCAAAGGGCGAGATGTGGGCAAGCCGGTGCGGGAAGGGCGGAACGGAGCACAAGCAAGCGGCAGCGCCGAGCAGGACTCGCCCAACAGCGACACAATCCCAACCAGCCCTGCCTTACCTTGGGCTCTTCCTTCTTGATGTCGGGGTTGATGAGAGCAGAGGCTGCACAGCAAAAATGGCAAACAAGCGAGCAGCGGTGAGAAGATGTCGTGGGGCTATGTATGGCGGCCGCCGCGCCGCGCCGCCGAGCGGGAGCCTCCGACCAGCGGCTCTCGATGCGCGGCCGCTGTGCTCCTCTACACACTCACCCCGCACAGTCACGGCGCTCCGCCGGGCCGCACGGGGCGCGAAAGTGGAGGTGCGGGCGACGGCAGACAACATGGCTCCCTGTTGCGATTGAATGCAAGTATAAATGGATTCTGCTGGAGTGAGGGACGCTGTGTGTGGAGATGATGTGCTGGATGATGCAAATGCCCCGCCAACTGAGCACAGCAGCGCGGCTGAGATGGGCCTGAAATTGATCAGACCTGCCCCCAGCTGTCTACGTGCCTCCCTTTGCCTGCCCCTTACTCTTACATTGCACTACCTGACCTGCTGCTATATCCCAGGATAGCCTGCGGCAGCCAGGGGTGGCAGATGTGCGGCAGGCTGCTCCCGCTGCCCAGCACCGTGCGGTTACTGAGCACCAGCGGCAGGCGGCTGCGGGGCTGCGGCTGGCTGCCGTACCGGCGGCCCAGGAACTCAGCAAAGAAGGCGGGAGCTTTCTCAAAGGCCAGGCCTGCAGGCAAGGTGCAAAGGAGCAGTAACTGCCTGCATGCTGGCACGCCAGGTGACCGCACGTGCCATTCCTCCACCCTCGCACTGCATTCCCAGCGCCACTTGCACTACCCGAAATGGCCCATCTTGCACACCTGCAAATGCCGTCTGCTGCACCAGGAAAGCGGAGAGGTCGTCATGCCAAGGGTAGGACGGCTCTAGCCACTCCACAAGTCTGGCAGCCCCATCTGCCGCTGCAGCGTGCAGCAGCACACAGGCTGACCGGTGCTGCGGCTGCTGCTGCTGCTGTGCTGCCGGCGGCAACGACTGTGCAGTCCCCGCATCTGCCGTCGGCGCACGTGCAAGCCGCAGCACCGCCAGCAGCAGCAGGCCTTCCTGCTCCTCCCACACGCCGCCCTGCACCGGCGCCGCTGCATAGTCGACCAATGCCGACGGCGGCAGGTCCTGCTGGCGTAGCGCAGCAAACAAGCAGGCCTCCAGATCCAGCTGCTGAGGCGCAGCTGTTACACTGACTGCTGCCAGCGCCCTGCTGCCGCCGCTGCAGCTGAAGCACGCGGCTCCCAGGAGGTGCTGCTGCTGCTGCTGCTGCTGCGCGCAACCGCTGCCCATGGCATGGGCGCAGGACACCACGGCCACACGTGCTCCCAGCTCCAGCTCACACTCGCTGCCCTCGCCTGGCAAGGCTGTCATCCGCGGCTGCTGCTGCTGCTGATGATGTGGGCGTGGTGTATGCTGCCAGCTGTGTCGCCCCTGCCATGCCCAGGGTGGGCTACGTGGCGAAGCGCTCCGGGCTGCTGGCGGCCCGCTGCCCCGCTGCGGTGGCCACCGTGCTGGCGAGCCAGCCGGCACGCTGTCGCCTGCTGGTCCCGGCTCTGCTGCTGCTGCTGCTGCTGCCTCTGCGCCTGCTGCTGCTGGTGGTTCAGGGGAAGGGAACCGACTGCTGCTGCTGTCGTCCTCACCCTGCCCTGGCAGCGGCCCCTGCAGCACTGCCGCCCGTCGGCTGGCCACGGCGTGCACGTATCGCACGCCGTCCCCTTTATAGAGACAGATGGCCAGGGGGGCTCCATCCTGCCAGCCCCTGCTGCTGCCGCCCTCGGCAACTGGCACGCCAGTGCCACTGCTGCTTCTTGTTTCTATGCTGCCGCCCAAGCTGCTGCTGGTGCTGTGCGAGTCGAGGCTGTCGAGGGGCGTCAGGAAGTGGAATGGGTTGAAGGGTGCGTGGGGAAAGGTGGTGTTGTAGGACAGGTGCACCACCTGCAAGCAGGCAGGCAGGTAGGCAGGCAGGCAGAGCGGCAGCATGAATTCATTACAAGTTGGGCAAGCAAAGGAAGGGGGGCAAGCACCTGAGGTACATGCAAACACCACTCAGGCTGATGCACACTCAGATGGCAGCGCAGTGGACCCCCCTTCAAACGTAGCTGCGTGCCACCTACCTGCAGCTGCGCGGCACCGGCGTGCAGCGTTCCCGGGATGATGGTCACAAAGTTGGGCAGGTGGTGATCCCGCCCACCCGACGGGTCAGCCGAACGCCCGTGCACCACTGCAGCAGGGGCAGGCAGGGCAGGGCAGGCAAGGTTGGGCCCATGCCTGGCGCAAGGGTGGCGCCGAGCCGTCACTGTGCTGCCTGACTTTGGCTGCCTGAGCTGTCCATTCTCGCTGGCAAGCCGACCTGCCCCTCCCGCAGCGCCTGCGCGCTTGTTTCTCTTACCCAGCAAGCTGCTGTCTGGCGGCTCCGCCAACGTGAGGAGCATGTCGTCTGCTGCCGCCCCCGCCATAAACTCATCCTCCTCATCCAGAGAGTCCAGGTACGGCTGCGTCCTGCACAGGTAGCTTTGTTATTGGGAGTTGATCATGTGCTCTACTGATATCGCGTAGGAATAAGTCTCAGCGCGCCAGGCGTGTGCTAGTGCTCCTTTCCAAGGGAGCCAGGAGCTGTTGATGGGTGCTGGCAGGTGGGTGCTGAGCACCCACACAGCAAAGGGCAGCTGCCCCGTATGATACGCTAAGCTGCAGGATTTGTGGCAGGCGCCCGTCCGGGCCACTGCAACTCGCTGGGCTCGCACATGCCCCCACCTTGAACACAGCACCCGTTGGCCCACAAACCTGAAAAGCGGCACGCTCCACAGCCGGCGGCAGCGCGCCCCCGCCCGGAAGCTCCACAGCTGCAGGGCATAGCCCTCCACGCCGTCGGCAGCTGCCACAGGCAGTGTTGTGTAGGACACCAGGTGGCAGCCATCACGCGTGAACCCCAGCAGCACCGCGCCTGCACCAGGGGCCAGGGGGACGGTGGGTCCTCCAGGACGTCACACGCCCACACGCCCGCTGTTGTGCTGTCCACGCTGCAGCTGTCACGGCAAGCATGGTACCAAGCAATCCAGCGCTACGGGAGGCGCATGCACCATTACCTTGCTGCACTCACTCTTCAGCTCGCCCGTGGCATCCACCACCTGCTCCACTGGCGTCTGCAGCGACGGCGGGACGGCGGCGAACGGAGTGGGGCCAAGCCGTCCTACCCTCTGCAGCTCCTCCAGTCGCAGGGGCAGCGGTGGAATACGACGGGGTGTCGGCTTCGTGTGCGCCATCAGCAAACTGGGCCCGAGCCCCTGAGCTGTCGGGCGCGCCGCTACTCGACTAGCTGTGGCTAGTTGCGCAGCTTGGGGGCGTTATCACATCAGTGTGTCATGCACATTGAGAGATGGACAGCAGAGTTGCGAGCGGGATGACAGGGTGTGCTCAGCTTGCGCCGCGGCGCACTGCTGGCGGCGCCGCTGACTGCCTCCTGTGTCTCCCTCTTTGCCTTTGCTATCCACCGACAGCAGTTTGAACTACGCTCTTTATTTTTATTGAACTACGCTCAACAGGCACACCAGCCGCTGCGACTCGGTGTTCCGGGACTTCTGCAAAGTTTGACTGGCGGGCAACCGGCAGCTGCCTGTCACTTCACACAGTGCAGCTGTGCCAGCGGGCCGCTGTTGCTGTTGGACACACCAGCAGACACACGCGCCGCCGCCGCCGCCGCCGCCGCTGCCGCCACTGCCGCCGCCGCAGCCCAACGCTCACCCGCAGATGGCCGCCGCCGCCTCGCCGCCGCGCTCCCGCAAAGCATCAGCAGAAGGCGTCAGCTGGGAACAGGTGTGTGCGACACAGTCACCCCGCACAGTAGGCCCTGTTAGACCGGGACAGGGGGCGGGTAGGTTCCGCCGAACCGTAAGTGTTGCACAACCTAATCAATCAAACCAAACCTTTGGCATCCGCAGGTGCAGGTGGCCGTCATAGCGCTGGCCCAGCCAGCCAGCAGCGACCAGCTGGACCTGCTATGCGCACTGCTGGAGCGGTTTGTGACGGAGAATGAGGACCCACGCAGCTCACCCCACCTGCGCGCCACACGGCCAGACCGCCTTGACCCGCTGGTGACGCTGCTTGGCCGCGCCGACGTGGCCAAAGCTTGCCCCCAAGCCCGCCTGCTGGCCCTCAAGGCGCTCAAAATCCTGGCGCGCCGCCAGGACGTGCGCCTGCGCTGCACCCAGCACCTGATCGACGTGGTGGCCCCACTGCTGGACCCAGGCAGCAGCAGCAGCAGCAGCAGCAGCAGCAGCGGCGGCTCCGGGGGGCGGCAAAGCGCGCTGGCTGCCAGCCTGGCCAGCGAGGCAGCCAACGCACTATCCAACCTGTGCTACGAGCCCGCCAATGCCAGCGGGCTGGTCAAGGCGGGCGGTGCGCTTCGCCTCATCAAGCTGCTCGGCGCCAGCGGTGCAGGCGCCGAGGCGCACACCAACGTGGCGGGGGCGCTGCAGACGCTGTCGTTCACCCAAGACGGGCGGACAGCGCTCCTCAAGGCAGGCGGACCTGCAGCAGTTCTGCACAGATTGGTCAGCACCCGCAGCTTGCAAAGCAGCAGCACCGGTGGCGCCGGCGCCGGCGCAGCAGCAGCCAGCAGCAATGGCGAGCCTCATGGCAGCGAAGAGGAGGGCAAGCTGCTGCAGCGGCTGGTGGGTGCGCTGCACAACCTGTCCAGTGGCGCCGAAGGCACAGCTGCCATTCGCCAGCAGGGAGGCATCCCCCACATTGCTGCACTGCTGCTGTCGGCACACCCCGGTGTGGCCGCCTCGGCGGCGGGCTCGCTGCAAAACATGTCGCGAGAAGCGGCGGCACGCACAGACATTCGGGCGCAGCCTGGGGCAGTGGCTGCACTGACGGAGCTGCTTATTGGGCCAGACGGGCAGGTGGGTGGTGGTGCACGTGGCGGATGCTGGCATGGCATCCGTTTGGCTGGCTCACACGGCAGCATGCCTTGCACGCGTCTGCTTCGCTTCTCCTGCCCTTGGAGCATACCCTTATCTGTCCCTCTCATGTGCCCTGCAGAGTGCTGTGTGTGCTGCTGCCACGCTGGCCAACCTTGTGAGCGAGGAGGGCGCCAGTGAGGGCACCCAGGGCGTGCTGGCGGATGCGCTGGCTGGGGCACTGGCGGCGGGGGCGATATTTCACAGCTTGGGTGCTGGGCGGAGCCAGGCTGCAGGCACAGTTTGAACTGGAAAAAACGCGAAAGAAACAAAGAAAGAAAGCAACGGACACGCAAACGTAACAAGAAACGAAAAAGGAGGGCAATCTGGTGCACCGGAAGACGTGCGGGGGATGCAGGCATGCTGGGGCCCCAAAAAGGGGGCTGTGTGGGCTGAAGAAAGCGCCAAGGTGGGGAAGGTCAAGGGTAACGGGCAGGCGGTGGGCACTGTCGGTAGTCAAGCGGTGCAGGTGTAAAAATCGGCTAGGCAGGCAGGGCTGAACAGGCAGCGCAGCAAGTAAGCAAGCAAGAAGTCAAGTCTAGGTCAATTAATTCAAGGCCACGCGCACGGACAGCAGTGTGAAGCGCAGGCAGCAAATGCAAGGCAGGAGACAGCCGATAGTAGCGGGAAGGTAAAAAGCGGGCGGCAGGGTATGTTGGGAACGCGTGGGGGCTGGCTCTGCCGCCCTGGCCACGGTGAAGCAGAAAGAAGAAGGTGGCAGCTCTGATCGCAGGTCATCACCAGACCACCTCCCTGAAATGGGGGGCTGGCCCAAGAATTGCTAGCGGAAGATGGGGTGGGGTGGCGTTGTGTTGTGTTGTAAAACATCACCTATTGTAAACGGCTGTCACCCCGGGCAGCCTGCCGCGTGCATTGGTGGGGTGCAAGGGCCGCGGCTCGCAGGGAGGCGGGGTCATGTCAGCGCCGCACTCCACTCTCCCGCTTGCTCTGTCGGTAGGGAAGGTCCTTCAGTATGAAGAAGAGGGACTCGCGTTTGTGCTGATAGCAGCAGGCCCACAACTGCACAGAGAGGCAAAAAGATGGCAAAGCAGTGAGGGGCAGCCGACACATTATGGAATGCCCACAGCTTCAGGAGGGGGGCATGTGCTGCAGCCCTCGCTCAGCATTTGTGGGTGTTCAGTCGGTTGGAATGAGTTCCTCCAGTAGCACACGGGTAGTTTGGGTGCCGTAGAAAAATATAGCTGCGGTTCAGAGCAAGCGTCATGCAGAGTACCTGCTGCTCAAGGCGGAACACCCAGTGGCCAGCTTCAAAGCAGGCGCCGGCGGGCGGCGGGCGGCGGCAAAATAAAAGTGCAAGCCAAGGCACGCATCCCCCGGCCACCATTACCTGCGGCGCATCTGGGAGCGGTTTGGAGAAGCAGTCTGCCGCCGAGAAAGAGAGGCCAACACAGTCGGTCGAAGACACGGCTGTGCAGCCAGGCGCGGCGCACGGGTGCTCAAGTAGCCGTCCCATCGCACGGGATGCGAGCGCGGAGAAGCGAACTGCTGGGGACCCCCTCAAGCTGTGCTGATGAACTCAGGTGTTGAGCGCGGCGGCGGCTGAAGCCAACTTGGGCTTGATGAGAAACAAAGTTAGCGAGCGTGCAGAGCGCGGCTTCTTCGGGGGCGGCTAGGTTTTCACCCGCCGCCATGAGAACACCTCTCCTATGTGGCGCCCATGCAGCTCCGCCGCTCTGGCCTGGCGTCTGGGGAAAGCACCTCCACCTGCCTCACTCTCCTTGCACGGCCCAATCGCCCCTTCATTGCTTGCTTTCCCTATGCACTCCTTTGTATGTCACACAAAATGAGGCGAGCAACAGCATACAGATGCAGATGCAGTGCTCACAGCTCGTCCCGCACAGCGGCAGGGCTGCCTGCAGCCGCCACATGCCGCTGCACCCGCCGCGCCAGCCCCATCAACTCCCGTGCATGGCTGTCCTCGCTGTTGCCCTCCTCTGTCGCCGCCATCGCCTCCAGCCTGGCATGCAGCGTGCGAAGCGTGGCCAGCCCGCCCGCATCGGCAATCAACTCCGCCGCCGCACTGCCTCCCGCAACGCCTCCCGCAACGCCTGCGCTCCCGTCCTCGCCGCCCGCGGCATCGCCGCCGCTGCTGCCGCCATCCAGCAGAGCCAGCAGGGCCAGCAGCGCCTTCTCTTGCAAGTCCATGTCACCCTCCACCAGCGGCTGCTCCTCCACATCCAGCAGCTGCAGGGCAGCTGCCACGGCAGCAGAGTAATCGAGCGCCGCAGCCGGCGGGGCAGGGCTGCTGCTGCCGTCGCTGCCGCCGCTGCCGCTGTCATGCTGTGCGGCAGCTGCCTTGGCGGCAGCAGAGGCGCTCATGGCCTGAGCGTCGAGCTCAATCAGGTCGGCGAGCAAGGACAGCGCCCTGCGTTTGGTGCGCACCCCTGTGCCGCGGCTGCCCAGCAGCTGCTGCAGCGTGTGCACGCCCGCGGCCTGGTAGAAGGCCGCACGAGCGGGGGCATTCAGCCGCAGGATGGCGGACAGGCAGTACAGCGCCTTGATCCCCGCCTCTGCCTGCACCTCTGCATGTGCCGCCGCCGCCGCCGCTGCCGCAGCCTGGGCCTCTGCCCCTGCCGTGCCGCTGCTGCCGCCGCTGCTGTCCTTGCCGCCATCTGAGGCATCTGCTCGTGCCACCAGCGCCAGCAGTAGCTGCAGTACCTCTGGGTGGTCCCCCAGCAGCTGGCCCTGGAAGGCGTGGTTGTTGGCCGCTGCGGTGCCGAGGACGTAGGCGGTGCGGGCCTGCAGGGCCGGCGGGGTGGCCGAGGAGAGGAGGGCAACCAGGGGGGCCAGGCCGCCCATGCCCTGCAGGTCTGCGGGCAGGTGGAAGGGCAGGGAGGTGGGAGGGGGACAATGAGGGTCGATGGGGAGGGGAGGGAGGGCACCTGCTCAGACTCATGCTATAACCAAGCTTGCCTCGGCCCCCCGGGAACGCACGTCGCACCTGTTCCCATGCGCCGACTGTGCGTTGGAGACAGACAGCCCCGCTTCTTTCCACAGGTGGCCTCCACGCCAGGGCCCACTGCCGCCCAACATCCTCACACTCATGCACCTCTTGAAACTCAACCAGCGTCTGCAGGTGCTTCCTGCAGCCCCAGCGCCCCCCTTGACACACCATACGACCAGCGTCTGCAGGTGCCTCCTCCGACCCAGCGCCCCCCTTGAGCCCTCCCAGTCCCAGCTGCCCCTCATGCACCGGCACACTCACTGTTGGCATTGTCGATGGGTTCACACAGGTACCGCAGCGCATCCAGCGCATTGCGCAGCTGCTGCTGGGTGGCGGTGGCATTGGACACAATGGCGACAGCCTCCTGCACAGCAGGCAGGCAGGGGGACGCAGGGGGGCAGAAAAGGAGGGGGCGAAGTGGGTGGGAGTACGTGTTAGGGAGAGCCAGTCCTCTGCCCCTGACCCCACCATCCAGTCTGCATAGCATACACAATCTCCAAGCATGTATCCCAGGTGCCACCCCTGCGCCCGGACACCCCGCATCCCTCCTGTAATCTGCGGCACCCTCTCCCAGTATGCGCTGCCATATCAGCGACACGCGCACACGCTCCTCATCCTTGTACTAATGCTTGCATGAAACAGCTTGAAAAAAAATACCTGCATCAGTTCCGCTTCTGTGGGCTCCTCCTTCATTTGATCCAACACCGCGTGCATGCGCGCCCGCCGCTCCTTAAACTCTGGGTCACCGGCGTCGCCAGCGAGGCGCGCCTCTGCCGCCGCCCGGCGCAGCTCGTCTGGGTCGCTGTGTGCTGCGGTAGGCGGGGAGGAGTGTGGGGTGCGTTACATTGAAGGCAGGGTGGGAAGTGGTGGGCCAGAGGCAGCGCGTTTGAATAGGCGGGGCAGCGCAAGGAGCGAGGCGAGAGCGGCAAAGGCAGCAATTGGCGATGGCGGAAGCGGAGCGGGGCAGAGAGCCCATGCATCACCACAGGTGCTGATTGCGGCAGAAGTGTGTGTGCCAGTTAGCACGGCAGGGAGGCAGCGCAGCACAAGTCCATTGAGGGCGACAGGACTCACAGAGTGCCCACTTCAGCAGGTCCTCCTCCCTGCCCGGCAGCTGTGCCGCCGACCGAGTGTCTTGCGGCGTGCCTTCCGTCTCATTGTGGGGGTCTGATGCAGCGGCAGCAGCTACTGCTGAGCCGGCCAGAAGGGGCAGCAGCAGCAGGAGGGCTGGGCACAAGCGCCTGCGCATGGCGAACGTCCAGAAGTTTTGGCTTCGTTGCACGGGGTGCTCCCTGGCCTCCCTGCGCCCAGATCGCAATCGAAAGAAATGTTGCACGATGGAGAAGGCTGAGCGAGGCAACAGCCAAATGCGGAAGGCGGGCCGCGTGGCACCTGGAATTCTTGAGCCCTGAGCGCCTGTTGGAGATCCCGACACTTGCTTGATCAGGATGAAGCTCCTGCTGCGCAGCCTGGGCCGGCCGATGCCGGAAGAGGTGGAGGTGAAGGACAGCGGGGACCTGGAGACCTTGCTTGCTCTCATCGGGGAGCTCAACGAGACGGGATGCGCAGGCGGCGAGCGGCTGGTTCGGCTGGTGAGGCCGGGCTGGGCAGGTCTTGACTGGCGGCGGTACTTGGCGGTGGCACTTGGCGGTGGCGGCACTTTCACTTCGTCGGCACTGCTAGCCCTTGCCAACCAGCCCTGCTGCTCCCGTGCAGGTTCATCGTGGCCGTGTACTTCGCGAAAATGGAGCAAAGCTGTGCGACCTATGCCGTGACGGCGACGTGCTGGTGGTGCTGCCGGGTCGCACGGTGGCGCCGCCCGCCCCGGCGCGCACGGAGCCCTCCAAGGTGGGCAAGCATAGGCAGCCAAGCCAGGCTGCAACCGTGCCGCACCTCCTGATTAAAAAATGGGCGCATGTTTGCCGTGGGCGCTGGCATGCGCATCGAGGACCACCGGCTGCGTTTGATCGCTTCCGGAAATGCCTCTTCGTGGCACCCGCGTCCCCTCCCGCCTCTCCCACGCCACCGCCTTCCCCTTCCCTGCCGTCCCGCCCGCCCCCACCCCAGGGCCCCACCA
>JTEE01000083.1:86812-102447 GCA_002896455.3 Chlorella sp. ArM0029B | reverse complement strand
TGGACGGCTGAGGACCTGTACTACTTCCCCACAAACGACACGGAGGTGTACAAACCTGAACAGGTCGAGACACAAGGTGGGCTGGCAGAGCAGTGGGGGTGGGCCCATGAAGTGTATGGCGGGGCGGATGAGAAGGCTTCAGAGTGGCAGGAGCGGGGCGGAGCGGGGCTGGCGGGGGGTATGGGCGGGACAACTGCACCTTTGCACACCGGCTTGCGCTGCCAGGCAGGCACAGTTTTGTAGGGGGGCAGGGACACGAGGCACAACAGTTACCGCGCTCAGCAGCCTTCCCGATGCTCCCGGTGCCTGCCCGGCACTGCCATGTATGTACACTTGTGCCCTGCACACTCACCCACCGTATGTGTGTGGTTGCTTGCTGGCGCTGTGTGCTGCCTGCTGCAGCGGGTGCCGCCGTGATCACGATGCAGAAGATCCCGGACGACCAGGACGGGGCGGTGGGGATCACCCAGCAGCCCGACGGCACGGTGTGGGAGGTGCCCAAGCGGTATAAGAGCGGGTGCGCACGGGGCGGTACGGTGCCAGGTGGTGCATGTGGGTGGGGCAGAATGGTGCGAGCGGTGCATATGCGTGGCGCGGTACGGTGTGGGAGGTGCCCAAGCAGCACAAGAGCGGGTGAGGGGCGGTACGGTGCCAGGCGGTGCTTGTGTAAGTGGGAGCAGTGGACGCAACAGCTGGGGGTGCAAGAGCAGGTGGAGGTGCGGGGCACAGGAAAGGTGGGGAAGCATAGCAGGCAAGTGGGCACGCAGGCATGGCCGCCCGGGCCAGGAGGGGAAGGGCTGTGTGAGTGCAGGGCTGGACCTGGGGATGCGGGGCAGCATTTCACTGCCAGGTGGCGCCTCTCCCAGCTGCTGTCGCCCCTAGCTGCCATTCACCCTCCAGCCCTCCTGCCCCCGGTGCACCCGCAGGCTGATGACCGGCTGGAACAAGTTTTGCTACACGGGCGGCTACGTGGAAGCAGCCGTCCAGCTTCCCGGCCTGCCATCTGCCAGCGGTTTCTGGGTATGTGCCGGGGAGCCATGGAATGGGGTGGAACCTTGCTGGCATGCATGCCATGGCAGACTTGCTTCCTGCTCCCCACATGTCACACACCGCATGGAGTCAAACTTGCTTTCCACCCTGCTGGTCTGGCCTCCCCGTCGGACACCCGGCCCCTACCTGCCCGCCCTTCACCCGCTGCACCGCCCCGCCCTTCACCCCGCTGCCTGCCTGCTGTGCAGCCCGCTTTCTGGATGATGGGCAACCTGGGTCGTGCGGGTTATATGAAGTCCACAAGCGGCATGTGGCCCTATTCTTATAGTTCGTGTGAGGGCAGCGAGAGGCAGGCCTGGAGCGGGCTGGAGCCTCAGCTCATCAACGCGTGCCCAGACCCGGCGGGCGTGAACCGCACAGAGGCGTGGGGGATGCACCCCGGGCAGGGGCGCGGCGCACCCGAGTTCGATGCCTACGAAATTGCGTGAGCGGGGAGGGCGAGGTGGCAGGTTCTGGTGTGTTTAGAGAGAGAGATAGAGAGAGAAAGCTGGCTGTGCTTGTGGCCCGGGGTGATGGGTGTGTGGTTAGAGGAAGAGAGAGAGAAAGCTGGTTGTGCTGGTGGGGCGGGGTGGTGGGCGAGGCTTCAATGACCAATATCTATGCCACTACGGGCTCGAGGCCCCCTCCCTTCCTCCTCTCCTCAACAACTTCCACTCTTGGCGGGTTTGCAGGGCCGGCTTGCTAGAGAGCGGGGTGGCGGGCGGGGCGTGATGCCCAGACCACAGCCACCGCCACTGTATGTGTGTGTGTGCGTGTGTGTTGCATTATACCTCCTTCCCTCCCTCCCAACGGCATCCATGCCCCTGCAGTACCACGCCTGGGGGGGCGGAACCGGCGCACGCCTCGCAGACGCTGCAGATGGCTCCTCTCATGCCCGAGGGCATCAGCTGGTGGGAGGGGCCCGCCAACGGGGGCCTGCAGTACCCAGGTGGGGGCAGCGGTGCTGGGAGGTGCGGTACGGGGGCGCAGTTCTGCAGCGTGCGGCAGGGGGGTGGGGGAAGGGCAAGGAAGATGACGAGGCATGGGCTGCACTGGGACGTGGGACTGCACGGAATACCATAGAGGAGCCCAGGTGTTGCTCTTCCAAAGCAAAATTGCTGGGACAACGCATCGGCGGCACGCCTCTCGTGTTGCTGCAGCGCTGTCCAATTGAATGGGAGTGCACGGAGAGGCGTGGTAGGCAGGCTAGCCGCGCACCCTCTCTTTCCATCACAGTGCCCGAAAGCTGTCTCACCCTTGCACCACCACGCCTCCCACCCGCTCCCCTTGGACACCTTCCTGCCAGGTGCCAATGTGGACCCCTACCGCACCCGGCGCAACCCGTGGAAGGGCGCGCTGGGGCGTCCCGGCAACCAGTTTCAGGACAGCATCAGCGCTGTGTCAGACATCACCGAGAGCTTCTACACGGAGATGCACACCTGGGGAGTGGACTGGCGGCCCGGCCAGGTGGGTGGGGGCGGGGTGGGCCGCTCGCTGCGTGGGAGATTTGGGGGGTGAGGTGGCGGGTGAGACCACGGTCCCGGCTGCACCACGATGCCTTCACACATGCAACGGTGTCTTGCATTGGTGCTGTGGTGGGCGCAGCTCCAGTTGAAGGGCTGGGCTGGTGGACGAACGGGCGGACCTTGCATTTGGTTTGGGTCGTGACTGTCGCTTGGCGCCCGCTGTGTTCCCGCTGCTTGGTCTGTCTGCTTACAAGGAAGCTTGGTTCGTCCTGAAGTTGAAGCCTCTTTCAGGGGATGTGAAAAACTGTAACGATTAGACTAGACTAGACAAGGAAGCTTGTCCCTGTGCCTCGCCTGTAAGTGGGGAAGCACTCCACACGTGTCCTGCCTATCAGTGAGGAGCACGCCCTCGTGGCCCTGTTTTTCGTCCCTTGCAGTACCTCCGCTGGTACGTGGACGGCCAGTTTGTGTACGAAGTGAACCAGCAGGCGCTGGTGGCGCAGACCAACGGCTCGGGTGAGTACAGTGGTGGGCGGGGAAATACCGCCAGCAGGTTTGCTTTTGTTTTTGCTTCGGGCTTGCAGTCAGTTTATCCGTAAAGAGAATCGCGACACAGACCTCCAGCAGCTCGGTCAATTGGGAGGCTTGCTGGCGTTGCGCTTGGTGCAGCTGGGCTCTGCTTGAAGGAGGGGTGGCTTGCTGTGCCTGCTGTGCCGGCACCACTGGCAGCGACAGGTGGCAACAGCTTGCTGCCACTGGGGGCCATGCTCTCAGCGAGCCACAGAACCTGACCTGAGCTGAGCTGTCCACACGGAATGCTTGGTGATAATATTCGTATGCCTCCCCATGTGCAGGGGCTTTTGTGGGCGAGCGCCTCATTCCTCTGGAGCCCATGTGAGGCTGGCGTGTGTGTGTGTGTGTATGGTGCGGAGGGAGGGAGAGCAGGCGGGGCGCAGGCGAGGTGCACAGCGAGCAAGGGCAGGCGAGGTGCACGCCGCGTGGGAGTGCCTGCTCCTGCAGGGGCAGCAATGAGGCGTTGATTCATCGTCACCTTGCCACGCTGGCCACTCGATGCTTGCAGGTACATCATCCTAAACTTAGGAATGAGTGAAAATTTCGGAAAGGTGCGCGCGGATAGCAAGGGGGCTTTCTTGGCATGGCAGTGCCTACCGCTGACCTGGCGTTGCCGGGGTTCTGACCTGCCGTGCGGCCGCGCCCAGTGAAGACCCAGTAGTGTGGGCCTGTGTGGCCCAGTGTGGCACCGAACTTACCGTGTCTCCCTGACTTCTCTGCAGATCGAGTTCGACCGCCTGCCCTTCCCGGCTCAGATGAAGATCGACTGGGTCAGGTGGGGGCACAGGGCGCACCCCCGGGAGCCGAGCGGGCACAGTGCCCCAACTTGCCCGCCCCTGCGCAGGCACCCTGCCGGACATCCCCCCTGCCATGACTGGTCCTTGAGCACCTGCCTTCCCTCCCTGGCCGATTGATGGTTGAAAGCACGACCTACCTGGCATCTTACACGTGCCTTGGCTTGACTGCCCTGCTTCCGCAACCCCACGCTTTCCAGCTGCACTCTTCTTCTCTCATCTTCTGAAACCAACACCACCTGCATTTTGTTTTATTTTGTTTCTCTTTCCATTTCCTGCCTATCCTGCAGAGTGTACCAGCGCGCCGACTCAATCAACGTGGGCTGCTCCCCGCCCGGCTTCCCCACCGCCCAGGTCGGTGTGCCTTGCACGCCCACGCCAGCAGGGTTGGCGGGGGCGCAGCCAACTGTGTCTATCGCTTGGCCGCTCCTGATGCCGCTGCGCTGCCGCTGCCCGGCATCTGCTTGCCCTTCCCTCCCTCTTCCCTCCCTTCTTCCTTGCTCACTCCTCACCCTGAACCTCCCCCTCCCCCTCCCCCTNATCCCATCCCGCCCCATGCGACACACAGTTCCTGGCCTGCAACCGGGATCGCTACATTGTGCGCAAGGAGGACGAGGTGCTCATAAAGGACCGCTGCGTGTCCTCTGCCAGCCGGGCAGAGGGGTGGGCGGGGCGGCCGGCGCGCACGATGCTGGGTGCGCTGCTGGCTGTGGCAGCGGCCGCGCTTCTGCTGTGAGGGTCTGGCACGGGCCTGGTACTAATGAATCCGAACTTTTTACACACAGTACGGCTAGGACTGAAGCACTATTTTTCAACGACCATAGACACTAATACTGCAGCAACGGAATGAGAAAGATTAGCAAACCTTGCAAGATGTAACAATCGCAGGGACAGAGCATGGATGCATTTCAGAAAGACAAGGCGTGCTGGGTTTTAGAGAAGAGGTTGATGGCGGAGTGGTCAAGCTTGATTCTCATAGGCTGCGCGATAACTGGCCAGTGCCGGCGTGTGCGCAGCAACTCCAGCTGTGCCGCGGGCAAACGTCATCACTCCACACCCAAAGCCTGTGTAGCTATGGCACATTGGCTGTTCACGCATTGCCGGAACCCAGCTAATGTGGAAAGACAGACAGAAGCCGCTTGGCAGGGAGGTGCTCAGTGACCCGTTGCCTCCGTCCCAGCAGGCAAAGCACGACGGGTTGTATGCACGCAACCACATCATCTTTCCCTGAAGGAGCATGTGCAGAAGCCAGCACCACCGCTGTGCGGTTGTTTTTGCGGCCAAAATGGGATGCCAGTGCACCCCTTGGAGCATAAGCCTTGAGGGCCAACACGCAGCAGCAGACAGCGGGCAGCAGCAGCGCAGGCCTGACATTCCTAGTATGTGCGCACACAAATTGTCACGCCTGATTGCATGCAAACCATGAATTGGTTACAGCAGAGTGCGTCGGGCCGCGGAATAGAATTTGGGGTTTGCAGTTAGTAGCGCACAGGCATGGGAATGGGAGCGCGCGCACATGGGGCCCACGCGCTTGGTGGGGCAGCATGGCAGGGGTGCAAGGAAGGGGACTTGAGCAGGGGGCAGGTGAGGGGCAGGTGGTGAGGATGACGACGGGGGGCAGCGCGGGCACGAGGCTGCTGCTTGTGTGGAAGTTCGGTTGTGATGAAAAAGGGGGCGCGAGGCGGGGTGTGGGGCGGCCAAGGCGGCACGCCGGGAGCGGGGGGAGCGGTGCCGGCTTGGGAGCTGGGGAGGCACCCGTGTTGCAGGGCGCTGGTCAGCCCAAGCGCGTGCACCAAAGCGGAAACAGGGGACAGGGAGCGGGGGGGGGGCACTGCAGAGCGCAGGGCGGGGCCTAGCTGTGCTACTGGAGGACCTAAGGAAGAAATCATGATGTGGTGCGGGGGCGAGGGCGGGGACCAGGGGTCTCCTCCCGGGCTGGGCTGGGCTGGAGCCCCCCTGGTGTGCCAACCTGCTTGCCAGCGCTCCCCTGCTGCGCTGCTGCTGCGCTGCTGCTGCTGCTGCAGAGGGGAAGCTGTCGCGCGCCCGAGCTGGCTGGCTAGCGGGGCAATCAATCCTGTGTGTGTGTGTGCGTATGTATCGTGTGTGTGTGTGCTCTCCTCCTCATCGCTGCCACCGCCTCACTCCACCAGCTCCTCATCCATCAGGTCACCATCCATGTAGTCCTCCTCGTTGAAGTCACGCACAGCGGGCTGCACACACAGAGGGAGGGAGGAAGGCAAGCAGAGGGGGACGTGTTGAGAGGACCATTGAGGTCACCATCCATGCTCATAGTCCTCCTCGTTCAAGTCATACACAGCGGGCTGCACATACATAGCGGGGGCAGAGAGTGGGTGTGGGTGGCAGACCAGGGGGAGTTCAGGGTCGAGTGTGATGCATTGATTTATAATTAGGAAGTGCATTGTTGATGCTAATGAGGCACTGCGGGACGCTGGTGGGGTGCCGGACGGCAGCGTGCCATTCACAACCCCTCCCACCACGCCGCCATACAGCGCCGCCCGTGCCATGCCACCTGCGGCGCCTGAGCCTTGCTGCGCAGGTAGCTCACGATCCCGGACACACCCTCCACAGCCCCCCAACCCATCTTATCTAACACTTCACCCCGTGGCATCCCAGCGCTGCCCACCTGCGGCGTCTGCGTCTTGACGCGCGCGTCGTTGACGATGCGTCGGATGTCGTCCACTTGCTGCGAGGGCATGGGGGTGGCCTCCTTCATTGCAATGCCGCCGTCCTGCAGGGGGGTGGATGGGGAATGGAGGGGTGGCGGGGGAAGGAGGGAGGCGCGGTGAGCGACAGAAGTGGGAGGGGCACAGCGGGGGGCACCTTCAGTGCCGGCCCCGCAGCCGTCACCCCCGCAGCCGTTGAACCTCTCTTAAGCGGTCACCAGCCCATCCCCACATACACCTTGCCTTCCCTCCCGCAGTCACATTGCCACAACCTTGCCAGGGCCCCACATCCCGCGTAAAAATCCTGCACATCTCAAAGCCTGCCCAGACAACACGAGAGCTGCTTGATCTGATCTGCCATCACCCTCGCACAAACCAGCACTCCCCCACCCTCTGCTACTGCTTCATGCGGACCCCCAGTGCCCACCTGGAGCTCCTCCGGCAGGTGCCTTAGGCTACCCAGGGGTATTGCTCGATCTACCCCCCCAAAAAGAAAAACGGCCAGTGCTGCGTGCTCGCCCTGTGCCCACCTTGAGCTCCTCCAGCGGTTTTGCGCAGGAACCAGGGGTACTGCTTGATGTCCCCCCCTCAACAAAATCGGCTAGTGCTGTGTGCTGCGGCCCACCCCACCTTGAACTCCTCTGCCGGTTTTGTGCAGGAGCCAGGGGTACTGCTTGATCTACCCCCAAACAAAACAAAAAAACGGCCAGTGCTGTGTGCTCCCCCAGTGCTCACCTTGAGCTCCTCCGGCAGGTTGCGCAGGAACCAGGCGTGCTGCTTGATCTGTGCAATGGAGATGCGCTGCGTCGGGTTGGCTACAAAGATGCGGGAGATGAGGTCCAGGCACTCGCGGGAGAGGTGGAGGTTGGAGGGGAAGGAGTACTTGACAGACATGATGCGCTGCATGGGACGGGAAGGAGGTGCGGCGAGCAAGGTTGAGAGGCGGTGGGGGGGCGTAGCAAGCAGGGAAGGAGTGCCTTGACAGACATGATGCGCTGCACAGGAGGGAAGGAAAAGTAGGGTGCGGCGAGCAAGGTTACGAGGCGGTGGGGTGGTGGCGAGCAGGAGAGGAGTGCTTCGTCAGACAAGATGCGAAGGAGTGTGATAGACAACCCGCCCTGTGAAGAAACTTGTGCCAGTGAGCACTCTCCTAGTCCCAGGCATGCACGGTGCCCTGCCCCCAACTGCCTTTGCCCACATGCTCAGCCAGCCGGTCACCTGGATTGTCTTGCGGAAGTTGCGTGGGTCCGCGGGGTCCTCAAAGGGGTAGGCCCCCACCAGCATCACGTACAGCGTCACGCCGCAGGACCACACATCCGCAATCTCGCCGTCGTACTGCAGGCGGGAAGCGAGAGGGGTGGTGGGCAGAGGGCGGGCAAGGTGAGGAGCAGCAGCAACGGTGCCGGTGCAAGACCCTATCCACAGGTGCCGGTGCAAGACCCTATCCACAGATTTCCACCATACGGCAGGCGAGAAGAGGGGCAGGTTTGGAGGGCAGGGCAGGAGGAGGAGGAAAGAGGGCGGGCAAGGTGAGCAGCAGCAGCAGCAGCAGCGCAAAACAGCCATGGAAGGGTGAGCAGGATGTGGGAAGAGGTGGGGATGGCAGGTGCAAGTAGGCTGTGCAGGCTGGGCAGGAACAGCAAGGCAGAGCGGCGCAGTGCACCTCGGCCCTGCCCCTGCCCCTGCCACATGCCCGCACTCCCACACACCAGCGCCCCGCCCCGCACCTGCTTTCGTGAGAGCACCTCCGGTGCAATGTAGGCGGGCGTGCCCACTGTGGACTTTGGCTGTGAGTCAAACACGGCTGCAGGAGGAAGCGGATGGCCATAGGCAGGGAAAGCGGGGTGGCTTCAGAAAGAGGCAAACGGGCTGGCGGTCATGCTGCTGAAGATATAGGGAGCAAACCCGAGCAGCGCAGATTGACAGCACACCAAGGCAGCACAGGCCGAGCCACGAGATAGCAGCACAAGATGTGGGTTGCGTGGCACGGCTGCCGGCGGCGTCTTGCCAACTGGCCCGACCACCAGCTCTCCCAGGCACCTGATTTGCTGTACCTGCAGCAACCAGGAGGGGTGGGTAAAGTGGGTAACATAGGTGAGCAGGTGAGGGGGGCGACCACAGGCACATGGGGTCACCAACTGTTCTATTGCAAACGGGTCTCTGTCTGTGAGAAATAAGGCAAAGCGAGGGAAGTGGCGTGGCAAGCCCCGGAAACGCCGTGTCACCCCCTGCTCTTGCCCACATCTCTGCCGCGTGCATCCACCAACTGCTGCCTGCTCCCCGAGTGCTCACCCAAAGTCGCAGATCTTGAGGCGGGGCGCTGGCCGCCCATCCAGCAGCGTGTTCTCCAGCTTCAAATCACGGTGGCACACGCCCTGCAGGGGGGAGGGGTGGAAAAACAGCCACATTCGTGTGCTTGCCGTGCGCGTGTGTGCGCATTGTGCAGGGCGAGAGGCGTGTTCAGCTTCGGGGTGGCATCGCTGATGCATGCCTTGTGGGGTGAAGGGGTGTGGGGAGCAAAGTGTGTGTGTGCGGCAGCAGTGCATGGGCAGCATTGTGTGTTGGCCCCGGCCTCCTGCTGGGACCATCTCAGCACCACCCGCTGCGGCGCACATGCACAATGCACAGCAACGCCTGCCTGGACCCAGCATGGGGTGGGCAAATGGTGGCGGGGAGCAGCATGCGCCGGCGGCGCTGCAAACGGCGCTAGGTGGCATCACTCATGCACGTACGGCTGCGCTCCCCCAGGCACCGCCCTGGCTGCCGCAACCCTTCACCAGCCCAGCAACGCTTGATCACAGCTCTAAGTAGACAGGGCACGCACACAAAACTGCCGTGCCCAGTCGCCGCCCATGCCCTTTGGTGCCTACCCTCTGTACTCTATTGCAACACGCCCCTGTACTAGGTGAGTGTCTGAGCGCCCACCCGGCGCCCCCACCGACCCCACCTCCCGTTGGTGGGCCCCACTGCTGCGCTGCCCACCCCCGCACCTCTCTATGGCACCATGCCACCCCGGAGATGAGCTGCTGGAAGAAGTAGCGCGCCTCATCCTCGCTGAAGCGGTTGGCTTTGACGATTCGGTCAAACAGCTCGCCCCCGCTGGCATACTCCATCGCAATGCCCAGGTGGGTGCTGGTCAGGAACACCTGTGAACAAGGTGGGTGCTGGGCGCTTGGCTCACGGCGGGATGCTGTGGGTTTGGGGGGGCCACAATGAGTGGTGGGGGGCGCGGTCCCGCAGCCTGTGCCCTTCCTGCGCACCCGCCCCACGTGCGCCCACCGTTCCGCCGCCCCTGCTGCTGCAGCGCACCTCCTTGAAGCGCACGATGTTGGGGTGTCCCGACAGCATGCGGTGATTGATGATCTCACGCTCCACATTCTTGTCGATCTGGGTGTGCAAGGGAGTGCGGGCGCGTAAACTTGCGGCACGTAGCTCGCTCCCCTCCCACCCGCCAGCCGCCGGCCCCACCCGCCGGCAGTTCTGACCGCCCTGCCCTCTCTTGCCTTCGGTCATCCCCCACGCCCCTTCCTGCCTCCTCCGCCAGTTCCAGCGCCCCCACGCACCTTCTCTCCCCGCTCAATGAACACCGTCACCGCAACCAGCTCCCCCGAGTCCTTGGCCCGGCACAGCTTGGCCACCCCGAAGTTGCCGCTGCCAATGTCGCGGATCTGCAGAAGTGGGGGCAAGCGGGGTCGGTGAGCGCGGCGGGCGCCGGTCACCCCTTAGAGGCGGGCGGCCGGCCTTCACCGTCCCGGCGCTCACCAGCTCATACTTCTGACCCAGATCCATCTCTGCTAGCGCCCTGATAGCGCCCCGCTCGCCGCCCGCCTGAGTTCAGCAGTGTTCCGAGCGGAGAGGTGTGTGCGGACAGGCCGTAAACGAGTTGGAGAACAAGCGTGAGAACGGCTGAGATCGGCGCAAAAAGACGCAGCAAACGGCACAGAATGGAGACTGTGGGGGCCGCCACGCGGGCGCAGAGCCCACTTTCGCGGAAGTTGCAGGCGGGTGAAAAGGTCGGCCAAAGCACGAAATGTGGGCACCTCGTGGCCGGGGAGCAATCACACTACCCTGACACTACCCACAGTGTGCCTGTTATTTCAGCACAACCTTGCACAAGAGCCACAGGTCGCGCGCTCTCTGTCGGGTGGGGCGGCCCCACCCGAACGCACTGCGGGAGCACCTCTGTACTGCCCCTCCTCTGGCAGCAGTTCTGTCATTGCCCTCTCTTCGGCCACTTCAAATATCCCTGAACACGCCGTGGCGGCGTGCAAAGTGTTCCCGCAGGTTGACTGACCGGCTTGTTGCCCACCCAACCGACCACCTGCGACCGGGCACATTGGTGCAAGGCCGCTAAGGTGGGCGCACCGAGGATGCATGCTTGCAGATGGGAACCACCTGGCACAGCTGTGACGCACGCAATCTGGGCCCATACACCCTGGCAACTACCAGCAAGTCTAGGCGAGGATTGTTATGCATGCGGCAACGATGAGCCCCGCCTGGGCACGATTGGCCCTTCAACTACCCACCTAACCAACTAGAGCATCTGGACCATGCAGCTGACCTCCTCCCTGCAAGCACGCCACCACCGGCGCCGGTCTAAGCTTCTCACCGAACAGGCAGGGTCGCACCCCGTGGCTGCCAGTGCGCTGCCCTGCTGGCAGCACATGAGACAATGTGTTTGCCTAGGGAGATCAGGGGGCACACTTTTGCCCCTGGCACCGCACCGTGCCTGCTCTCCATCCCATGGCGCTTGCGCTTGCCTGCTTTCGGGAATGGCAAGGGACTGACGTGTGAGGCATGCTGACATGCCGCATGCACGTGTTGGAATGCGCTGCAGGGACTGGCCTGCCGCCTGCCGGCACGCCTGCTGCCATAGCCCACCAGAGGTGACAACACAGGCTGACGTCCCCAGGCTGAATACCTGTTGGAGGGTCGTATGCCCGATCTGGCGATGTACACTGATTACAGCAAGTTTYGAACAGTAGCTCGGAAGAAAGAAAAGGTGCTGCACAGCGTGCGCTGTGCGCACACGGAKCAAGCACGTGCATGCATGCAAATGAGGTGCGCACGAAGCCGGGCAGGCAAGCGGGGCAGTCGGGGCTGCTTTGCGGGCGCCCCCTGCACCGCCGCCTGCTGCTGGACCTCAGTGCCGCGATGGCCTGCCTCCCCCCACAATGTCTTTATTCCATTCCACCTGCCTCTGGCCCTCCGATCATCACGTCACCTCACATCACATGGTGGCCAGCAGGCGCTCCACCGCAGCATTAACGTTGCCCCCCRAGGCCACCAGCGCCCGCACATTGGCGTCCCGGTCGTAGAACCCCATGTCCTGCAGCTGCTGCAGCTGCGTGGCATAAGCCTCCTCTGGGTTAGCTRGCGGGGCGGGGGCACCAAAGCCCATCCCGCCCAGCCCTCCCATCCCTCCCATGCCTCCTCCCATGCCGCCGCCGGCGCCCCCTCCCAGCATGCCCATGAGGGCGCCGAGGTCGGGCATGCCGCCGGCGCCGGCACCGGCGCCGGCGCCGAAAGCGCCCCCTGGGGCGCCCATGCCGGCGGGCAGGTCGGGGAACAGCCCGGTGCCCTGAAGTTCTTGCATGGCCTGCAAGAAAGGGGGCGGGGGCAGGGGTGGAAGGCATGGGGCAGGTGGTTGGTGTTGGTTGGCACGTTGGCTGGGGCATGCAGGAGCACAGTTGGCCCCACGTCACCGCAGCAGGGTGCAGCCCGCCTTTTACCTGCATCATCTGCATCACGCCCATGCTGCACTATCTCTCCCTCCCTCCCTCCCTCCCACAGCGCAACTCCCTCCCACAGCGCAACAACCAAACAGCTGCACATCGTCCCTCCATTTCCCGCCTCCCTCCCCTGCAACATCTGCTGCACGGCATTGCTGCGCTATCCCTCCCTCTCCGTCCTTGGCTCGACAGCCCAAAGCTCCACATCTTCATTGAAAGATCCCCCCTTCCCTTCCCTTTTTCTTCTTGTGATCTTCTTCTTCTGCTCCTTCCTTCCCTTACTTCCCCCCCCCCACTCGTCTGGTGCATGGCGTACTGCGCCATTCCTCCCTCCCTCCTCAACTGAACACCGAACTGGCTGCACATCACCCTGCCCCGTACCTGCATCATCTGCTGCATGGCATGCTGCGCTATCCCTCCTAAACACATCATCATATAGAGAACAAACCTGCCCTTCCCTTCTTCTTCTTCCCTCCCCGTCTCCCCCCCACCTGCATCATCTGCGGCTGCATGGCATGCTGCGCTAGCCTCCCTCCGTCCCTCCTCAACTTGCAAAGCCCAACAAGATGCACGTCACCCACCCCCGTACCTGCATCATCTGCTGCATGGCGTGCTGCGTGCGGGGGTCCATCATGGCCCTCAGGCGCTGGGGGTCCGACAGCATGGCACGCATCTGCTCGCCCAGTGCAGGGTTGGACGCCACGGCGCTGCAGCAGGCAGGCGCGCAGGAGAGGAGGCAATACCGAGAGGGCAGGTGAGCTGACAGTGTGCCTTCGATACATAGGGTTCTGTTTGCTGTAGCATTACCTCCACCTGCTGCTGCCCCGCCTCGGGCGAGGCCGACGCTTGCCACCTCTCGGGCCCCTCTCGCACTTCATGCCCTGCCACTCTTTCAAGCCCCGCCCCCTCACCTCTGGTACACCTCCATCTGCTGCTGCCCATTCTCTTTGGCATCACAAAGCACCACTCAAACACACAACAGCCCCCGGTTGGCACCCCCCCAACCACTGCCGCCCCCTCACCTCTGGTACATCGGGTTCTGCTGCATCATCGCCTCCATCTGCTGCTGCCCCTCGGGCGAGGCCAGCATGGCCKMCATCTGCTGCTGCATGAGCTGCTGCATGGCCGGGTCAGCCATCATCCCTTGCATCGCCTCCTGCATGCCCGGCGCCGACATCATCTGCTGGCAGGGAAGGGGGGTGCGGGGACAGGGCAGGGTGGGAGCATGGTGGGTGAGCGCGTGGGCAAGGGGAGAGGACACAGGGCCAGAGAGGGGATGATGGGTGAGCAAGAGGAAGGACCAGGGCGGGGGCGGGGAGCGGGGATGGTGGGGAGTAGGGGGCAAGGGGAGAGGACGCAGGGCCAGGGCGGTTGTGAGCGGGGATGGTGGTGAGCAGGGTGCAAGGGGCGAAGACACAGGGCCAGGGCAGGGGGGTGAGATGGTGGGTGAGCGACGGCGAGGGGGTGGATGGGTGAGGAGGGCGATAAGAGAGGAGAGGGGAGGGGCGGGGCGGGGACTGGGCGTGGCAGCGGGGAGCCTAGTGACAGGCAGGGGTAGGGGAGGGTGAGGAGGCAGGCGGAGGAGCAAGCGTGGGAGCAAGCGAGGGGTTGTATGGGCGAGGAGACCAGCCCAGCACAGCCCAGCACAGTACAGAGCCTTCTCAAGCAAGCCCACTGCCGCACCTTGCTGCCGTTTGCCCAGCTGCCCAGGGTTGATGATATAACCGTGCACATCACAGCACATTGTGGCACAGCGCGGCACAGCCCCACACCTGCTGCAACTGCTCAGTGTCCATGCCCCCCATGCACAGCACAGCACAGCACAGCGCAGCACAGCACGGCACAGCAAGACGACCTCACAGCTGCGCACCTGCTGCATCTGCTCAGGGTCCATGCCCCCCATGCCGCCCATGCCCGCAGCTGCTGCRCCTCCAGCGCCAGCGCCAGCGCCGCCGCCAGCCGCCGCCCACGGGTTGGGCAGGGGGGCCTCGTTGGGAGCGCCCCCTGGCTGCTGCTGCTGCTGCTGCTGCTGCTGCTGTGCGCCGCCGGTTCCGGCTGGCTGGAACAGGGCTGCGAATGGGTTGTCAGCCGGGGCTGCCGCGTTGCCGCTCATCCCCTCATTAGCTGCGTCCTCCAGCGGCTGCAGAGGCAGGCGGGGTAGGGCGGCAGCTTTTCCCTGTCAAGCTCGACAGCATGGCGCCCCTTCTRTCTCTGCCCCTATGCAGCCGAAAGGCAGCGTGCCACAGCACGGGCTGCGAGAGCAACGACACACCATGAACACCGCTCATCAACATGCAGCGGCAGCATGGCAGCAGAAACACATGCTTGCAGACCCAGGGACAGCAGCGGCGGTGGCAGAAGCGACAAATGGCGGCAACATTGGCCAACATCAGACAGCGGCAGCACATGTGTGCTGGAGGCAACGTTTGCAGACAGCAGCAGCGGCGGTACGTATGTGTGCTGGGGGTGCGCTGACCTGCATGGTCGAGTGCATTTGGCGCAGGGCATTGAAGCCGCCGGGCATGGACTCGATGTTGCTCATGGCGCGGTCCATGTTGCGCATCTGCTCACGCATGAGCGCCTGAAGGGAGGGAGGGAGAGAGGGGGGACAGCAGATGAAGAAGGCATTGGTCAGCGACAGGCTGGCGCGGTGGAGAGGGCAGCCAGGCTCCGCTGATGCGTGAGCAGATGCCTGAGGAAGGAAGGGGTATAGCAGATGAGAAAAAGACGTTGGTCAGCATACAATGCTCCCGAATCAGCGCATGAGGGAGGGAAGAGGGACAGAAAAGAAAGAAGATGATGGTCAGCGACAGGCAGGTGCGGTGGAGAGGGCAGCCATGCTGTGCATCTGCTCACGCGTTGGAGCGCCTGGCAAAGACGAGAACAAGGGAGGCAGAGCAAGTTCGCACAGGCAGCAGTCGGAGCAGGTTGATCACGGCGGGGAAGCGGGTGGGTGAGGCACCACCGCCCCTGCCTTCCGTCCCCAGTCACTCAACCGCAAGCCTSTGCCTTTCTGCCCGCCCGCACGCCGCACTCCTTTTATTCACACGCACGAACATAAGTGCATGCACCAGCCAGGTAGCCACCCACCGGGTTGGACATGACTTGGCTCATTTGGCGCAGGGTGTCTGGGTCGCTCAGCATGCGCCCCACCTGCGGTTGGGGGAGGAGCAAGTAAGGCAGGGTCCCGTTCACCATTTTTACATATCTGCCCTTCATATGTTTACCCTTCATAAATATCTATACCCTTTTTATAAAGCCTTTGTACAAAGGCGGACCTTACCAAACAAGAGACCCTTGTGGGGAGGGAGAGGGGGAGGCACAGCGGGTGGAGCGGGCGGCGACGGCAAGAGGACC
>JTEE01000083.1:74761-85327 GCA_002896455.3 Chlorella sp. ArM0029B | reverse complement strand
GCGCTGCGGCAGGCGCCTCGGCTGCCGCTCCCTTCCAGGCACAGCCCACCACCTCTGTGCCGCTTTGCTGCGCCCTATGTTGCACCGAAGGATTCTCATCACACCGAAACGGCCGTCAGCGTCCGCGATCACCAGGATTGGCACCCACCGTAGGACTCCACCGTCAGTGCGTCCTTCAGTATTTGGCCCTTGTAGATGAGTTTCAGGGACTCGGGCTGCACATCCCCGCCCAGCTTCTCGGCTACAGCGGCCTTCAGCTCGGCGACCGAGATCGAAGCCTCCACATTCTCTAGCGTGAGCGTGTCGCTCGGGCCGCCCGTGACCTGCTTGAACTTCAGCTTCATCGTGGAGGCGCTGGCACGAGGCAGAGAAACCGCCGGCTCTGGCTGTGGCGCACATGAAAGGGGAGGGCGGCCGCCTGCCAGCGGGCACGGCAGGCAAGCGCCCAAGCTGGGTTGATGAAGGCTTGTCCTCTGTACAGCGTTTCAGTATGGTGTGGCAAGCATGCATCCACATCCAACGAAGTTCTTCAAGAAGACATTGCCTCAAACCTCAGGCTGCGAACAGTACATACAGGCCAACCTTCCTTGCCCAGCTAGCCTCCGCTAGCGCCTCTCCCCCGCCAGGTTTCAAAGACAGTTTCGATTGCCAGGTGTACCTGCGCCTGTCCTCGAGCTAGAGGGCACACTGTGCAGTCACAACTCAGACACACACGCACACACAGCTGCTGCATGTGGTGACAGTATGACCCCACCATCTGCCTCCGCAACAAACACACTCTGCCCAGCCTGTGTGCGCCCTGTGCCCCGAATCCTCTGCTGTGATCCAGCGGGCATCGGGAGAGTGCATTACAGCGGTGGCACCACCCAGGCGCCGCCGCCGCAGCTAGCGCGGCGGCCGGACGCAGACACGCGCCGCCCAGCCGGCCACGCCAGCAGGCTGCTGCTGCTGCTTAGCGGCCGGTGGACTTGGCGCCCGCCTTGCCGCTGCCGGCGCCCTTGGGCATGTTCTTGGACGCCTTGCCGCCGGCGGCCTTGGCCACTGAGCGCTGCGTCTGCTTGTCAGCCTTCACCTTCTTGCTGCGCTCCTTGATCTCACTGCACAGACATTGTGGGAGGGATGGGTTTGGAAGCGAGGTGTCAGAGAGGTGTGTCGGGGTGAGGGTGGAGAGGGTGTGGGGTTGAGGGCGGAAGGCAACGGAAGGCGGGGTAAAGAGTGGAGGGCAGCCCCAGGCAGGAGTAAGCAGTACGGCGGCGGTGCCTCGGCGGGGGTCCTGCTGGCAGCAGGAAGCTGCCTGATGCTAGCTGCTGCTGATGGTGGTTCTCGCTGAAGGACAGGCCGTCGCAATGGCTGCTCGGGCGAGCTCTGCGTGACACTGCTGCTAGCAAGATTGTGGGTGTTCACGCTGGGGCCCGGCGTGGCAAAGTGCCGCTCTGGCCGTGCTGCGCTGGGCAGGCCCACCTCGCCGCCTGCTGGGCAGCTGCCGGCTGCGCCTCACTGCCAACGCAGCTTCTTGTTGGCGTGCATGACAATGCCGCTGCAAACCGCCGCCTCTGCACCCGTTGCTGTTGGGATGGACAATACCCATGCTGCGCTGCCGCCAGTGTCAACTGCGCTCCACGGCTGGCGCTGCCACCGTCGCTGCTAATCTTGCATCGCCTGGTGGCGCTCCCCCCCAAGCTGTAATGCCGCCGCCCAGCCGCAGCAAGCCAGCGGCAGCAGCAGCAGTATGGCCAAGCTGGCGTGCCATTGCCGCAAAGCGGCTCCCAACATACCACCACAGTCCACCCTGTTGCCACGGCCAGCCAGCCAGTCAGCCAGCCAGCTCACTAGCATCGCCATCAATCAATCAATCAATCAAGACGTGGACCACCAAAACAGCCCAACCGCGACCACCTGTGGAGGTGGACCCAGCTCACCGCAGGGCCGCCTCGCGCGAGGCCTTGCGTGCCTCGGGCTTCTCGCTCTTCTTCTTCTGGATCACCTCCATGCTGGCGCCCGCCACCGAGCGAGTGGCAGAGCGGGTCACATTCCTCCGCTTCTTGCGCGCCACCTGGGCCTCAAGATCCTGCAGGCGCCACGCAGGTGTGGGAGATGCAGGCGGGGCGGGGCACAGGAGAGGGGTTGGTGTGGAGGAACGGGGGAGGCACGGGTGGTCGCGAGTAGCGAGCGAGGAGGAGACGAAAGGCTCTGCACCATGGCAGGTCAATTCCGCCGTGCTGGGCTGGTGGGCGTGTGGTGCTGCCTGCTGGGCGGGTGCGCTGCCGCCGCCCCCGTTTGCTGAACTACAACTTGCTGCAGCCTCCAGATGCTGCTGCTGGGCGCGCCCCGCTTTGCCCTGGTCCAGGCAAGGCTGCTGCTGCCCGATGTGAGCGCTGCCCACCGCCCGCGCCGCCTGCCAGCCACTCCAAATGCCGTGCCAAGCTGATGTTCCAGCCGGCCCCGCGGCAACAGCTGAGCTGCTGGTGCGACGAATGCTTCCATGCGCCTGCCGGTGCCAGCATTGCTGCTTCTGGAATCGATGCTGCGCTGCCCAGAGCACCACTGCCGCTCTTTGGCGCCGTGCTGCCCTGCCCCTTCACGCGCGTGCGCGGCCCGCCACTTGGTGTCCAGCTGCCTGGCGCCCTCCCTGCTGCCACTGCCTGCCCAGCCGCTGCCCATTGCGCCTCATTAATCCCGTCTCCTGCAGTAAACCGAAAATGAGCACAGCGCCCCAAAGCTGACCCCGCCAACATTGCCGGCCCCAGCCCCCGCTGTGCCCGCTGCGGACCTTGCGGTGGGCCTTGCGGTACAGGGTGGTCCATGCCAGCTTGGCGGGCCTCTTGCGCTGGAGGAACAGCGAGCGGCACTTCTGCTTGAGGAACAGGAATTGCTGCAGGCAGGCGGGCGGGCGGGAGAGGGGGCGGGGCGGGGCCCGCGGGGTGAGTGGCAACGGCGGCGTGTGCTTTGCCAGCAATGCCTGGTGAAGATACTGGCTTTCCAAATGCTGCGCATGCTTCTGCATAATGCCTGCATAATGCCAGCATGCCTGCTTGCCCTGCTGCTGGCTCTGCGTGCGCCGCCTGCCGCCGCCCGCACCTGGCCGTCAACGCGGATGTAGAGGACACCCCGGCCAGGGTAGATCCGCAGGCCGCTGAAGCGGCACGTCTGGGTCCTGCAACAGAGCAAGGGCAGGTTAGCACCCTCGGCCACAGGCTGGCCTGGGCATTCCCCGCCGGCTGCATTCCCGCTGCATGTCCCGCCACTCACTTCAGCACCATCTTGGCCTGCAGGGCAGAGGTTCAGGGGGTCGAAACGGTGCTCAGCGTCCGCAGGCGGCGCTGCGATGGGCGAGCGGCCAAAGTGGCCAAGCACAGGCTCGCTAGCACAGGCCGGGGGCGCTGCTCACCTGCTCCTGAACCCAGCCCAGTCAAAGAGGGCACCGTAGGCCGCCGAGGGGGCCTTCTGGGCGCAGGTGCCACGCTGGCCGGCCTGGGACCCAGGTCCCCTCCCCTCAGAGTTCCACATGCTCCCAAACTGCGTTGCCTGCAATTCAGCCGGCAGTGCAGTTATCGTCCGGCATTCAGCAGCGCCGCAAAGGGCTGCAGCGCTCGGTCAACGAGCTTTTAGACTTTCGTATCCCCAAGCGAGCGGGCAGCGGTCCGGCAGCCCAATTGCACGTCCGGGCAGTGTTCTGGATCCCATAGGCAGCGCAGGGCCCGGCAATGGAAGCAGACCCGCACGGGGCTGGCGCCCCGCCAGCTGCCGAGGCTGTCCACGAAACCCACTCCGACGACAACCTGCTGCTTCCAGAGTCGGCCTCTGAGCTGTCAGCAGGAGGGGACGATGGACCGGAGACCATGAGCGCCGAGACTCAGACGGCGGTGGCGACAGACGCGGCGGTGCAGTATGAGGCGCCCGGTGCGGGTGCCGACGCCGAGGAGCTCGCCTTGCAGCTGGACTCCCCTACGCTGGCAGCTTTCCTGGCAGCCGCCGCGCCACTCTGCGAGGCGGCACTGCAGCAGAACGAGCTGGCAGATGCACTGGCCGATGAGCTGGCAGCGCTCGTGGACGAGGAGGGCGGCGAGGCGGGTGCTGGCGCCGGCGCCGCCAGCCGCGCCACTGCCACTGGGCTGGCTGAGCACTTTAGCTTCTCAGACCTGGTGCACAGCAAGGGACGCACGCTGTCGGCAGTTGCCTGGCACCCAGCACGCCGAGGCGTGGTGGCCGTGGCGTGCACGCAGCAGCACACGCAGCAGCAGCGCGGCGAGGGGCAGGCGGGGGAAGCCGGCGCCGGTGCCGCCCATGGCGTGGCAGCCCAGGCGCAGCAGGGCACGGGGCGTCGGGAGGTTGCAGGCGGTGCACCCGCAGGGGCAGCTGCTGCTGCTGCCGCCGCATCTGCTGCCAATCCCTCAGCCTCCGCTGCAGCCTTGCACCTGCGCCAGCCGCCCCCCGGCTGCATATTGGTGTGGAGCCACGCAGACGCCATCCACCCAGAGCTGGTGCTGCAGCCGCCCGCCGAGGCACTGGCGTTTGCCTTCCACCCCACGGCGCCGCACACCTGGCTGGCTGCGGGCCTTGCCACCGGCCAGGTGGCCCTCTTCAACCTGCAGCAGGCCGGCGCGGGGGCAGGGGCCGCAGGCACGGGCACGCCTTTGTCCGCCCAGCCCGATGGCAGCGCCGCTGGCAAGCAGCCCCAGAAGCCGCAGCGTTCCGCCTCCTTGCTGCTGCCGGATGAGGGGCGGGAGGATGGCAGCCGTGCCACCCTGCTGCTCCCCACCTTTGTCTCCTCTCCAGAGGCATGCCACCAGGCAGCCGTCACAGACCTGCAGTGGCTGCCGGGGGCTGTGGTCACAAAGGACGGACGGCTGGAGGCAGTGCCAGCCGCCGGCGCCACTGATGGCACTGGGGGTGGCACCGCTGCTGCTACTGCTGCGCCCGCCGTCGCAGAGAGCTGCACCCTGTTTGCCACCACGTCAGCCGACGACAGCCTGCTGCTGTGGGACATGCGCATCAGCACCCGCCACCGCAAGGCATCAACGAGAGGCGAGCCCCGGGTCACACCAGCTGGGCTGTGGGCAGGAGGGGCCATGCGGTCGGCTGCACAGGCATGGCAGCTGTTTCTTAGGCAGTATGAAACACCTTGTCACTTCCAGCCAACACGGTGAGGGTGCGTAGGCTACTCCGGCTTGCCAGTGACATGACCGTGCCAGCCTGCCACATGCCTCCCCTGTGCAGAGGAGGAGGCCCCCGACTGGAAGCCGGTGCTGGCGCTGCCTGCTGCCAGCCAGCCCCTGCTGGCCACTCGCTTCTGCCCCGACCCACGGGCGGGTGTGAACCGCTTCCTGCTGGGAGCACTGGAGGGAGAGCTGGCGGTGGTGGAGGCTGCCTCCTGCTTCCAGGAGCAAAAGGTGGGGTGGGGTGGCGTGGGGGAGGGGTTATGGGTGGGGGCATTCAGTCGTTCACGTTGCAGCGCTGCAGCAACACAACAGTGTGCTGCAGATGGTGGTGGGCGGGGCATGCTGTGCTGACCTTTAGAAGGGGTGAAGCGAGCCTGTGCTGGTTCACAGCTTGGTGGAGCACCTTGTGTTCCCCCGCGGACATCGCTGGCCAGCATTTGTGCATCGCACAAGCTGACCAACACACCGCACCATCCTTTGCTGCCTCCCTGGCTTGGCTGGTGCTGCTGCAGAACGGCGGCATGGCCAGCGAGTGGGTGCTGAGCACGTTGGTGCAGTCGGTGGGGCACACAGGGCGTGTAATGGCCCTGGCCCTCAGCCCCTTCTTCAGCGACACCCTGCTGGCGGTGGGGGACAGCGGCTTTGTGGTCTGGCGGGTGGCCGCCGGTGGCAGCGAGGCAGCAGGCGGTGCCACCGGCGGCGGCGGCGGCGGCGGCGGCGGCGCGGGCTCTGCAGTGCGCTGCCTGGCGGTGTATGAGAGCCCCTTCAGCGCAGAGGCGATGTACACATGCGGGTGCTGGAGCCCCAGCAAGCCAGGTGAGGGGTTGTGGGCTGGCTATTCGAGTGCTAAACGCAGAGCAGGCCTTGGGCAGGACAGTGGGAGCAGGGGCCGCAGCTGTGGGGAGCGTCAAGGAAGCCTGAAGCACAGGCGTGCTGTGTGGTCAGCTGTTGAGAGGACGCTATGTGCGTGGTGCGTGCTCACCAGCCTCCATATCTCCTTCTGCCACGGGGCCCACATTCTCCTGGCCTCTCGTCGCCCCAGCTCACGCGCACCCTCCCTGCCTGTGCTGCCCCTCCATGCCCGTGTTGCCCACGCAGGCGTGGTGCTGGTGGGGCGTGCAGACGGTCGGCTGGAGGCGTGGGACCTTCTGGACCGCTCCCACCAGGCGGCCATGGTGGCCCCTGTCGCACCCTGCGCCCTCACAGCAATGGCTGCCTCACCGGTGGCGCCGGCAAGCGCAGCCAGCGGGCGGGCCCAGCCGCAGCTGCTTGCGGTGGGGGATGCCGGCGGCACGCTGCGCCTGCTGGAGCTGCCGCGCATGCTGCGCCGGCGGGGCCACGCCGAGGTGCGTGCCATGTCAGCACTGCTGGCTCGTGAGCAGGACAGGCTGTTGGAAGCGACTCGGCGGGCAGAGGCAAGGGCTGCCCAGGCACGGGCCGCTGCCGAGCGCCAGCGTGCAGAGGCGGCGGCCGCTGCCCAGGGCGCGGCGCGCAGGCAGGAGACGGCAGCAGCAGCAGCGGCCAAGCCCACGGATGGGGAGGAGGAAGGAGAGGAGGATTTTACCGAGCGGCGGTACCTTGCGCTCGAGGCAGAGTGGAGGGCACGGCTGCTGGGTGGCGGTGGGGATGAGGCTGCGCTGCCTGCGGCTGCCTGAGGAGCGCCCTGATGGTCTTGAGCTTGACAAATCCCACATTTAAGATCAAGTTTCAGATATGGCAGTTCAAAGGGCGGCATAGGCCCCAGGCTGGATGTCGGCACTCGGCGGTGCGCCTGGGCGGAAGGCGGCCGGTCGAGAACGGCGCTGCTTGGCGCCGCGCCTGCTGTGCTGATGTCACGGAGCGCTCGGCAACTCCAGGAAGCGTAACGGCTGCCTTTGGCTTGTGAGATGGAACTGGCAAGTGGACAACGCGGTTGTGTGCAGCATTCGGGTCGTAAGCGCACCTCGCGAATGGGGGGCTGGTGGAACGATTTCACACGCGGCCTTTCAATCAGTTCTAGCAAGATGGCGAGAGGCGCAAGCTCCAACAAGCAGACAATACTAGAGGCAAGTCTCGCACCTCCTGCTACACCTGGTAGCGCTCTGCGGGCCTTCCCAGCCGCTCGGAGGTTGTCAGCATGCATCGGGACTCGCACAGGAAGCCCAGAGGCCGTCAGGGGCAGCGGCCGTCACGCAGGGTGCCGTGGCAGCCGGTGCTCGTGGGGCGGTGTGCGGGCGGTTGCCTGCCGCCGCGCACGGCTCTTGCCTTCATCTCGCAGCACTTCTTTGCCCGGCGCGCACCCTATGTTTCCCATTGAAACGCTTAGCTTTGGCAAATCCTGCAACGCCTGTAAAGAACTCACAGTTGTCCAGCACGCTCCTATGCTCCTCCCCGCGGCTGAAAGCCAACCAGCCTCCCTGCCTGCCTGCGTCCCCGCCGCCGCTCCACACTAGCAGGCCGGGTACCTGGGCCTCTGCACGCCGCAATGCATGCCTCCCACCTCCCTCGCCTATCCGCCCCTGCCTGCCCGCCCCTCCTCCCTCTCCTTTGCAGCAGGTGGGCTACCTGGGGCCTGGCTCATCCCGCCGCCCTCCTCCCTCCCTTTCCTCCCACACCAGCTGGTGGGCCACCTGTGCCTGCCCAAGCTGCGCTGCCGGCTCGCTCTGCCCGCCCTCTCCCCCTTTCCTCCCACATCAGCTGGTGGGCTCCCTGCGCCTGCCCATGCTGCGCCGCCGGCTCATCCTGCCCGCCCTCTCCCCCCTTGCCTCCCACAACAGCAGGTGGGCTACCTGGGCCTATCCATGCTGGGCTCCTGGCTCATCCTGCGCTGGGCCCTGAAGCAGATGGACCCAAACCGCTCCGCTAAAGCCATGGCCAAAGAGCGGCGCAAGGAGCTGGCGCGCAGGCTGGGGCGGGACATCAAGCTGGACGGAGGGTACGAGGATGTGAGTGGGTGGGGAGGGGCCTGGGCCGAAAGAAGGGGACAAGACATGGGAGTGGGATGGGAGGGGTGTGGACCTGGAGGGGGCGGAAGGGGGAGGCGGGGATTTGAGGGAGGTGGCGGCGGGGCTAGAGGGCGGGGCTGGACGTCAAGCTGACTAAACAGTGACGTCATCCGGCGATGAACACACTGAGAAGTGGCATGGATAGATAGATAGAAAGAGCAGCCGTCTCGATGTCAGCTACAATCCCCACAGCTTGCTACCGTGTGAAGACATTCGGCAGTATTCATCCTGTATCGGACTTTCTCGACCTGTTGATCGAGTCTCAACCGGCCCGCCCCGGCCCATCCCCCCGTGCCTTCATGATCGCACGCAGATTGTGGCGCAAGCGGTGATCAACCCTTAGCCCTCCCTCGCCACCTCCAGCTGCCGCACCCTCCTCCCCTGATTGCCCGCAGATTGTGGCGCAAGCGGTGATCAACCGTGTGAGCGCGCCAGTTCACCCCCCCCCCCTTGTATCGGACTTTCTCAACTGCTGAGAGAGATGCGCCTCAATCTGCCCTCCCCTTCCCTCCCCCCGTGCCTCCCTGGCCGCCCGCAGATTGTGGCGCAAGCGGTGATCAACCCCGCCTGCATCGATGTCACGCTGGCGGATGTGGGGGGGCTGGACCACATAATTGAGGATGTCATCCGCAACGTCATCACACCCATGCGCCACCCAGAGCTCTACTCCTCCTCTCTGCTGCGCCAGAAGCGGGGGGTGCTGCTCTACGGGCCACCCGGCACCGGTGCGTCGCAGCTCTTGCCTGCTGTGCTGCGCTGTGTTCCCCACAACGGCTGGCCTGCTGTGCTGTGCTCCTCGACACGGCTAGGGGTACGGGCGGGAGGGGAGGAGGCTTGGGGGCTGCGGAGGCACTGGGCGCGTGCCAGGCGGGGTACATGAGAGGGTGCAGGGCGGGGCACCTCGGGGCCGGGGGGAGCGCAGTGGCGGCAGAGAAGGGTTGCAGGCCTGCATTACCTTGCCCCCGTGCTGCACTTTAGGTCTGCCCCTCTCGCCCAGCACTCAGTGCTGCCAAAGAGGTCGAGAACCATGTGCGAATCCCCAGGAGCACACACGCCTGACCTCCCCACGCTGCCCGCTCCCCCTTTCCTCACTCGATCGAGCTCCTCCCCATGCCGCACGGCACCCCACACCTGACGCCACTCACCTTGCCCCCCGCCCCGCCCCCCTGCTGTGCTGTGCTCGTCATGCAGGCAAGACGATGCTGGCGAAGGCGCTGGCCCGGGAGTGCAACGCCTGCTTCATCCTGCTCAAGAGCTCCACCATCCTCAGGTCGGTGGGAGGGTGGATGGCACCCTGCAGAGACGGGCTGACATTCATGCGATGTGCACAAGAGGGGTGTTGGCGATGTATTGGCTGTTCAACAAATTGCGCACACGATGCAGAGGGGCGCTGGGCATGGGCTGTCGCAGCTGCTGCTCAAGAGCTGCACTATTCTTCTGGTGGGAGGGCAGCAGGCACGGCTAGGGCTGCTCTCTCTGCCAACACGCATTGGGGTATAACACTGGGGATGCTAGGCGGGTGATTGCCCGAGTGTCATCGTTTGCCCGCCGGCTCCCCTGCCCCTCCTCCCGGCACCTGCCTCCCTTGCTTCCTGTCTCTGCCCGTGCCCCTCCCTTTCAACCACACCGCCCTGCCCTCCCCTCCCCTTCACGGCCCGCAGCAAGTGGTACGGTGACAGCAACAAGCTGGTGGCTGCTGTGTGGAGCCTGGCCAGGAAGCTGCAGCCATGTATCCTCTTCATCGGTGGGTGGGATACTCGGTTAAGGCGGGTGGGAAGGCACAGGAGGGAGGGGTGCGCACTGCTGGTTTGCGTTGTAAACTGTTGGGGGGCACAGGGAAGGGGCCTAGATGGGCGCCTTCTCCTGTTGGGGGCACACACCTGGTGGAGTGCATCCGCTTGTGAATATGATCGTTCGTGACCATGAGGGGGGAGAGGCATGGGAGGTGATGAGGAGGCCACACTGCTGGGGTGCATACCCTGCATTGGTGGGTGCGCACTGACGTGGCAGCACAGAGAAGGAGGGGCCTGCGTGGGGTGCGTGGTGCTCATTGGGGGACACACCTGGTGGGGAGCATCACCCTATGATGGTGGGGGGGCACAGGAGGGAGGCGGGCACATTGATGATGTGCAACCCTTCCGGCAGTGAGGGTAGCGAGGGCCAGTGGGAGGGAGGGCGTTGGGGGCACGGTTCACTTGGTGGGTTAGGGGCAGCGTGCTGACGTGGGCGCAGGGTTGGAGGGAGGGGGGGGGGGCACCGACTTGCCCCAGCACCCCGCCCCGCCCTGCCTCACCCCACTGTGCGCTTGCCCCTGCCGTCCCACCCGCACACCTGCACAAGAGACAAGTCTTGAACGATGCTTAGACCCTTTGCTTCTGCTGCTTGTATTTCCGCACCATATCTCACCCGCTGCCCCTCGCCCC
>JTEE01000083.1:20838-45521 GCA_002896455.3 Chlorella sp. ArM0029B | reverse complement strand
GGGCGATTAGCGGTGAGAGGAGGTGGGGCTGAGACGGCGCCCAGGCCGACACAAGGCACGTCAGGCCCACGGCTGCGGGGGCGGGGAGGGAGGGGAGAGGAGGGGAGGGGGCACGCAGAGCGGTGAGAGCCGCATGCCACGGTATCCTGGGACAACCCGTCTTGTGGAATGTTTGCGGATATAGATACTCTGCGGGTCCTCGCTCCCACTGGGCCACGCCAGCAGCCGCCTGCACACAGCGCGTGCCGCTGTTGCGCCCCCACAGGCACGAAAATCGGTGGCCACCGCGCCTGCCGAAACGTGTGTGCTAGCGTGCCATTACCTAACATTCCACAACCATTTGTTTATAGTATAGTATTTTTTTATTTTTTTATTTTTCCCCCCCGAAACACTCACTGGTGGTCAGCGCGCCCTTGAGCGTGTCGGCGTAAATCTCTTCCGGTGTGAGCACCTTCTTGGCCTTGGGCTCCTCACGGGGGGGCGGCGCCGGCGGGGCGGGCAGCGGGGGGGCGGGCCACCGCAGCTCGCCGCTCTCAAGCACCAGGGCGCCCCTGCGCATGGGATGGGATGTGCAGGAGCAACAAAAGTGTTCAAGTATGTGGGCAGGGGGGCAGGGGTGTCCACAGAGGCCACCGCAGCTCGCAGTTCTCAAGCACCAGGGCACCCCCGTGCATGGGTTATATGGTGCAGGAGCAACAAAGGTTGAACAAGGGAGGGCAGGGGTGGCCTAGGAGGGGGGCGCAACTCGCCATTCTCAAGCATCCCTGTGCATGGGTTGGGTTGTAAACGACCGATGGCATGTTAGGCACAGCTTTCTTGATGCACCAGGAAACACACTTGAACGAAAGAGGGGAGAGGCCAGAGGCGCCGCAAATGTTTAGCTGCCAATCGCACCCACCCCATGCCTTGTGCCACATAACCATAACCTAGCCTGGCCAAACTTATCACCTGACAGCGCCGTCCTTGTGGTCGATCACAAACTGTTCCTTGTGGCCAGTGAAGGGGCCCATGCTCAGCAGGAACTGCGTGGGGCAGAGGGGAGCAAGGCGTGCACGAGATTGTCACAACAGCAAACACTGGTCAAGCAGCTATGGCGTTATTCAGAACGCTCGGAATGCCGAATGTAGAAGTGAGAATGCCTCAAAACTTTGCTTCAAAAGATAGGCGTGCACGAGTGAGACAGGCACAGGCAAAGGGAGTGCCCCGCCACTGCCAGAAGCGCTCATCACAGTGGACCGCTTGCAGTGTGTTGCACACAGAGGGCTGCACTCCTCCCCTGAACACTGGCAACGTTGCAACCCGGGGCTGCAGTGAGGAGCGACCCAAGTGCTTCACTCCTGTGCACTTGCCCCGTCCCAGGAGAAGCCACCCACCCACCCATCCACGTGAGACAAAAGTGATGACAACATGACCAGCACCAGTGCATCACCTCGCACACCTGTGCCCTGGCCCCACCCCAAAGAGAAGCCAGCCAGCCACCCCCCTTTCAGGTGTTGTTTGAGTACAGCTCAGCAGAAGTCAAAGAGCTTCACATGACCAATTAGCAGTACATGACCGCTAAGAGTACGATGACCAGTGGCAAAAGATGACCTAGCACCCTAAACAGAAGCAGCCACCCACCTTTGAGATGTTGTTTGAGTAGAGGGTGGAGGCCTGGGTGGGGAGGCGGGAGGGCAGGTCGCAGTAGCCGATGCACGTCACGCCGCCGTGCTTCACAACCTGACCGGGCACAGTCGTCTCCACGTTGCCGCCCTGCACGGCAGCGACCAGAGTAAAGGCGGGGTGCTGGTTTCAGAAGAGTGTGTGGAATGGGCTTGAAGGCAGCGCTCCGTTGGCGGTTCCCAACCGCCTCATCCATGCCCGGCAGGTTGGAAATGATGCTGCACCGCCTCCCGTGCGCGGAAGCACACCTCCCTTGTACAAAGAACAGTGGAGGACTGGCCCCCATCCACCTGCTCCGAGGCCAGGTCGACCGTCACGCTGCCCGGCCTCCCATGCCTCGAACACAAGAGTTGGACACAGCACTCTTCACTTGACCAAGGTAGACCAAGCCCACCCTCCCCACCTGCTCCGAGGCCAGGTCGACCGTCACGCTGCCCAACCTCCCCATGCCTCGAACACAAAGAGTTGCACACACAACTGTTCACTTGTGAGTGACAAAGTAGACCAAGCCTCACCTGCTCCGAGGCCAGGTCGACCGTCACGCTGCCCGGCTTCATGCTTTCCACCATGTCCTTCAGGATGAGCTTGGGGGCGGGCCTGCCGGGGATGAGGGCGGTGGTGATGATGATGTCCACCTCCTTGGCCTGCTCACGGAACAGGGCCATCTGCGGTACAAGAGAGAAGAAGTGCCGGGAGGACGGAAGGAAGGGGGAGGGGTTTAAGCGCGGGGCGGTGGCGGTGGTGATGATGCGTGGGCATGCCTTGACCTGCTCACGGGGCGGTCTGCAGGTGGTGATGGGGAGGAGGGGGGCAAGGAGAGGGAGGGAAGGAAGAAGGAGGGGGAGGGTTAGAGAAGGTAGAGCAGGCAGGGCGGTGGTGATGCGTGAGCATGCTTGGCCTGCTGACGGAACAGGGCCTTCTGCGGCAAGGGAAAGGGGGGAAGTGTGCAGGCACCAAAAGAAAGGAGGGAGGGTTAGGGGACGAGAGCGCGCGGCAGTGGTGGTGGTGGTGATGCGTGAGCATGCTTGGCCTGCTCACGGGGCAGGGCCATCTGCGGGTGGCGGGGGCCAAGGAGAGGGAGGGAACCAAAAGAAAGGAGGGTTGGCGAGGGTTGGAGCGGTACAACAGGCAGTGGTGGTGGGGCGTCGGCATGCTTGGAACGAGGTTATCTGCGGGTGGTGGGGAACACGAGAGGAAGGAGGGGACAGGGCTAGAGAGGTGCTGGGGCGGAGGTGGTGATGATGGTGTTGGCATGCTTTGCTTGGCGCGCCGCTGGGACAGGGCCAGGCGTGGGGAGCATAAAACAAACCCAAATCATCAACAATAGCTCACAGCCTGCCCCCCAGCTGGCCGTCAGGTTGCACCACCAAGCTGCTGGTTGGGGGGGACCACACTTGCGCAAGCGGCGTCCGTTCCAAGCAGCAACACAATGGGCGAACTGAAGGCCAACTGGGGGCGGCAGCAGCCGCGGTCTGTGCAATGTGTGGCGCAGCTCTCACCAAGACCAAGAGGTTGGCAAGCTGCTCGACGCAGGCCCTGCGGGGCCGGCTGTCACAAAAGGGCCGCCACAGATTCGCAAACCCTCTCACATCACCTGGGACACCACACACCACGTGGTCCACAGGGAATGCACACTCCAACCTCTTCAACGCCCCACCTTGGCGCCAGTACACTCCTTGCGCAACTCCTGCCTCCCTCAAACCCCGCCCACCCACAACACACAGTACCGAAGCTCCCCAGGCCATCGCCCCTGTTGCAGCCCCAAGTTTGCCGTCTGTTTTGTTCTGGGTCCAAACTGCTGGTTGGGGGGGACCTCACTTGCGCAAGCGGTTGTTGCAACCGGTTGTGCAAGCAGCGCCCACCCCAGGCAGCAGTTTGGACCAAAACACAACAGACGGCTGACTGGGGGCGGCAGCAGCCGCGGCGACGGTCTGTGCAACGCGTGGCGCGGCTGCCAAGCCCAGCCTGTGTGCAGCCCTCCTTCTGCGCCCTACCCTAAGCTTGCACCGACTCTGAAGCTCTGCCTCACCTCTGCCTGAATGCAGTCCTTGCTTACCCCCTGTTCATAATGCGCACATCCTTCACCCACATGCTGTGCACGCTGTCCCTCAGCTGCACCCAACCTTGGAGCTGTGCACAGCCCTCCTGCTGCACCCAACCCAACCTTGGAGCTGTGCACAGCCCTCCTGCTGCGCCCAACCTTGGAGCTTGCGCCTCACCTCGGCGTCGATGAACTCCTTGCTCATCTCCTGCTCAGAATGCTCACATCCTTCGCCCACATGCTGTGCACACTGTCCCTCAGCTGCACTCAACCTTGGAGCTGTGCACAGCCCTCCGGCTGCACCCAACCTTGGAGCTGCGCGCAACCTTGGGGCTGCGCTCAACCTTGGATGTTGCGCCTCACCTCTGCATCGATGAACTCTTTGCTCATCTCCTTGGCGTACCCGCCCTGCCCCTCACCGCTCTCCTCAATCTCGACAGTCAGGAACTCGGCACCCAGCGACTTGGCCTGCACAGGAAGGGGGGGGGGGAGAGAGGAGGGGGCAGGTGGGGCAGAGGAGATGAGCGGGAGGAGGGAGGGTATCGGTAATTGCAGTGCGGAGGTGTAGCAATGGTAAGGAGGCAGAGGGCGGCGATGGGAAGGAAGGGAGGTGGCACCGGTTGCAGCAGCGGCAGGGACTGCATGGCCCACATGTGTGCATGCGCCGCTACGCAGCGCTGCCCAATGTCAACAGTTGACTCTCAGCCTGGCGGGCGGGCCGGCGGGCCGACCGGCGGGCCGGCGGGCAGGCCGGCAGTTGGGACAGGAAGGCAGGCTGGCAGGCAGACTGGCAGGCAGACAAAAAGGCAGGCGGTGGGCCAGGCGGGAAGGCGGGCGGGCACACCTGCTCTGCCACTGCGGCACGTGTGTCAAACACGCGCACAATGGCACCCATGTTCTTGGCGGTGCCAATGGCAGACAGTCCTGCAGGGTCAGAGGCAGGGCAGAACGGTGCCGGGTGCCGGGGCCAGGTGGTCGGATGGAACTGAAAGCCCCCACATTGCTGCACACCCCAAAGCAATGCGCGGTGCCCATCGGGTCGGATGCTGCGCGTCCGACGCTCCTGCACACGCGGACGTCAGCAGCAGCAGCAGCATGATTCGGGTCACACACAGCCCTGCCCCTCTTTCCTCTCCTGCCAACCACCAACACCTTCTTGCACCCGCCAGCCCCTCCCAGGTTCATCCGCACCCACCCACCTGCCACGCCTCCGCCAATGACCAGAACCTTGGCAGGCGGCACGCGCCCGGCAGCCGTGATCTGGCCGGTGAAGAAGCGGCCAAAGTGCTGGGCCGCCTCCACCACCGCCCTGCGGAGACAAGCGGGGGCAACACGTTTGAGCCAAGTGGGAGGAAGGGCATGCAGTGGGCGAAGTGGGCGGCGATGGGGACAGGCATGCAGCCCTGCCTGTGCACATGCCTCCTGTCTCCACGGTGGGCAGGGGGCGGCAGGGGGCGGCAGGGGCAGGCAGGCGGGCAAGCAGTTTGGCCATCCCCATGCGGGCCAGAAAGAGGAATGGTGAGGCCGCCGCTCAATTTATGTGGCTATGTGCAGCCTTGGAGCGATGCCACCCCCACCTGTAGCCAGCAATGTTGGCCATGGATGACAGGGCGTCAAAGGTCTGGGCGCGGGAGATGGTGCGGGGGATGCAGTCCATGCCTGCAGCCGGCATGCCAGAGGGAAGCGGGCCGTGAGCAATGGTAGAACCACGCGCTGGTATGCTATTTCACCCACCACAGCCATCTTCCTGTCCGCCAGAGCGTCCACCCGAGAATGTTTCCCGCCCTCAACTGGGCGGCTCTTCCCCGCTCAACGGTCATACTCCTCGCCACAAGCCCATGCACAAGCCACACACACTCGATGCCACTCTATATCTCCGAGTCCGAAGTTCACACACACTCTTTGCCGCCCTATATCCGAGTCCGAAGCCAGTCTAATTATCCGAGCCCAAAGCCCATCATCTCTGCTCACCCAGCACGGGCATCTTCCTGGCCGCCACCGCATGCACAAGCCCACACGCCTCTTTGCCGCTCTATACTCCAGCTCGAAGCCTACACAGGCAAGCCCGAAGCCCTACACAGCAAGCCAGTCCTCACCCAGCACGGTCATCTTCCTGGCCGCCAGGGCATCCACCAGCTCCTTGTTCTGTGCCGGGTACAGGAAAGACACCAGGCGGCCGCCCTCCTTGAACAGGCTGACCTCCTTGGCCGCATCTGCGGAGGCGGTGCGGGGGGAGAAGAAGCACACTTTTGTGTTGCTGCGGCGCTATAACTGACTGACTGACTGACTGACTGGTGCGGGGTGGGTGGGTTTCAGAGCAGGCGGGCAGGGTAAGCGTTGGGGTGTGGCGCTTGGCAATCCGCTTCCAAAACGCGTGCTGCCAGAGGGCAGCAGGCCCCACACCTTGCAACATCCCAGCGCAGCACAGCGCAGCATGGGGCTCGGGTTGTGTGGCTCATAATTGTAGAATTTCTAAGAAATCGTTTCAAATCTGAGTCATTTTTGTAAATTCGCCTGGCCTCACCCGGCGGGCGGATCTTGAGCACGATGTCCTGCCCAAATGCATCCGTGGCTCCACCCAGAGTGGCGCCCGCAGCAATGTACTCCTCGTCCTGCAAGCACAAGGTGTGGTGTGGTGAGGTGGCAGCTGTGCACTCCAGTATAGCAAGACCGGTGCGATGAGGTGACAAGGCAGCTGTGGAGCAGGCAAGCAAAGCAGGGAGCAGCAAGGGATGGGATGGGATGGTGCATGGGCAGAAGACAGGGCGGTGTCCTGCCGCCGCAGGTGTTTCCTCGCCCTGCAGGGTATCTCGCGAGAGGCGCTGATGCGTGGGCAATTGTGGCGGAGCAGGGCCAGGATGGGGAAGCCACATGTATCTGATGGGGCACTCGTGATGCACAGGCATGCATTGAAGAGCAGGGCCAGGGGATCCTTGCATTTCTTGTGCAAGGCAAGCTGGGCGGGGTGAAATGTAACAAAACAGCTCGGACAGGCCGGCTGCGTAGCGGGCAGGAACTGCCCCGGCTTGAATGCTTCATTGCTTGCATGCACGTCTGCCCGTGACGGCCAGGCCCCATCTGCTCGCATCTAATCTGCTTGCTGGAAGCTCACCGAGAAGTTTGCCAGCGCCCCGGCGCCCTTCTCCACCACCACCGACTTGAAGCCCGCCTTGCGCAGGGCCGCCACCCCGGCAGGGGTCAGCGCCACACGTCGCTCATTCTCAAATGTCTCGCGAGGCACGCCTGCGCAGCAGGTGGGTGTGATTGCAGCAGGGAGTCGGGCATCGGGCAGCTGTTATCCAGGCCTGCCGCCGCTGTATCCAGGCGTATCTCCGCAGGGCGGGAGCGGCGCCCGCCCTCCCTGGCCCCACACCCCCTCGGACTTCTGCGGATGCCGATCGCACCACGCACCCACGCTCATCTCTCCGTAGGGCAGTCCGGCAGCAGCAAAGGAGGCCGCCTGGTCAGGCTTGGGACGCTGAGGTGCCTCTGGGGTGGCGACGTTGCTGATCGAGGCATATCGGCGGGAGACTGGCGCCCTTGCGCTGACCGCAACCGCTGCCGCAAGCCCGTGCGGGTGCTGGACTGTGCGCACAAGGGCGGGCACCGCCCGGTGCAGGCCTGCGTAGCGGGCCAGCATTGTGGGCCTACTAGATGCGATGGGGCCCGCAGCCGAGGCTTTCATAGTGGTGAGCGGCCAGGGTGCGAGGCACGGCCGGCCAGCAAGTCAAGGGCGCTGATAAGGTGAAACCCTGCGCGCTCTTCTCGGCTCGCCAGGCGTGAAACCCCAACTGGATGCAGGTTTAGGTGAGAAATAAAGCGTGCAGTGTGTTCTTGGGATGTTGCGTGACGGCCTGGCACGTGCACCTTGTCGCGGCGCGCTGGTTCTCGTCACCGTCCGAATGATGTTGATTTACTTGGGGATACTGGCACGCATGGCATATGTAGTGCGTCGGAACACCTTCACGGTCAACACCAGGACCGAACACTGGTCTGCCCCCACTGGCGCTGGCGGGAGCCGTCGCTACCCCACTCGCCCACTCGCCCCACTGGATGCATTGCATGGATGGGAGGGGCCTTTGAGCCGGCAACCCGGGGTTCAATTTGCCCCTGTGACATACCTGTGCTCTTGGGATGATGTACACAACACAGGCATGGTCCATGCAGTTTCCAGCCGCCCACCCACGCCCTGCCTGGCAACCATCAGGCGCTTGCAGTGGCTCCAGATGCCCTCCATATGGGTGCTGCGGCTGCCTCAACACGGCAAGTTCTTCCGTAGCCCTTTACGGAGGCAACAAGGCACACAAGTATTCGCCGCAAGGAAAGCTGGATACTCAATATCAAGCGCATGCCAAGAGATGTCTTGCTGTGCCAAACAGCACACAGCGAGCGGCCCTCACAGCGTGGCACGAGCACATCGCAGAGCAGACAGCTTGTCTGCCCAGCACTTGTTGGGGCTCTGAGAAGTCCAGGCAGCTTCCGCATGCATCTGCCGCCCACCGCCGACTCGCCATCAAACGCCTGGCGGGTGGGAGTGAGCAGGGCACATTGCAGGCCGGCGCATGTCGGCTTGAATGTGCTGCTCCCTAGGCGCATACCCCTGCAAATGCACACCGTAACATCACTGGAACATGAACATCGCCTCATGAGGCCTCATCTCGTGTTTCTTGACTTCCACCCCAGCCTCCATCGCAGGCCGTCCGCACGCCTGCATGTCTGCTCATATCGCATCCTGCCAAGACTAGAATATGGTAGCAAGGCTGGAGCCAGCGGAAGCGGAGCCCGCAGAAGCGGCGGGCCGGAGTGCAGCCAAACCGCGCAATGATGGACAGCATCGCAAACAGAGGTGGGAAGCTCGAGAGCCGCCCTACAGGGCTGCTGAGTGGGCTGCCCATGAACCTGTTCACTGTCGTGCAGCCCCTGTGGGTCATAACCGCGGCTCACACCGCCTCCCCATTGCAGCTCGGAACCTGGTCATTCCTCAGAGGCCGCGGCGGGCAGCTCTGACGCTCTGGTGCGCCGCAGCAGCCGAGCAGCGGCGGCGGCGACACCGCGCGACGACAGCCGCGCCGGCAGCAGAGAGCGGCAACGCAGCAGCAGTGCCGGGCGGTTGCCTATCACAGCGTGCGCAGTGGTGATTCACGAGCTGAATGAGGAGGCTATCGAGCTCATCTTCACTTTCCTGCCGCCGGAGGACTGCCGCAGCGCCGCAGCCGTGTGCCGCCTGTGGCGCCGCGTCCACAACTCTTCCACAAAGCTCTGGGGCAGCGTGCTGCTGTCAGGAGAGCGCATCATGCAGGTATGGAACCGGCCCTGCAAGTGGGAGGCGGGTGGGAGCGCCTGGGCAACCGCCTGCGCTCCTGGGTGCTGCCTTGAGCGCACAGCGTGACCCAAACACCCGAGCTTGAGCCGCCGCCACGGCTCAAGCTGCCCACCCTCTGCATCTCTCTGCACGGGCACCTAATACGCCCGTCTGTCTGCCCCCCGCCTGTCGCCACAGGCCGCCGCCTCATCGTCCGCCGGCAGCGTGATGGCCTGGCTGGGAGCCCGGCTGGAGGCGATGCGCTCGGTGCGCCTGTGGAGCCCCTGCCACCCGCTCGAGTCGTTTGCCTCTGGCCTGGCCCAGCTGCTGAGCCGGGAGGGGCGGCTGCAGGCGTTTAGCTACGTGGGCACGGACGCCAGCCTGTCGCGCCTGTTGGCAGAGGTGCAGGGCCTGACTTCCCTGCAGCTGCTCGACATTTTGGCGCCGGCGCTGGCGCCCGGGCAGGGCCTGGTGGTGCGGGCACGCGAGCTGGCCAGGTCAGGACTGGCAGGGGGGCTGGCAGGCAGGGGTGTTTGACTCGGGGTGCAAGTGGGCTGGTGAGGGCGGGGGTGCACGGCAGGCATGCCAGGCTGGCCAGCGCTTTGGGATGGCGTCCTTCTGGCTAGCTGGCCCGCGGGATGACTGGCACTTGATCGCCCGCCTGGGTGGGCTGCCTGGATAGCCGATTTGCAGCGTGTGCAGTGGAGGTGCACACGGGGGGAAAGTGCGTATGCTGGCCGTCCAGATGTATCCATTAGTTGCAGCAGTTGCCCGTATTGAGCACTTGCTGCCGTGTGTAGGCCACCGCCACTCACGTTCCTGCCACCCCCTTGTTGGGTGCTGCCACCCTGGTGCGCAGGCTCAAGCCGCTGCGCAACCTGCTCAGCCTGCAGCTGCACGCGCGCGAGATCCGGGGCTCGCTGCCCCCCGCGCTCTTCCGCTGCCTCAACCGCCTGCAGCACCTCTCCATTTCAGGTGAGCCCCGCTGGGGTGCTGGCACCGGCACCGGCACTGGGCTGGCAAGGGGTGGTGGGGGAGGCCGGGTTTGTTGGATTTGCCCGCCTTTCTTGCCCTGTATGTATCTGCCAGGAGTGTATGGCTGCGTGGTGTAGTGATACAGCTGCTCAGCCCCATGCCACGTCAGCGTTGCCGCTCCGCCCACCTCGGCCTTGTGCCCTGTCCCCCTCTGCCTATCTGCCACATGGTGTTTCATTCATTCTTTGATGTATTTAAAAAACGTTGCCCAAGGGGAAAACATGTCGATCGTTTTCTGTTGTCGTGCCCCGCCCTGCAGCCAAGTGCCGGCTGCCCGCCGCCGTGGTGCGCCAGCTCACGGGCCTGCACAGCCTGGAGCTGCACGGTGCCAGCATGGATCAAGCGGCAGCGGATGCGGCATCTGCCATGCAGCAGCTCACCCGCCTGGGCATCAGCGTGCAGAGCTGGCGGCAGGTGCAGCAAGATTTGCAGGAGGGTGGCGGGCCGCAGCAGCAGAGCGGGGGCCCGGCAGCGGGCGGCGGCAGCAGGGGCGGCGGCGGCAGGGGCGGCAGCGCTGGCAAGTGCCAGAGCAGCGACGTGATGCAGCGCTGGCAGGACCACCCCATTTGGGGGCAGCTGCCGCTGCTGGCGCGGCTGCAACACTTGGCGGTGGGCGCGGGCCTGCCGGAGGGGCCATCCGATGACGAGGATGGCGAGGGCGGGGCAGGGCCGGGCACGGCGGCTGTGCTGCCGTATGAGATGTTGGAGGGAGGCGTGCCCGACGGCATAATGGACTGCAGGTGCGCATGGCGTGGCGGCGCTCTCGGTGATGTGGCGCTGTGCTGTGCTGCGCTGCGCTGGAAGGCAGCCCACAGTGTTGATTAAGGGTGCAGCAAGCACACCGCAGCTGGCAGCGCTGCTCACTCTGCCTCGTGACAGCATGCTGTGCTGTGCTGCGCTGAGCTTGGAGGCCCACGGAATGTTGACGGGTGTGGTTCAACACACCGCAGCTGGCAGCCACCGCTGCGATGCGCCTTGCCTCGCTCTACCTCACCTGTGGGCAGTCAGCTGCGGTGCGCTGTGCCTCGCCTCACCCTACCTCGCCAGTTGCCAGCTGTTGCGCTGTGCCTCGCCTTTCTCTACCCCGCCGGTTGCCAGCTGTTGTGCTGTGTTTTCGCCTCACTCAACATCGACAGTTGCCAGCTGTTGTGCTGTGCCTTGCCTCACTCACCTCGCCGGATGCCAGCTGGTGCGCTGTGCCTCGCCTCACTCTGCCTCACCAACCCTGACCCCGTGCGTGCGTGTGTGTGTCTGTGTGTGTCTGTGTGCAGCTCGCTGACTGCCCTGGTGCTGCCCGTGGCGCTCACCTCGCTGCCCGACCTGGTGCCCGGTCAGCTTCCTCGCCTCGCTGACCTGGACCTCACCCACAGCATTGTGGAGGCGCTGCCGCCCAGCTGGTGCTGCCACATGCAGGTGGGTGGGTTGCTTGTTTTGTGGTGTTGTTCCTGTTCTCACCCGCCTCACCTGCCTGCAAGGTGAGGGGGGTGAAACAAAAAAAAAAAAAAAAAAAAACGTGGGGACCGCTGCTGCTAGGCCCCCTGCCTGCCTGCCAGGAAGCCGTGGAGTGCCGCTGGGGTCGAGCACCCCGCCGTGCAGCAGGCTGCGCAGGTGTTGGGCCCTGCGTGTCCGTCTTGTGCGTGCACAGTCGATTTATGCAGCTCAGCGGCAGTGACCAGCACAGACCAACATACACCGTGCCCTGCTGCTCAACCCTGACGTGCCTGCCGCTTGCTTCTGTGCTCCGCAGGCGCTGCGCCGCCTGGTGCTCAACGGCACGCAGCTGGCAGGCAGCCGGCTGCCCGCCGAGTTTGCGGCCCTGCAAGGCCTGCAACACCTGGAGTTGCGCGCCTGCCGACTCGAGGTGGGGCCACTGGGCACAGGGCGGGGCTGGGCGGGGCTGGGTGGATCTCACTGACACAATCGGGCCGCGCTGGCAGGCTGCTGGTTTGCAGGGTGCACCTGCTGCTTGCCGCTTGGCTGGGACGCATGCAGCACATGGCCACCTGCTGCTGGCAGTGCGTAACGCAGGGCAGGGCAGGATGAAGGATCGCACTGACAGGCCCCCGCCCAGCACGGTGGCACCTGCTCCTCGCCAAGCTGGGATGCACGCGGCAGCGTGATTCGTGCTGCTTGCAGCACGGAACAGGACACCACATGGCACCCGCCCGGCCTCACGCACCCCTGCCCCCATGCCGCCCCCCCGCCGCTCCTTCCTCCATCCGTTCACTCACTCATTTTACAATACAAGAGTGTGCCGCAGATGCGCCATCTCACCGCTCTTCTTGCCTACATCGCCTGCCTTCCTGCCTTCCTGCCTGCCTGCCTGCCTCTGCAGGTGCTTCCCTCTTGCGTGGCCCAGCTGGGCGGCCTGACCTTTCTGGATGTGGGCCTGAACCGCCTGGTCTCCCTGCCCGCCGGTCCCTACCTGGGCCAGCTTCGCATGCTGGTGGCGCGCAGCAACGCGCTGTGCACGCTGCCCCCCGCCCTGGCTGAGGCGCAGCAGCTGGAGGTGCTGGATGTGGGGGAGAACGAGGGGTGAGCCGGGGGGGCCCGGGGGGTGCCTGGGCAGAGAGGGGCTGCCCGTGTATAGGGGGCGCCTGCCTGGGGGTAGGATGCCCCACCTGCTTGCTGGGTGAAGGGTGGGTGCTGGGGGCTGCTCTTGCCTGCCTGGCTGCTCATCTGAAGGTTTCGTGCCCGGGCACACTGAGGTTGATTTACAATGTAGCTGCCTGGTTGAGCTGCCGCCTCGTTCGCAAGTTCTGTGTGCCGAGCAAGCGGCACGTGCCGCCTTTATGTGGCACACTCGGCCTGGTTGATACCCCGGCTCGCTCACCCGCTGTAACACCTCGTTCACCTGCTGCGCCCCGCCCCGCCCCGCCCCACGCCTGCTGTCTGCTGCCTGCTTGTTGCGCGCAGGCTGGTGCTGCAAGCGTCTGATGTGGAGTGCCTGCTGGGCCCCATGGTCAGCCTGCGCCACCTCATCATCAGCCGCCAGCCATCCGGATTTGGCTTTGGGCCCTACATCTGGTGAGCCAATGACATCAAACATTTGTTTTTTAAGGATGAAGTAGGATGAACAGAAGCTTTTTTACTCTATCAAAGATTGGGGCTTGGGAGATGCATGCTGTGGGCATGCAGGTGTGGGGAACGGGTGATGGTGGTGGGCAAGCGGGCATGCAGCTGTGTTGGATTGGTGTGCAAGGGCGGATCGGCAGAGGGGGCGGATCGGCAGAGGGGATGCAGCCAGGGATGCTTCTGCATTGCCAACCCGCTGTCCCGACTCCCCGCGGCAGAAGCCGCCCCGCTGTCCCAGCGACAGCAGTCACTCTGCCACCCTCGTCCCTCCCACCCCGCCCAGCTCGCTGCCCGCTGATCTCCCTCTTCCCCCCCGCTGCTCCCCCGCCCCCCAAACGCCACCCATGCTTGCAGCGCCGGCAGCGGCGCCGCCTGGGATGCTCAGTCGGTGGGCGTGCTGATGCAGGTGGCGCGCACGCTGCCCACGCTGTGCGTCCAGCTGGAGCGACCTGGCATGATGGCCCAGCCGCCGCACTGATTGATGCCTCAACTGTGATTGCGGCGCCAAGCGCCGTTCTGCACGGCTCCCTTGGCGCCCCACCGTGCCGTGCCACGCTGCGCTGCCAGGCCTGCGCCCCTATCCTTTTCCCCGATTCGAGAGCCGCGGCGCCTAACCCGCGCTGCCTCCCTCCTTGGGGCCCCCACAACACACGTGTGTGTGTGTGTGTGTGGCCCGTAGTGACCGGGCTGCCAGCCAGCCCCATTCTTTTGGCGAATAGAGAATCCCCAGCCTGGCACGCTGTCAGCCACCCCCTGCCCCTGCCCCTGTTGCAATTGAACCACCTAGACCCGCCCGCCCGTGCGCTCGCATCCTAGCTCCGCCTGCCGCGCAATTTTGCCGCCCCCTGCGCCGGCAGGCCCCGCCCCCTGCTAGAGGCTAGAATCGACACCAACACACAAAGCACTTGCTCTGACCCATTTGCTTTCCGCACGCGCCTTGCCCGGCCCCCAAACCTCCCCTGCCCACACTCCCCCCTCGCCTGCCCAGCTAGCAGTTAGCGCTGGAGTGTGGGCCCCACACCCCCTCTACATACCCCACACTCTCGACCGCACCGCCCCCATTTTATAGCCTCCCATTCGCGCCCCTGGATCCCCTTCTTGTTAGCGATTTTCTAGCGCATCCCGTTTTCTCTTAGTCCCCGTGCGCCCGCTTTTCCCCTGGCCCTGTCCCAGGGCGCACGCACACCCCTGTTTGCAGCCACCCCTGTCCCCACACAAGTGTTAGGGCAGCCGCAGCCTGCGGCTGTCGCCCCCGTTTCCCCTGCTCCCCACCCATTGGGGCCGTCCCTCCATCTCGTCCCTGCACCCAGTTTTAAACCCCCTCCCTTGTGTGTAGCGATTTTTGCGTTTGTGCGTAGCGTGTAGTGTGCCCCACCTTGCTTGCGTGTGTGCTTGCTTGCTTGTTGCCCATCCCGACCAGGATTTTGACAGAAGCTGTAGAGACTCTCCCAGCGACCGTCCCCCCGTCCCCTGTCTTCTGATATTCACTGTCCTAGCGTCCCGTTCCATACCCCAGTCTAGCTGGCTCCCTCTGCCCTGCCGCCCTGCCGCCCTGCAGCCCAACATAGTTAGTGCTGTGTCTCAACGATGGCACCCTCTGTAGCGACAACCAAACGGAAAGCTTTGATCTGGGCATCATTTCACAGGGAGCCAGCAACGGTCTCATGGGGCAATGCAGCTCTCGGACACAAGAAACAGTCACAAAGGGGGCGAGGGCCTAGGCGACTGGGCAGTGCCTTGTTTTGTCGCATGAGTCGCACTCTGCGAGACAATGGTTGTCATAGCGCAGGCGAAAAAGGGCGGGGCGGTGTTTGTGCGGGATGGAGGTGATGGTAAGGTAGGTTTGGGGGGCCGGGGGAGCTGCCGTCGCCTGCGGGTACACCGGTACAGGTCGCGGTACCACTGCGCAGCCCAATGCTGCACATCAGGCCGTGTGGTCGCCGCCAGCTCTTCAAGGGTGGAGGCTGGGAGACTGAGCTTGGAGGTGAGGTGCTGCTATGCAGCCTGCACAGCGCATGGCTGCAGCCTCTGCGCTGTGTGCTGTGGCGGGATGCACAGTGGATTCAAGCTGGATAGTGGCGCCACCTCTCGGGGCGCAGGTTGCAGCGTCACATCGGCCCCCAGCTCTAATTGAATTGCAACCGCGCAAAGGACCGCCACCGCCCGAGCGAGGCCATCAAAATGAACGACCTCCCAAACGAGCTGCTGGGGAGAGTGTTCGCATCGTGTGGCAGGGAGGAAGGGTGAGCAGGCGGGCTAGATCGCGCGGCTACAGGAATCACGGCCTTCCAGCGGTGGGCCCTCTCCCGCCGCCACCCGCAGCCAGCTTTGCCTGTAGCCACCGAGCCCTCACTCAGCACATCTCCACAAGGCCCTCAATTTGCTACATTCGACTTGAAACTGACCTGCCCACGCTTGCTTTTGCTGCTGCCCTGCCCCGCCCCGGCCCGGCCTGTCCGCCCACAGGGAGCGGCTGACGCTCGTGTGCCGTCGGTGGCATGACGTGTTCTACTCAGAGCCCGCCCTCTGGCACACCCTCCGCCTCTCCCCGCCCGCCGTGCTGCTGCGCATGCTCAGCATGCGGGAGCGGTGGACGGCCTGCAAGCAGGCGCTGCTGCGGCGGGTGGGTGGACTGGTAGAGGACGCCAGCATTCGTGCAGAGGAGGGGCGCTTGGGCTGGGCGCTTGCAGAGTCGCTTCTGCCTCTCATCCAGCCTCAGCTGGCAGGGCTGCACCTGAGCTTTGCGCTGCCCCCCAACCGCACAATAGGCGGCCTGGTCTATTCCAGCCACCCCCCGGGCCCGCACCCTCCGCCGCCGCCACAGCCAGAAGTGGAGCGTGCGGCAGCGGCGGTGCTGCAGGCCCTCCCGCACCGCTTCCCACGCCTGCAGCGGCTCAACCTGGACCTGGCAGCACGCAGCGGGCCTGCGCTGCCGCCCTGCACCCCCGCAGTCCTGCGCCAGCTGGCGCTGACAGACCTGTGGATCGACAGCCCCTGCCCGCTGCCTGCCGACCTGCTGGAAAGCATTGTGCAGGTGACAACCCTCACACAGCTGCGCTTGGCGTCCACCTCCCCGGCCGTGCCGCTGCCAGCTGGCCTTGCCGCCCTCACCACCCTGCGCCAAATGCGCCACCTGGAGCTCATGGGATGCAAGGCCGGCAGCGGCGGCGGCGCTGCGCAAGTGCCGCTGTCCAAGGATTTCGAGGCCATCTATTCGTTTGAGGTGGCGGCCGCTGAGGGGGCATGCATCGAGGTGAGCAGCGGCTCTGCTAGGGCTTTGGACTCCTGTGCGCTGCTGTGGTGGGTAGGGCAGCTGAACTTGCTGTGTTGGGCTGGTTGGCCACGCTGCGCTGCAGCTCGTTTGGCGGCGTGCACGCTGCTGCGGCGTGGCATGCTGTGCTGGCTGCATCTGCTGTGCTGCACCTGCTGTGCTGCATCTGCTGCCCTGTGCTGCGCCTGTTGTGCTGCACCTGCTGTGCTGCACCTGCTGTGCTGTGCTGCACCTGCTGTGTTGTGCTTCACCTGCTGTGCTTCATCTGCTGTGCTATGCTGCACCTGCTGTGCTTCGCATGGTCATGCTGCTGTGCTGCGCTTTGCCGTCCAGGCCGCGGTCTGCCAGCCCCGCCAGTTAGCTGTGCCAAACACGCCCTGGCGCACCTCTCTGCCTCACAGTGCCGTTTCCCTCCACCCTCCCTTGCCCACCCCCACCCTGCCTCGCAGGTGGCAGGTGCCACCGTGCGCAGAGCCAAGAGCTGGCTTGAACAGGTGGATGGGGAGTGGCAGTGCTCCCTGGAGCTCAGGCATCTTCAGGCAAACGGTTTGGAGCCGGTACTGGCGGCCCTTCGGCTTCCCGGCTGGCTCCCCGAAACCCTCGACCTCTCACACGCGCACTTCACCAGGGACGGTGCCGCCGCCGTCGAGGGCTGTGCACCCTACCTGGCACACCTGGGCGGCCTGCATCTCACCGATTGCGGCGGCGCGCAGCACTACGTGGGACAGCTGGCAGCCCAGGCCCCGCACCTCACCTCATTGAAGCTGGACAACTGCAGCATGACCGCCCTGCCGCCCTCTGTGGTGGCCCTGCAAGGGCTGGCCGGCCTCAACTGCCTGTACAACCAGCTGACCCATCTGCCCCCCGGCCCCTACCTCTCGGGTGAGTCGGAGGCTGCCCTGGCTGCTGCTGCTGCTGCCGCACATACTGCATGCGCTGTCTGTCAGTCATGCCTGTGCTACCGTCTGCCCCTGACAGCTTGTGCTTGTGCTGCTTGCCTGCCGCCTGCCTGCCGCCTGCCTGTCATGTGCCCAGTTGGACTGGCTTCTCAAAGGCTGCTTCAAAACACACACCCCACTCACTATTCTAGTCGGTACAGCTTTTCACATCCCCTGAAAGAGGATTCAACTTCGGGACGCGCCAAATCCTGAGAGGGTGGCGAGGCATGCACCGCACCACAAGGCACCCACCCTCCCGCCCACTGCCCATCCCTTGTTCCCCCACCCACCAACCCGCCTCCCCGCAGGCCTCGAGGGCCTGCAGCTGAGCGGCAACCGGTTTGCCTCCCTGCCCGCCGCCCTCACCTCTGCGGGCGCCAGCCTGACGTACCTGGGTCTGGCAGAGAACCCGCCGCTCAGCGCCAGCTCACAGCAGATGGAGGAACTGCTGGATGGCCTGCCCGCCCTCAAGTGCCTGGACATTGAGGGGGACACGTGCATCGACCAAGGGGTGATGTCGCATGTGCAAGACCTGGGGCGTGCGCGGGGCGTGCGTGTGATGCCACAGGCAAGCGACTGCGAAGATGGGTATGGGGAGGGCGGCGGCTATGGCGGCGGCTACGACTCTTCGGATTCAGACTCCAGTGCCGACGGCTGCCCGCGCTTCAGCTGGGCAGGGTGCGCGTATGCCAGCCACTGGTGATGTGGTTTGGCCGCCGGTGGGCGTGCATTCAAGTGACTGCTCGACCAGCTCTTTCCTTGAAATTTCTTTATTCTGGTTGCGCTCAAAGGTTGTAAGCAACTCCTCTGTGCGGTTCAGTGAAGTACACATCAAGCCAACACTTCGACATAGCAGCAAGCATTGTGTCAAACCCCAGACGTTCTGGCAAGGATTCCCAAGGAGTCAGCTGGTGGACAGCCGAGGCTGGGGCGTGGGTGCAGGGGCCAGGGGAATGTAGGCTTGGGGTGCAGGCCATTGCTGGGAGGTTGGCTGGCATGAATGCAGCAGACGAAGCAGGGAACCGGTGGTGGTGCTTGCCAAGCAGCAGATTGGCAGCAGTTGCCAACCGAATTGGACGCGTGACCGCCGCTCTCAATGGCCCGGAGGCACAAGTGCAGGCAGGTCCCATGTTCTGACACAAGCAGCATTACTGTGACACTTATCTGCTAAGTTGGTGGATTCAAGCTTGTGAGCCCAAATGCTCAGTGTGCTGCGCCGTCCCGCCGCCACCCTGTCGCCGCCAAGCATGAAAGCCCGGCCTCCGGGGCGCCTCTCGCGCATGCCAGCAGCTAGCCATGCACCATCAAGCCCCTCCCTCAAGCAGCCGGACGCTATGCGAGCTGCAGTGCCGTCTCGGTGAGCTGGTGCCGCCAATGGTCCCTCCGTGAGCCTGTGGGAGCTGTCCTTGATGAAGTGCCTTCCATTGATATTTGCTATGCAGTCACGGTCCCAGCTGAGGGCCGGCAAAGCCTGGTGAGAGCTATCGAAGCTGCCATTCAAGCTCTGAGCAGCCATCGACGCATTGAAAGGACCGCGGGATGCCATGCTCGACACCGCGTGCTTGCAGGCGCGGCGCTCGTTGCCGCTGTCCAACGCTGCCTCTGCCGCCGCCGCCCGCCACGTGCGCCTCTCCTCCCCGTGCCGTGCAGCCCGCCCCGGCCTGCCCCGACATCGACCTCTCCGCCGCCACATCTGGCACCCAGCAGCAGCAGCTGGCAGGGTATGCGCCGGTGGTCAAGTGCCCCAGCGGGCAGTGGCCTCCCTCTTATGACCAAGCCGACGGTTCCTGGGGCAGCTCCTCCCCCGCTGGTGGCACTGCTGCCGCCACCGGCCTGCGTCCCCTGCTGCGCCACCTGGCCAGCCGCCTGCCTGGCGGCGCCGGACCCCGGCTGGAGCGCCTGCTTGGGCTGCAGGCGGGCGCGGCGCCGGGGGTGCCGCTGGCCTGGCACCCGCGCCAGCCGCTGCTGGCAGCCGTCGACAGCTGCGGGCGGGTGCAGCTGTACGACTACACAGGACAGCTGCCGCTGCTGGGGCAGGGCGGCAGCGGCGGGCCGCCGCCAGAAGCTCTGCAGCCGGCCCTGGTGCTGCAGCACGAGTTCCAGCAGGGCGCAGCGTGCGCAGCATGGCGCCCGCATGGCGGCCGGTGCCTGGCGGTGGGCGCCGCCCACGGCGTCTGCCTCTGGCACCTGGGCCGACCGCCGCCAGGCAGCGGATCCAGGCAAGTCGGCGTGGCTTGTGGCTCGTGGGTTGTGGGTCCCATGTGGGTTCCGTGCGCAGTGCGATTTTGTGTGCCAGCGTTTGGTAGCGGCTGACAGAGGGTGACCCACCTGGAAGTCATTACAATTTGCCAGGCTATTTCCACCCAAGGTTTGCCACAAGCCACTCAGCATGCGCTGTGCACTCCCGTGCCCGCACCCCTGCCCTGCAGGTCTGACAGCAGTGCGTGGATGACGTGGCTCAAGGCCCCCGCCCCCGGCCCCGTCACCACCCTCTCCTGGCACCCGCAGGTGAGCCCAGAAGAGGACGCCCGATTGCCGTCAGGCAGGGCGGCGCACAGCCGGCAGGTGTTCATTCAAGCAGGTTGCATGGCAGTTTGCTTGACATTGCATGCTCTTGAACCCATGCATTATGGCGCCAGCAATCTGGTGGTTGGGAGCAGAGCTGGTGCCGGTGCGTTGCTCCTGCCTCCTGGGCCTGCGCCCACCAGAATGATCCACCCCCTGCCCTGCCTGCCCACCGCCCTGCCTGCGATCATCAACCTACCCACATCCCCTGCATGTGTGCTTCCTCACATTCCTTGAATTCAACAAGGGGGGCGCCCAGTGCTGCCGCCTCTCCACATACAGTACGCCCCCCTGACAGTCTGTGCCCTCCTGACCGTGTGTTCATGTGTGTCACGTGTGTGTGCTGTGCTGTGCTGCGCTGTGCTGTGCAGGGACACCTGCTGGCGGCTGCCAGCTCAGACGCCTCTGGCTTCTACGTGTGGGATGTGGCCAGCGGTACCGCCACACCCATCGCGGTGAGCTGGCACCTGTGCCCCTCTGCGTGCTGGCAGGCGGTGGCAACTAGGCTGAGGACATCCCTTGGCTACCTGTTACTGGGTGTTAACAGCAGCTGCCGCTGCCGCTGCCGCTGCCGCTGCTGGTGCTTGTGTTGCCGCCGGGGCCTGCTGGCCCTTTCTTTTTCCGTCCCATTCCACCTGCCTGCCCACCCGCCCAGCCTGCCAGCCTGCCTGCTCTTTGCTCCATCGAGATGAGCGCCCTGCCTGCCTGCCTGCCACGGCGAGCATCTGTTTGGCACCACAGAGGCAGCCGCTGCTCCAGCGGCCTGCCAGCGCGTGTGTGCCCCGGAAGCCAGGCAACCCGCCTTCCGCCCTGCTCTGGCCCCCAACACCGTTGCCCAACCCAACCCTGGGCGTGCTTCGCCCCGCTGCTGGCCCCCCTCCTTTTCGTCCGTCGCCCTGCAACCCGCTCCCCACCCCTCCCTGAGACATCCTCCCTGCCCCCCACCGTCCTGGCAGGCGGGCCCCGAGCCTGTCACCCTGCTGCGCTGGTCCCCCTGCGGCACCTACCTGCTGGCTGCACACCCAGCGGGCGACTTCCGCATCTGGCAGACACAGGTGTGCGCGTGTGTGTGTGGTGTGTGTGTGTGAGAGAAAGAGAGCTTCTGAAGGTGCACCCTCCCCCCCGTCGGCGTGCGTTTTGTGTGCGTGTGTGTTTGAGAAAGAGAGCTTCTGAAGGTGCACCCTCCCCCCCGTCGGCGTGCGTTTTGTGTGCGTGTGTGTTTGAGAAAGAGAGCTTCTGAAGGTGCACCCTCGCTTTGGAGGGCTGCCTCACTGTCCCAGGGCACGAAGCGACCAGCAGGGCACGCAGAGGGACGAAACGGGGAGGGTAGCTGAATAGAGGGACGAAACGGGGGGTAGCTGAGGGCGAATCCCCCTGCCTTTGCCTTTGCCTTCATCTCACTGGGCGCCCTGCATCAGGTGCATGCCTGTCCCTGCCTGGCTGCCAGGAACACAACCACCCGCCGCGCACAAGTGGTCAGGGGACTGGTGTGATGTGTGCATTCCCGTCGTGAACACTTAGTTCCCACTCAGCTTGCCCTGCCCAGCACCGGCCTCCCCTTCAACCCTTCCCCCGCTGTGCTGGCGGCCACAGCGTTGGCCCCCCTAGGGAAGAGGAGTGCTGCACTCACAGTTCCCCAGTCGCCTTTTACAAGAGGAGTGCTGCACTTACAGTTTTTCAGTCAGTTCCCTTTCCACACGCTGCTCTCCTCCCCCAATTCCTCTTCACCCACACACCCCAGAGGGCAGCAGCACTGTGCACCGGTCAGGCAGGCAAGAGGTGCCACCGCCATTCTACGTCTCTCCCACCATGGCGTATGCTGACGTTTGTCACCCCCACTACACACCGATAGGGTTCTTGGTTGTTTGGGTTTAGGGTTTTTGGGTTTTTGTCACCCCTAGTACACACAAGCTCCCCACCAGTCGCTCCCCGGCTCACCCCGAAAACCCGCCTTTCAGCCTTTTCAAAATCACCGCCTCCAAGTCTGCCCCAGTCCAGGCCTTATACACCCAGCTCACACCACCCCCCCATGCTGCTCCCCCCTTTCCTCCCCACCACCAGACCTGGTGGTCCCAGCGCTGGGCGGCGGCCGAAGGCGGGGGCGACGGCGGCGGCGGCGGCGGCGTGGTGGAGGCCTGCTGGGCCCCGGACTCCCGCTCCCTCCTGCTGGCCTATCGCAACTCGCCGCAGGTGGGTGTTTTGCCGCATTCACGTGAACACAATATGACCTGTGCGTAGAAGAGTTTCGAAATCTGGTTAATTGGGACTCAGAAGCAAGGTTGATGGCTTTCCCAACCTGCGCTTGCTTGGGAGGGGGCGAAGTGCTTGCAAGCAGGGTGCTGGAACAACAACTGTCATTTGGCTTTGCCTGCCGCGCTGCCATGGGTTTGCTGCTGGTGGGCTGTGGCTGCGCTCCTAGTTAGTCAGCCTTCCTCCCTCCGCCTGCCTCCTGCCTGCCTCCCGCGACTGCTTGCCAGTTCTGTCCCCGCCACCCTCCTCTTGCCTGCTCCTTCCCTGTCTTCCCCCCCCCCCGCAGCTCGGTTCGCTGCGCTTTTCTTCCCTCCTCCCTTTCTCTGTGCACCGATGTGCACTGACTCCCGCCTTCCCTCCGCCGGACCAGGAATATACTCACTCAACCTTGTGCCAACAGGAGCTCACTCAACCTTGTCCCTTCCTCCCTCCCTTCCTCCCCCCTGCAGCTCGTCTCTCTGCACTTCACCTCGGAGCAGCCCTCCCTGCAGGCGCAGCTGCTGCCTCTGCCGCTGGCGGAGCTCAACGCCAAAGGTGAGCCGGGGGCCAACGCTACAAGGGTTTCAGCAACTGTGTGAGCTCGATGGGCGTGGCCCAGAGTTGAGTTGGGGATGATGCCACGAACCTTGATTTGCAGCCCTTTTCATTGGAGGAGCAGCAGTGTAGAGACTGGCTGCCCCTCCTGCACTGCCGAATTTCCTGTTTTGAGGCGGGCAGCTGCTCCCGGAGCCCCTTCCCACCCTCTGCCCGGCCTCGCCCACATTCACCCGCCCTCGCTTGCCCTCCTGCGCCCCATGGCGCGCCAACAAAGCGCCGTTCCACCATGCCTCCTCATCTCCCAGCACCGCCAGCCTCAAAAGACAAGCATAACATTCTCGCCAGCCTCAGCACAACCATGCAAACCTCAGCTGCACCCTCCTCCCGATTGCGCAGGCCCCACCAGCAAGGGCGGGCCGCTCATCCACGCGGTTGCCTGGGACCCCAAGGCTCAGCGCCTGGCAGTGGCGCTGGGTCCCGCCCACCCCGCGGCCGGCTCTGTGGCCCTGTATGACACACGGTGCGACCCCATTGTGTCGGCCCGCTTCATTGGCTTCCTGGCGCTGGCCCCGCTGGCGCCAGCTGGCGGGGAGGCCTCGCGCCGCCCAGCCGCAGAGGCGGGGTGGGAGGAGATCCAACCAGAGGAGGTGGCAGAGGCCGCGGGCGCAGTGGGCGGAAGCAGCCGTGCTGGCGCAGGCGCCGCGCCGGCGGGCGGGGCAGGCGGCGGGGCTGCACGTGTGGAAGCGCTTGCCGGCAGTGCAGGGCCTATGGGCCGGCCGCAGCTGGCCTTCATGCCAGGGGCTGCCCAGGGTGCTGTGCTGTCCGTACGCACCGGCAGCCACATCGCAACCATCCCGCTCTTTTATGCTTGAACTGGACAGCTCATCAAGTGTACAGTAATTGCATGCCTGTCAGCAATTCGTTTGATGGGCGTGTATAGGTGCCGGTCGCTGCGCGCCTCCGGCACAGCCGTGCATGCACCTTGTGCTGGTTGCCTCTGCTGGCGTGCCTCGCTCTTCTGTTTGTGATGCTAAATGCAAGTATCGTCCGGACACGTTGTAAGCCATAACACAAGGCTTGCCTGCCGTGCTAGCCTGGGCAGGTTGTGACAGGACTCGACCGACTGATTAATGGAAGCAACGGGGAGGACACTATGTCTGTGTGTGAGTGGTAGTAATTCTGTCCAGCATAAACCTGTGCTGCTCAATGGAGCATCAAGGCGAGCATTCAGCATTGCAGGATCGGAGCAGCTTAGCCTAAGGCATACTCAACAGGGAGAGGGGCAGGCACTCCGGCAGGAAGAAACCCGAAAGAACTGGGCATGGCCGTACCCCACACCATCGATTTCGTGGTCTAAAGCCACGGAGGGCGTTGCAATTGCAATGATAGCCGTGAGGTACTGATTGAGTGCGGGTGACGCGTCAATTCAGCACAAACCTCTGTCTGTGTGTGGGTTACAGGCCTAACCAGCACAAACCTGTGCTGCTCAATGAAACAAGATAACATGCATGCATGGATGAAACAATGAGAGCTCTGTCTGTCTGTGACTCGAGTTGGATTGCGTATGTTTGTCTGTGGGCTTTTCCTCGCCCCTCGCTGCATTCGTGACGCCCCAGTGGCTTTACCTCACGGCAGCGTTGGGGTTGGGTGCAGCCCCCTCCCAGTGTTTGTTCGGTCCTTCTTTCGCAGTGCCTGCCCGTCTCCCTACCGAGCATGCCTTGGGTAAGCCTGCTCCCATCCCGTCCTACGATGCTTTGCGCTCGCATCTCTGTGCTTGAATGATTCATTGAGCAGCACAGGTTTGTGCTGGACTTGACGTGGAACCCGCCTTCAGTCAGTCAGCCTGGCCAGCACAACCCTGCCCACTTCATGCGTGGGGGGCCATCGGGCTGTGTCGAATTCGACTGATCCTCAGGTCGCGGGTTCGAACCTTGGTGGTGCCGGGCTTCGTGCTGGGGGCGGTGTGGCCCGCCCTCGATTCAGTCAAGATACCGAACTGAACTGACT
>JTEE01000081.1:554831-570145 GCA_002896455.3 Chlorella sp. ArM0029B | reverse complement strand
CCTGCCAAGCCACCAGCAGCAGCGGCAGCAGCAGCAGCAGCAGCAGCAGCGGCAACAACAGCGGCAGCAGCAGCAGGCAGGCACAGGGCAGCAGCAGCAGCAGGCTGCACCTGCCCAGCCACCAGCAGCATCCTGCCACCTCCTCACCTCCGCAAAGGAGCCCAGCTCGCAGAGGGTGGGCAGGCGCACCAGGAACACCATAGCTTGCCTGGACTTGTTGATGCGCTTGCGCACCGCGGCCGCCGCAGCCCGCCCTGCAGGTTACAATTGGGAAGGCATGAACTACACAGCGATCTTAGCTAGTGAGGCTGGCAGTTATGTGAGCAGTCATGCCGAGCAGAGCTGCCTTGCATGCTGCCCTCTGCACCCTGCATTGTGTACATGCTGCCAAACCCCAGTTTTCGTTTGAGCGCATCCAGCACTTTGAGCGCATCTAGCACTTTGAGCGCATCCAGCACCACTTCACCAGAAAAGTTTATGTGTAAAATACCTATCATTCCCTCTTCCCTGTTGGAACGACAGGCCCTGCTTCCCCCCCCCTGCCCCTGCGCCCTTGCTCGCACCTGCCGCCACCGAGGCGACGGAGCGGCCGTCGGCGAGGTAGCCCAGGCTGCGCGCCTGCGCGGCTGCACCTTTCCTGGCTGCAGGGTTGACGAGGAGGGTTTGGGGAGGAAGGCAGGGAGCAGGCGGGGAGGGGTTGAGGGCAGGCCTGGGAGCAACACAACTGCAGCCATGCATGCTGCTCAGTAATCGGTGGCAAGAGGTGCAGGGGCATGTTAGCATGCCGCTGGAGAAGGGATCTATCAATCAGCTTCTGGCTGCTCGCACCGCTAACTGCCCCAGCCCCTTCTGCCAGTGCTGCTCATTGGGCCCACGCCCTGCCAGCAAAGGCCCCGCCCTCTCCACCTGCCCTGCCCTCCCAACAACTCACAGACGGTTTGCAGGTCATGGATGTTGCAGACCGTGCCAGTCGCCTCGGGGTCGCAGGTGCTCGCCCACTGCTCCGCCGGCTGGCCCTCTACCTCGGTGGGGAGCGGCGGCAGCGGCGCCTCTGGAGGCGGGGTGGGCACTGAGGCGGCGGCACCTCGCGGCACACGGTCCCTGACAAAGCTGAGGCCCAGGGCCGCAGCCACCACTGCGTGCCTCACCTCGCACAGGACACGGCGGTACACCGAAAGCCCCCACCGGCCACCACCCGTGCTGAGGACCACCCACATTTTGCCAAGGTGCAGCCTCAGCCCAGTTTCCGTGCCACGCAGGGGCACGTGGAACAGGTCCCGCAGGCTGCAGCAGGGGATGCAGCACAGGGATGGAGGTTGGGCACAAGATATGACTGCGGGTGCAGAGGAGCAGCACAACACTTGAGGCGGGGCAGGGTGAGGGAAAGCACAGCCTGCAAAGCATGATAGGGGCTAGCAATCCTCAAGTGTGGTGAAGTGGGGGTCAGGGGTGGGGGAGTGGGGTTTGGAAAAGAGCAACAGTCACTTCATGGGCGCAGCTGCAAGTGGGTTTGGGTCAGGGGGATTCCGAGCTTGGGGAATGTTCCCGTCTATGCTTGCTTTTGCAGGCCAGTGAGATCAACCTGCACAGCTTCCAAAAATCTGGATATGTATAAAAGAGCAATAACGTGGAGGAGTCTATGGGCATCCTGGCTGGTGGCTGGTGGCCGGCTGACGGCAAAGCATGGCAGGGAGAAGGGAGGCTTAGCAGGCACAGTATAGTGCTGCAAGGGAGAGCACAGCGGGCAAAGGGCGCAGTGCGGGGCAAGCTGCAATGCAGCATAGGTGCTGCAGGAGAGCAGGGCAGGGCAGGGCAGGGCAAAGCAGAGCAGAGCAGAGCAGAGCAAAGCAGAGCGGAGCAGAGGGAGAGCCCCTCAATCCTGCACAAGCCAACCGCACATGGCCCCGCTGCCAGCCCCACACACGGCCCGCACCTGCCCGGCGGCTGCTTGTTGGTGTCGGTGTGCGGAGCTGCCTCGGTGGTGCGCTCTGCACCAGTGCCGTCGTTGATGGGCTCGGTGCCGCCGTCTGCCAGCGCTTTGCTGAGCTTGCCGGACCCGCTGCTGCTGCCGCCGCCGCGTGCCTGCTGCGCTACCCCGGCAGGCACACGCACGCGGTTGACAAAGGGCACACAGTTTGCCACCAGCATGCCGTCCAGCTGATGCCGCCAGACGTCTGACAGCACGCCCGCCACCACCGCGCCGTACTGCGCCACCTCCAGCACTGCGTTGAAGTTGCAGTACGCCAGCAGAGCCCGCCTGTTGTTCAGCTGCAGCTTGCCAGCTTTTTGGTAGGACAGCAGGAGCAGCGCTGGGTACACACGGTTGCAAAGCGAGGCCGGCTGGGAGATGACATGGACGTGTTGCAGCAGGAAGCGCAGCAGCGTCGCGGGGGTCCGTCAACTCCCTGGCGGCGTTGAGCAGCATCTCGTACGCCTCAGCGGGCGGCCCTGCAGGCAGTAGGGAAGCAAGGAATACAGCAAGTCGGAAGTGGGATACAGCAAGTCGGAAGGATGCAAGGAGGAGGGAGAAAGCAGCGAAATGTCGGGCGTGGCGGTGAACGCCACACTTGCGTCAAAAAGCGGCAGCCGGGAAGGGTGCGGAGCAGCCACTGTCTTAAACAAATCTGCTCCTACAGCAGCTGTGTGCGCTGGCAAAACAGCACGGCCCAGCAAGGAAGCAGCAGCTTTGAGTAGCATGCCAAGCAAATTAACGAGGCAGCAGCCCCCACCCCGCCGTCCATTCAAAACGCCCTCGCACTGCCGCGCACCTGAATGGCCTGGCGCCTGCGCATCATTCCAGCACTTATACACCTCGCTGCGCGCCTCCCCCAGCTTCTTCCTTGCAAGGCCCACGTCTCCCACACGGGAGAACATGGCGGCTGCAAGTATGCGGGCCCGGGACGCAGCAAGCGTGGCTGGCGGCGGCTACAGCGGCAGCGGCGAGCGCGGCGGGCTGGGCGGCGCTGCCGTTAGCAGGCCTCCAAGGCTGGTTAGGCCTCTGATGTTGGCAGCTGGTCGATCTGAGAGCAGGGGACGGGGGATGGGAGCAGAAGGGAGGTCAGAAGGAAACCAGGCCCAGCCACTCCTTCCCCCCAGCCCCCTCCTCAGGAGGGGAGGCTCTAGGGTTCCTGAAGGATAAACGGCGGCGGCGCGGGCCTGCCCGCCGTCCAAACACGCACCAGTGCACGCCCAAGGTGCGTTAGAGGACGCCCGCTGCCGATCCAGAGCCGCGCGAGGGCCTGCCGGAACGCTGTGCGCTGTGCGCTGTGCGGCAGATGGGGCTGCACCAGCAAGCTGGAAGCCGCCGCCATAATTGAGGCCATGCTAAGCGCGGGCTGAGCAAAGGAGGGGTGTGGCCGTGCAAGGGTGCAGGAAGCGGGAAGGGCTGGCAGCGGCAACTCCGCCGCTTCCCTCCCCGCAGACATTTTTGAGTGGAATATCAGTGTAGTTGAAACGTTTGAAGCGAATAATAGGAGCAGAGGGGGAGCAGAGAGCCAAATGGCCCAGGTGGACCGCCGAGGCAGCATGCCTCTCATGCCGCAGCACCAGCTGCAGCACCTCCTGGACTCGACCATGCCCCGGGTTGGACATTGTCCCTTTCATAATGTAGAGAACTGTGGTGCATTGGAGCATGGTGCCCTGCCTCCCTGCCTCTGCCCCTCCCTCACCGGCCGCCGCCGACCGCCCTGCAGGACCCAGTTCGAGCCTGGGTGGAGTCACGCGTTTTGTCGCCGCAGAATTTACTTGCACTGCTCTCACTTCGGCAGTCCTCAGTCAGCCGGCACCACACATTCGCATGGGCCATTGCGCATGGGCAGCAACCCTTGTGGCCGGGCCACCAGCTCCACCTCCCTCGGCCGCCTGCTCATGACACTTCCCAGCCATAGTGCCTTGAAGCGCCCCGAGCAACCCCGCTGCCAACCCTCCCTTCCCAAAGGCTCCACACACTATTTATATCTGCCGCAACGCACCAGACGCACCCTCCCCGGGCCTCACCAGCCGCACATCCCAAAAGAATTCTCTGCGTTTGGTTTAAAGGTCGTGCACGCCTCGCACACTCATAAGAACGGCAGATTGAGTGCCCCTGCTGGCTGAAAGCTGACTCAGGTTCTAATCGCGAACGTGTATTGCTGGCGTGTCCCCCGCTCTCCTGCTGCCATGAGGGGCTGTCAAAGCCTCATCTCAGAGTCCAGTTTGTCTGGCCAACACGCACGTGCACAGAGGGGACAGCATAATTGCAAACAGTCGAAACACATTGAGAAACATGGAGGCTGTGAGGCGAGCTCAACGGGAGATGCGAAAATGCCCAGTAGAGAAAAGACCATAGGTGGCTTCCACATAGCATCCAACTGCACTTTACGACAGCAGCTGTGCCACCAAGCTGCTGAGCTGGCAGGCAAGCGCCGCCAGGCTGGCACCCCCGCCCCCGCCCCCCACGCCTGCACCCGCCAGCAGCTGCTGCTGCTCTGCCGGAGGCATCAGCAGGTAGTGCTGCAGAAGCTGCGCGTCCAGCACTGCCGCCACCTGTGCTCCCTCTGCCGCCAGCTGTGCAGGGCTGGGGTTAGTGCGGCCGCTGGCAGCGGGAGTGCCGGGACTGGCTGCCGCTGCCGCTGTCCCTCCTGCTGCTGCTGTTGGTGAAGCTGCTGCTGTTGCGACGCCGGGTCGTAAGTCAGCGGCCATGACGCCGTGAGGGATCTGCGGCCCGGCCGGCGCCTCAGCCCCTACCTCGGGCGCCAATCCGCCTGCCTGCTGTGCCTGCTGTGCTGCCCCGCCTGGCGACGCCGGCACCTGCACCTCTGCTGCCGCCGCTGCGTCCACGTGCGGCGGGGGAGGGTGCACAAAAGGCACCAGGGGCGGCTCCCCGCTGCCTACCTTGCCACTGCCACCCAGCCCTCTGTAGCTGGCATAGCTGCCGCCGCTGAGGGGAGCCGCCGCAGGATGCTGAGTCAGCGCACGCTGCAGAAGTGACAGCTGCTCTGCCTGCTGGGCCTCTAAAGGCAGCAGGGAGAGGACGGTACCATTGGCTGTCACCGCAACCATCTCCCCTGCTGCKCCGCCTGCTGCTGCTGCTAGCATGGTGGAGGCTAGGCTGTTGCTGCCTGTGCCGTCAGCTTGGTAGCTCAAGCTGCCTGGGAGCAGCGCCACCGCTGGTTCGCCCAACAGGAAGCGGTCGCGCTGGTGCAGCGTCGGCTCGTGGCGTGGCCAGCGCTGGTGCAGCAGCCGCAGCTGCCCGCCAGCATCCAGCACCGCTGCGGCCAACGCTGGCGGCCCCATGCTGCCGCTGCTGGTGCCTGCGCCGCTGCCCGGGCTGGCTAGCCGGGCCTCAGCTTCTGCGGGCAGGGCGATGGTTCCCACCGCCGGGCGGCAGGCGCAGTCTGCGGCAGCCACGGAGAAGCCRAGCTGTGCCTCTTCGTCTCCCGGCAGGTGCCCGCTCGCCTCCCGCCCCGGGTGCCCACGTGGCGCCAGCGCTAGCGCCTCGTGCACGTGCCGCCCCCCCAGCCCCAGGCGCTGCCGCAGCTCAGCGGCCCCCGGAGGGGCCATGCGGAAGCGCCGGGCATTGCGTGCCCGCTGCTGCTCCCGCTCCTGGGGGCTGCCTGGCAGCGGCTCCAAGTAGCGATACAGCGTGGCACCCTCGCCCCGGTCGGCCGCCGCCAGAAGGCCACCGGACACCTGCGGAAGCACAGGTGAAGCACGCGCACAAAAGACGCATGGGATGGGATGGGGTGAGCGGGAGAACATGGCATGGCAGGCCTGGGTGGGAGAGGAGGCAGGGAGAGGAGGCAGCGATGGCTGTGCAGCTGGCTGAGCTGCACAGGCAGAGGGCGGCAGTTTTGCACACTGTTGCACAGGTCCGCGAGGAGCCGCGGGAGCAGCAAACCAGGCAGCCAGGCTGCCTTGCCTGCCTTTACCCAGCCAAGGCCAACCAGACACCCCACATGCCGCCCTTGCTGCACCGCCATCGCGCCAGGGCAAGCAGGGCAATGCCACCCACCCACTAGATGCTGCAGCCCCTTGCCTGACCTGCAGGGAGATGAGCGGGCGGTTGGTGGGGATCCACGTCACCCGGCGCAGCATCTGCTGGCGGTGCCGCCACTCGTACGCCACAAGCCGCCGACCCACCGATGCAAACAGGCGTGGGCTCCTGGCGCCCCCAGCTGCAGTGCCACCGCTGCTGCTGCTGCTGCTGCTGCTGCTGGCGGGGCGGCCGGTGAGGTTGATTCCACCCGGGCACAGGGCCAGCACACGGCTGGGAAGGTGCAGCTGTGCCACCGGCAGCAGCTGCAGGCGGCGCCTTGGAGGCTGCTCCCATGGCGCCTCTGCCTCCCCGCCTCCCCCTGCTGCTGCGGCTGCCGCCGCCCTGCCGCTGCCACTGGCTGACGCTGCGGTTGCGGTGACTAGCTGCAGCAGGAGCAGGCGACCCTGCAGTACCATGCTGGTCTCGTCATCCCACTGCTTGGGACCACCCCCTGCTGGCTCATCTCCGCTGCCGCTGCTGCCGTCGATGCTGGTGCCAATCACGATGTAACCACCCCAAGGGAGCTCCTCATCTGCTGGAGTCGCCTCCCCTGCCGCAGCCGCAGCCGCCGCAGCCGCCGCAGCCTGTGCTGAGAAGGCTGGCGACTCTGGGCTGAAGGCAATGGGGTGGGAGCGCAAACCCTCGCCGCCGCCCCCGCCGCCGCCCTCCCACTCCAGGCCCCGAAGCGGCCATGCAGCCGCTACCGATGCTGCTGCTGCTGCCCTCGCTGCTGCCTCCTCGGCGTCTGCCAAGACTTGCACCAGGTTTGGCAGCTCGGTGGGGTCCCAAATTGTGAGGGAAGTGATGGACTCTCCAGGCAGGAAAGAAGAGAAGCGGGTCAGGAGCTCTCCTGGGAGGGGGAGGGCAGGGAAGGAGGGAGGGACGAAGAACGAGGAGGAAGCGTGGTTTACGTGGGCTATGGCATGGGCTGTGGAAGCATTCGTGCTTGGCGGCGCATTCTGACGCGCACCGGCGGTTGCGGGGTGTGGAGTAAGCGGGATTGCGTGGCATCACGACGCAGCTGCCAGCCTGAGCGATCAGCCCGCACGCCACGATGCCAGGAGTCAGCTGTCCACCCATCATGCGCAGCAGCACAGTTGAAAGCCCAGCAGGCACAGCAGCCCTGCCAGCAGCGCACCTGTGGATGGGTCGATGACTTGCACAGCCGCCACCTCTGCAGGCGCTTCACCCTCCTCCCACCCCCGCTCCTTGGACCACCGCAGCCGCTCCCCCGGCGCCGCAGGCTCGCTGCCCGCCACCACAACGCTGCCACTGGCCGAGTGCGCGGCGACTCGGCTGGGCTGCAGCCGCTGCGGCAGCGGCCAGCACCGGCTGCTGGCCAGCTGCAACGCATCCAACGACACCATGCGCAGGCAGCCGTCTGCGGAGGCGCACAGCAGGAACAGCTGCTGCTGCTGCGCCTGCTGCTGCTGCTGCGGCTGCAGGGCTGCCGGTAGCATGGGCAGCTCCGGCTCAAGGGCGGGGCCTGGTGCTGCCGCATCTGGCATGAAGCAGCTGCCCCCCAGCCCGCCGCTTTCCAGGAGCAGGGCCGCCGCCGCCTGAACCTGCGGGAGGCCCAGCGGCTGGCACCGCACCCTGCCGCCGCTGCAGGCACTACCCGCCGGTCCGTGCAGCAGGGAGACACGGTCACACAGCACCGCCGCTGCCGGGGGAGCCACGCCGGCGGCTGCCGCGGCTGCCGAGGAGGCCTGCGGCGGCAAAGGCAGCAGCACCACTGGCATGTGGCCCAGAGAGAGAGCTAGCAGCTCCTCTGGCTGCGCCCCCGGCTGCTGCTGCTGCTGCTGCTGCAGCTGCTGGTCCCCTGGGGAGCTGCACCGCAGCTGCAGCATGGTACCGGTGCGCAGGCCGACGAGGAGGGAGGCGCTATGCGCTGCCGCCACCGCTTTGGCTGGTGCTGCTGCTGCTGCTGCCCCGCTGCTGCTGCCGCCGCCAGCTCCGCCGCTGCTGCTACTGCTGCTGCTGCTGCTGCCAAACCCGCTGCTGCTCAACGGGAGCAGCAGGAGGCTCTCAGGCGTTTGCTGCTCTCGCTGGAAGGTCCGAGGGGAGAGCGGCGTGGCTGCCGCTGCCGCCGCCGCCGCTGCAGCCCCGCCAGGCAGGTGCCCTGCTATGCTGCTGCTGGTCAGGTCGATTTGCTGCAGCACAGACAGGGTGGCTGCCTGCGGCTGCTGGGGGTCCCATCTCAGCTGAAGCATGAGCACGGCGGAGGCATACGTGCCAACAGCAAACAGGCCGCACCGCTGGCGCCCCGGTCCCTGCAGCGCCTCTGGAAGCAGCAGGTTGCTGGCACAGGACACCTCTGCCCCCATGGGCACCCACGCTGCCTGCACCAGCTGCGGCAGCGGCGGCCGCTCCAGCTGCTGGGGATCTGCTGCCTGCCCGCCTGCTGCATGCTCATCGTCACGGCCAACGCTGGCGCTGCCTGTGCGGCTGGCATGGGGGGCTGGCAGCAGCACAAAGAGCTGCCGGCTGGTGCCTGTGCAGAAAGCAAGCACGCCCTGCTCTGCCACTGCTGCCGCGCCAATGGTGCTGCCCGCCGGTGGACGCCATGCATAGCCCAGGCTGCCGCTGCCGCCGCTGCTGCCATCACGCCCGCCGCTGGCGCTGGCGCTGCTGCCTGCTGCTGCTGGCAAGCCGCTGCCCTGCCGGCTCATGGCCTCTCCAGTGGTTCCAAACAGCACCACGCATTGGGAGGTGACCTGCACAGCCGCCGGAGCCGTGGCTGCTGCCGCTGCCTCTGCTGCTGCTGTTGCTGCCCCGGCAGCCTCAGCTGCTGCTGGTGGGTGCATGGGCGCTGGCGCCAGGTTGCCGGCAGCCAGGGTCTGTGCGCCTGCGTGCAGAGCGTAGCCGTCGCTCACGTCCCGGAAAATGCCGCCTGCAACACATGAAGGAAAGGTGGGGGAGGGCGGTGAGAAGAGGGTGTTAGCCAGCAGGCGTCATGTGAGAGGCGACAGGCCAGCCCGGCCTGCCCGTCCCATGAGCAGCCGGCTGCCGTACCACACAACCACAGCAGGCAAGTCGGACCCAGCGCACCCAGCGCCACCAGCAGTCTGCTGCCTCCCACGGAGCTGAGCAGGCATAAACGCCCTCCCACCAACAACAAGACATGCATGAATCCAACACCCCACTGCCTATCACCCACTTTCAGCTGAAGCAGGCAAGTCGCACCCAGCGCACCCAGAGTCACCAGCAGTCTGCTGTTTCCCACATTGCTCAGCAGCCAGAAATGCCCACCTCACCACCAACAGCCAACTTCTTGCCCCCCAATTCTCACTGACTGAAGCAAAGAAGGTGAAAGCAGCTAACCCGGCATTGCCTACTGCCCCCCCGACGCGATTCAAACCACAGACCCCAATGACACCACTGACGATTGCGATTCAAACCGCAGACACCACTGACCCCAATGACCCACCCACAGCAGCTGGCCGCCGCCTCATATCCCCCCACTCACCCTGCGCCGCCAGCAGCCGGCTGCCCCCCACGTAGCTCAGCAGCGCCAGGCTGTGGTGCCGGTCGGTGGGGCGCTGCCTGAGGCCCCACAGCCCGGTGATGCCCTGCAGCCATGGGTGTGGGATGGGATGGAACGATCCAGGGCTTCATTCTTCTGCCTCTTGTATTGCACAGGAAAGCAGGGCAGGTTGGTCCATGCCACAGTGATGCCCTGTAGCCAGGGGTGGGTGATGGGATGATCCAGGGACAAGGGCAGCTGATCGACGCCCCTTGGGTTGATTGCCTGTTGGCTTCCTCAACCCCACGCCCTAGGGCTGTGATCTTTCATGCTGTCCTTCGTGACCCAGGGAGCGGTGCTTGCCGCGGTTGCAATGCACAAACAGTGGGGGATAGGAGGTGCACTTTCCACAAAAGTTGCAGACACAAACTGCCAGATGCAGGGCGCCTTAAAAACAGCACACCTCCTGCCTGCCAGGCAGCCCATCATGGGCCGTGCCAACAAGCGTCCATTGTGGCTGCAACCTCAACTTCCGGTCTCATTCATCAACGCTAATCGCCGCCCTAAATAAGACAAGACAGCCTGCCCTGCCCTGCTCTGCTCTGCCCCACTCACCTCTGCCGCCCCAGCCAGCTCAAACACAACTTCAGGCTTTGGGTCTTGATACAGCACGCACAGGCTGCCGCCGCCGCTGCCCACGTCAGCACCACCATCGGCAGCAGGCCCGGCGCCCGCGGCACGGCACACCGCATACACCTGCTGCTGCTGCCCGCCGGCGGTTCCACTTTCCAGGTCTGCCAGTGTGCAATCCACCACATCCCCTGCTGCCGGCAGCGTGCAGCAGCCCGCGGCGCCGGCCTCCCCCCGCCCCAGCTGCTGCTGCACCGCCAGCAAGTGCGCCGGCATCAGAGCCTCGTAATGCGGCGGCAAAGGCACCCCTGCCGCCACCTCAGCATGCCCCAGCGTGCCGCCAGGCTGCCCCAGCAGCCGTAGCAGCTGCACCCCAGCTGCATCCGTGAAGTAAGCCAGCAGCCCGCCTGGCAGTGCAGCCAGGCACCGTGCCGGCGAGCCCAGCTGCTCCTGATGGCTACACGCCTCAGGCAGCAGCGCCAGGCTGGACGGAATGCCCATAACGCCTAGCTCTGGCTGTGCCTGCTGTGCCTGCTGTGCTCCCGGGTGCGTCACCGGCTGCCGCCACAGGCTGCCGTCCTCCAATGCGCACACCAGCACTGGGGCCGCCTGCTGCTGCTGCTCGAGCCCCGGGCCCTGCGGCAGCTGCTGCTGCTGCTCCCAGCACCAGCAAGTGATGAAGCTGCCGCCGCTGGCCTCCGCGGCAGCTGCCTCACCCCAAAACGCGGCGCTGCCACCGCTCGTGTCGCTCTCTCCGCCTGCAACAACACCTGCCGCCTCTGCCGCTGCTGCTGCGGCGGCGGCGGCTGCTGTCCCTGCCGCCTCCTCCCCACCTCCCTCCTCTTCTTCAACTGCCTGCATCTCCTCATCCCCCTCCTCATCTTTTCCCTCCACTATGGCCTCCCAAGACGGCTGCTGACTCATTGCCATGGGCTCCGCCCCCTGTGCCTCCTCACCTTCCTCCCCCTCCTCGGGGCCCGCAACAGCTGTTTCCCAACTGCCGGCAGGGCTGACTGCCCCGCTGGCCAGATGCTCCTCCCCTGCTGCCTCACCTCCAGGCAAAGGCGTCGGCTGCTGCTGCTGCTGCTGCTGCTGCTGCTGCTGGATTGTGCGGGCATGGTCCTCCTGCCCCCACCAGCGCTCCAGTGCCTGTGCCGCCGCCGCCGGCTGTCCCCCCTGCTGTCCTTCCTGCTGCTGCTGCTGCTGCTTGCTGACGTCAGCAACCTCAGGTGCCGTAAGCAGCTCAAGGCCTCGCTCTCGGAGCACAAGCCGCAGCCCTGTGAGGCAGGCGCCCCCCGGCTGCTTGGACAGCGCCGGAAGCTGCACCAGCGCACGCGGCTGGCCCAGGCTGGTCCCCCTGACCCGCCTGGCAGGTGCGCTGCCCAAGGTTGTTGTTCCGCCGCTGCTGCCGCTGCCGGCGCTGCCGCTGAACAGCTGGCGGGCTAGCGGCTGGAACGCCGTCACTTGCAAGCTTGCGGTCAGGCCTCCACTGCTGCCACCGCTGCCGCTGCCACCACTGCCGCCGCCGCTGCCGCCGCTGCTGCCGTTGTCCGGCTCACAAAGCACCGCATACTCGACGGCTGCAAACCCGCCGCTGCGTGGGTGCTGGTGCACGGCAGCGAGCGCAAAGCGCTGCTGCCCGCCCGCCGCCGCGCCTGCCGGTGTTGCCGAGGTGGAAGGTTGTGCCGCCTCCCAGGAGAACCCTCCGCCACCACAGCCGTTGCAGCCAGTCTCTACAAACACCAGGCTCCACACATGAGGCTGCACACGCAGCACAACTGGTCCGCAATAGGGCCCACCGCTGGCGCTACTACCGCAGCCGCCGCCCGCTGAAGCTGGTTGGAAGCTGCCTCCCGTGGTGGCAGGGAAGAGGCAGAGTGTGCCGCCGAGGCTCGCCACAACGATGGCTCCGCCCTGCTGGTGCACTGACAGCTGGCGGAAGGGGTCGTCGGGAGGCTCTGGAGGCAGACGCAGCTGCTGTACTGCCACAAACCTGCTTCACAGAGGCAGGGTGCATGCGGGGGGAAGGGGGCCGGTGGGGAGGGTCAGGCGGTGACAGCACGGGGCTTGCTGAAAGCAGAGAGGCCGACGGAAAGAGGGGTGCTGGCGGAGAGAGGGGGTGCTGCGGACTGAGGAGGCTGGGGGAAGGGTGGTGGTGGGTATAGGCCACGCAGTGATAGCAGGAGGTTGTTGGGCACAGGGAGGCCGGAAAGAGAGGGGGTTGCTGGCAGACTGAGGAGGCTGGGCGGCACAACAACCAAGATGGCACTCGTGGGCCTCAGCCTGCCAGCTCGGCCATTCCATGGCTATACCACACGCCCAATGACCATCCTGGCCAATACTTCATCCCCACCTAACCAGGAGCACCGGACGAGGCACACACACGCGCTTACCTGGCATGTGTGGCGTCGTAGCGCAATATAGAGAGGAAGCCAGAGTCTGTCAGCAGCGCCAGGCAGTCCTGTGTGGGACAAGGACGAGGGCAGTGCAGAGGGGTGAGGGGCGCGCAAGAGGAAGGGAGGCGCAGCGGCAGGGCAGGGGCGGTGGCACGGGATAGGGGTGAGGATCCCAGGTTGCAGCAGCGCCAGGCAGCCTTGAGCGAAGGCGGCGGAGGCAAAGAGGGGGAGGAGCAGGGAGAAAATTTGATAGCGGGGAGGTTTGTTAGCGGCATCGGATCGCACAGAGCAAGCTTGATTTGGTCGGCAGGGCGGGGCAGAGATCTGTGGATAGGGCAGGAGCAGGGGTGGGCAGTACAAGGTAGGGGTGCGGCCGCGGCGCCGACCAAGGAGGGAGCGACCCAGCAGCGCCAGGCATTTGTGTGCGAGGGAAGAGGCAGGAGAGAGGTGCATGCGCAGCAGCCAAGGGGCGCCTTGTGCAGTCGCTTAGGCAGAGTTGGGAAATCGTGTGGACGTGTGGACGGGCACGGGAGAAGAGAACGGGGGCGGAGGGGTGCTTGGGTCGGCCGTGGGCGCAGGCGGTGGGGCGGGGCAAGCCGGGGCGTGCTGGTGCAGCGGCTGAACTGCCACGCCTGCCGGAATTGTTGCGTGACAATTATTCACAAATGTGTTGGAGATAAAGAAGAGAGGGACGCACCTGCTGGCCTTGGTCCGCTTTTCCACCGCTGCCGCTGGCGCCGCGGGGCACCACCGCCAGCGCCCGCACTGTGGCGAACAGCGGCTGCTCGCAAACCACCTCGATCTGTCCCTCGCCCTCCTGGCAGCCCTCTGAGGCCACCAGCAGTTGAAGCGTGCCGTCGGTGGCCGCTGCGAACGCGTGCCCTCCCGGCACCAGCTCGCAGCTCGCTACGGCGCAGGCAAACGCCCGCGAAGGCACCGCCACGCGAGCCAGCAGCGATCGCATTGTCGTGATGATGCCGGCCGGGACGCGGGGCGCCGCTCTTGCTGAAGTCCCGCCGCCGCCACGTCAGCCCGGCAGTTGTGCCGCGCTGCCTGTGTGCAGCCTATCGCCTCTGCTGCGCCCCATGATGACTGATTCCACAGTTCACACACAATACGTTTCGACACAACACATCTTATGCAAGGTTATGGGACCCACACGCATATGCAGTCGGGACGTACGCCACCGGCCCTGCCAGCCGCCACAAGGTGCCGCCAAGGGAGGAGGGGACTTCAAACACCCTTCTGTTGTATCTCGCACATCGTCATGATGACATGCAAAAATAGTTTGTGCTGAGGTGATCTCAGTATTGAATGGGTGTCTGTTGGTGAAACGCTGCTTGGAAAGTGCATACAAGGGATGTGAGAGTGCTCTTGTGTGAGAACCGCCCATGACAGGGAGAGGTGGGTGGGTGGGTGGGTGGGGTGGGCTAGCTCCGGGCACACAAAGCATCCATCTCACAAGGTGTGTGGGTGTTCCAAAGCTCGTTTTGCAGGTCTGTGTGTTGCTGTGTCGGTGGCAGTGCTTGGTGGAGCTGAGCATGTGGATGCACCAGGAGTGAGCGCTGTGCCACGCTGTGCCCTGCTGTGACACGCTGTGCCAGCTGGCAGGTAGGCTCACTCAAACGGCAGGCTATCGGCACCCTCAGACCAACCGGGTGGGCAGAGCACATACAGTCATAATGAGGTGGCAAGGATGTCCTTGCCACATCCTGCTTGTCGAGGCAGGAATGCGCGCGCCTCACCACACGGTGCAGGTGAATGCATTCCCTATGCTCAGAAGGAGAAGAAGCAGAAGATTGGGCGTTGGGGAAGCCAACCGGAGTTTAAGCCACGGACACCAGTCAAACGTAATTTACCATGATCTGAGACACGGTGCAGCAGCCTGTCGAATTGCCCGTCAGGCTGGCGCCAGCAAGACGGTGAGTGGGTGCCCGGATGCCAATCAACCAATCAATCAATCAATTACATTTCAAGTCCATGGGAAGCCAGCAACGGTCTCATGGGCAAGCGTGGGGTGAGAGTACGTTATTATGAAGTTTATTACAGGCAGTAGCAAAGGAGAACGCGTGCAAGGCCATTCGAGTTCCACTTGTGCACGCTGGTGCCAGCCGTCACTGCCACTTATGTGGAGGCTCGGTATATGTGGGGCGGATGAGGGGGGAGCCAAGGGGTGAGCGGGGCAGCGGCAGCAGCGGCGGCGGCTGCCTGACTAGCATCGCGAAGCAGGGAAGGTTCAGGCATTCCTTCACTTTGCTCAGTGTGTTTGTACCAGGACAGAACAGTGTGTTCCAGAGTGCACGCACGGCGACATGCTCTTGTCCGCGACGGCGCCCGCCGCGCTGTGAGTTCTGGCTACATTGAAGTCACACGCTTACCTGCACGACTACATTGCTGATCCATGAAGCCCGCTGCGCCAGCAAACCGTAGGGTTTCTCTGCTCCCTCACCTGTTTGCAGCTCTCGCGCTGTTTCGTGCACCAGCAGGGCCACAAAAGGAAACCGAACATCGATCAGGGCATGCCATGCCGGCCGCCGATCACGGCTGCTACTGGCGGCGGCAGCGGTGGCACCCTCAAGTGAGCGCCGCCGCTCTTCTTCAGCCGCATTGCTTTATGTGTGTGTGTGTGTGTGCAGGCCTGCGTCCTACTCTCGGCAGCAGTTCGCAGATTGTTGACCTCACATCGCAGCCTGTCTCTTCGCGACGCGTGCATTAGGCCGAGCTTCTTATGCGCAAGCCTCCCGCTCACCAACCCCACCCGCTTCCCTGCCCCGCCCCGCCCCGCCCCACCCCTGCCGCAGGCGGC
>JTEE01000081.1:541328-554801 GCA_002896455.3 Chlorella sp. ArM0029B | reverse complement strand
GCCCCGCCCCACCCCTGCCGCAGGCGGCAGCAGCGGCAGTGATCAAAGCAGCGTGGGCAGCAGCGGCAGCGCCGCAGACATGCCGGACGCCCCCCCCGACCCGGCCTGGCAGCAGGAGCAAACCAGTGCAATGGTGGCTGCTTGGGAGGCCCTTCCAAAGGCAGAGCGCACCTGGCTGCAGGCGCAAAATGCCGCGCTTGCCATGCAGCCCAGCACCGAAGAGGCAGCGGAGGAGCAGCAGCGGCTGTTGCAGCAGTGTGCCACCGACTGGAACGCCTTCCCACCCGCCAGCCAGTGGCGCACCGCCTGGGCCGACCTGCTGCCGCAGCTTCAGCAAGACATGCTGGATCAGCACGGGGTGTCGACTGTGGAAGAAGTGCTGCCGGCCATTGCTGCAGAGTTCACGTCGCTTCCGGATGACCTGCGGACGGCCACCCTCACACAGCTGCCTCCCCCCGCTGCCCGACTGCTGGTGGCGGCTGCCAATATGAAGGAACAGCTGGCACGGAAGGCGGCATGGGCTGAGCTGGCGCCACACGAGCGGCGCTGGCTAGAGGCACAGGAGGCAGCTGCGGCGGTTCAGCCAGAGTCAGAGGAGGCGGCAGAGCAGCAGCGGCAGCAGCTGCAGCAGCTGGCAGACGAGTGGTATACTCTCCCGCCCGACAGCCGCTGGCGCACTGCCTGGGCAGACCTGATTCCCACCCAGCAGCAGCAGCTGCTGGCGCAGGTGGGGGCAGRCAGCGTGGAAGAGTTTGTGCCGGCCACCGCRGCGGCRYTGGCAGCRGTGCCGCCGGATCAGCAAGCGTCCGTGATGGGYGGCCTGCCTGTCSCACAGCAGCGYGTGATAGCGGCGGCGGCGGGCCTGCATCAGGGGCAGGGAATGCAGCRGGAGYTGGAGCAGCAGCAGGCRGCGTGGGMGGGCATGCRGCCCGACGAGCTGCTGTGGTTGCAGAGCYTGAMCACAGCGCTCTCAGCGCAGCCCAGCACGCAGCAGGAGGCGGAGCAGCAGTCGGCCACTCTTGCRCRSCTGGGRGAGCARTGGAACTCCTTTCCACCTCCCAAGCAGTGGGCCACAGCTTGGGCCAACCTGCTGCCCTCCCAGCAGCGCCAGCTGCTCTCCAAGTATGGCGCCGACGACGCTGCCGCGCTGCTGCCGGCGGCCGCCGCCGCCTATGCTGCCGTGGAGCCCAGCCAGCGAGGCGCCTGGCTCACGCAGCTTCCCGCACCCGAAGCCCAGCTGCTGGTTGCCGCAGCCAATGTGCAGAAGCAAACAGCGGCGGTGCAYRSKGAGCTTGCYGAGCGGGAGGCGGGGTGGSCGGCCCTGGGYGATGAYGAGCGCCAGTGGCTGCARGCGCAGCAAGTGGTGCTGTCTGCCGCCCCGCGGTCGGAGCAGGATGCCGCCCAGCAGGGGCGTGATCTGCAGAACCTCATCGGGCAGTGGAACGCCTGGCCTGCTGACAAGCAGTGGGCCACGGCATGGGCCGACCTGCTTCCCTCCCAGAAGCGGTATGTGCTGGCCAAGTACGGCGTGGATGGGCCCCTGGCACTGCGGGCGGCGGCGGGCAAGCTGTTTGCGGCCCTGCCAGAGGAGGAAAGGAAGAAGAGGCAGGCGGGGCTGCCGCCTTTTGAGGAGCGCATTGTGGTGTCTGCCTCCAACTGGCACCGTGCCCAGCAGCGCTGAACAGAGTGATGTTTTAGTTGCCCTCTCATGCCCCGCTGCACAGTTCCCGCGCTTTGTTCCTGCCTCCAACTGGCACCCTGCCCAGCAGCGCTGCACAGAAACGCTGCTCATCTTGAATGCCTTGCCTTTCTCGGGGTTCATTTGCTTCTCTAATCGTGCCTGTGCCTGTCCAGACTGTACTGCAAGCCAGCCAGCTGCCGTCCCTTCAACCCAGTTATGGCACCATGCCCAGCAGCGCTGAACAGAGTGATGTCACATTTCTTTTTCTAGGCACGCTTGTGCCTGCCCAGATTACAGTGGCCTGTCCTCCCTGCTTCTCTCCCCCTACCCAACCAGACACCCCTTCTGCCTGCCCCACACTTGCTCCACCCTCGATGCCCGCTCATGCCCCGCCGCGGCTGCACAGCCCCCTGCTTTCCTCGTGCCACCTGCTCCTCCCCTGCTTAGCTTGACGCCTGCACGTGGTCCACGCACCCGCACGCCTGCTCCCTGCCCTGCACATTCTGGCGTTTCCCTGCGTGCCCTGCCTTCTTGGCTGCTGTTTGAACATGGCATGCATGCATATGTGTGTGTTTACAAGCTCATTTCACTTTGACTGGGCAATTTGGCCCTGCTGGTGCCAGCCTGGCGGGAAGTTCAACAGGCGCAGTGCGTTCAATCCCTCCATTCTCGAGCTCGACGGATAGTCACCAGCAGCAATGAAGGCATTCACTATGCACATTCACTATGGCAAGATCCCTGCTAGCTGTGACACCGGCTGCGGCGCCAGCACTCGCCCAGCGCAGCGTCTCCACCCGCCAACTGTGGCAGCAACAGGTGCAGAAACTGCTTAGTTGACATGGCAAGCAGATCATGGCACACGGCTTCTGTGGCAGGAAAGTTGTGCACTGCAGTACCCGTCAATGGAACTTGTTGACGACTCAGCAAGTGTGGGAGAGGCCGAGTGCCAGCAGGTGCCCGGCGGGCAGGGCGGCGGCGGCACCGCCCCCCTCATCAGCAGGCGAAGCAGGGGCATGCGGATCAATCGAATCCAGCTGCGCCCGCGCATTGGATCGACCTCGATCACTTTCACAACACACGATCAGTGCTTTCTCGAGCTCCTTGAGAGTGTTCCCGTCAGCATGCTCTCGATGGCGCACATCAGGTGCACACACGGCATACCTGCTGCTCACACGCGTATGTGCTTATCTCGAAAGCCCCTGATGCCCGCTGCGCCATCAAACTGTTGGGTTTTTCTGCGCCCTTACCTGCCTCTGCAGCTCGCCAGCGGCCTCGTGCACCAGCAGGGCCGCAAACGTGCATCAATCCTCGATCCAGGCACCCCATGCCGGCCGCCGATCGCGGCTGCTACTGGCGGTCGCACCTGTGGTAACCTCAAGTGAGCGCCGCCGCCCGTCTCGGACGCTCAGCTGTGTGTGTCTCGGCATTCTGCATGCCTGCTGCCTGCTTCCTTGCATGGTTACAAACCGCTCCCAGACCCGGCAGGCAGGGTGTCACTCTGCGGCCTGCCTCTTTATGGGGCCTGCGTTACCACTAGGCCCGCCTTCTTGGATGCTACGCGCCAGCCTCCCGCTCACCAACCCCACCGTGCGGTGACCCCTCTCCCTGCCCCGCCCCCGGCCCGCAGGTCGAGCGCCCACCCCGCAGCACCCAGCTCCGTCCCAGCGTCGGCGGCGCCAGCCCGTGGCGGCTGCAGTATCAGCATGGGGCGCCAGCGCCAGCGAGCAGTTCAGCGTGGGCAGCGGCGACAGCAGTGGCAGCGCCGGCGGCGCCCCCGACCCGGCCTGGCAGCAGGAGCAAACCGCGGCAATGACGGCGGCTTGGGAGGCCCAGCCACCGGACGTGTACTGCTGGCTGCGGGCGCAGAATGAAGCGCTTTCCCTTACGCCCAGCACCAAAGAGGAAGAGGAGGGGAAGCAGCAGATTCTGCAGCAGTGCGCCGACCTTTGGAACTCCTTTTCCCCAGCCAGCCAGTGGCGCGCTGCCTGGGCCAACCTCCTGCCTCAGCAGCAGCAAGTCACGCTGGAGCAGCACGGGGTGGGGACTGTGGAAGACCTGCTGCCGATCATTGCTGCAGAGCACAGGTCGCTGCCCGATGACTTGCGGGCGGCCACCCTCAAGCAGCTGCCTCCCGCCATTGCACGTCTGCGGGTGGCGGCTGCCAACCTGACAGAACAGCTGGCACGAAAGGCGGCATGGGAGGACTTGGAACCACACGAACGGCAGTGGTTGAAGGATCACGAGGTGGCGGCGGCGGCGGTGGCGGCGGTGGCATTGTGGCCTGATGAGCAGGCAGCAGAGCCGCAGCGGCAGTGGCTGCAGGTTCTGGAAGAAGAGTGGCACGCCTTCCCGCCCGACAGCCGCTGGCGCATTGCCTGGGCGGACCTCGTCCCCGCCCAGCAGCAGCAGCTGCTGGCGCAGGTGGGGGCAGGCAGCGTGGAAGAGTTTGTGCCGGCCACCGCGGCGGCGTTGGAAGCGGTGCCGCCGGATCAGCAAGCGGACGCGATGGGTGGCCTGCCGACCGCACAGCAGCGTGTGATAGCGGCGGCGGCGGGCCTGCAGCATGAACAGCAGTGGTTGGAGCACGAGATTGGGCAGCAGGAGGCGGCCTGGGAGGGGATGCAGCCTGACGAGCTGCTGTGGTTGCAGAGCGTGACCACAGCGCACTCAGCGCAGCCCAGCACGCAGCAGGAGGCAGAGCAGCAGGAGGCCACCCTGGCCCAGCTGGGAGAGCAGTGGAGCGCCTTCCCCCCTTCCAAGAAGTGGGCCACTGCTTGGGCCGCCCTGCTGCCATCCCAGCAGCGCCAGCTGCTTGCCAAGTATGGCGCCGACGACGCTGCCGCGCTGCTGCCGGCGGCCGCTGCCGCCTACGCTGCCGTGGAGCCCAGCCAGCAAGTCACCTGGCTCACGCAGCTGCCTGCCCCCGAAGCCCTGCTGGTACTTGCCGCAGTAGCTGGCGAGGGCGGTGCAAGCAGAGAAGGCCCATCGGAAGGCGGGGTGGGCGGTGCTGGCAAGGGCGATGACGAGCGCTAGTGGCTGCAAGCGCAGCAAGTGGTGCTGGCTGCCGGTTCATGCCCCGCTGCACAGTTCCCGCGCTATCCTCCCTGCCTCCAACTGGCACCGTGCCCAGCAGCGCTGAACAGAAACGCTGCCCATCGTGGGTGCCTTGCCATTCTTGGGTTCCATTCGTCTTTCTAGTTGTGTCTCTGACTGCCCAGACTGTACGGGCAGCCCGCCCTCTGGCCTCCCTTCCAACTGGCTGCCGATTTGAACAGCGTGATGCTTCGGTTGTCCTTTTAAGCATGACTGTGCATGCCCAGACTGTACAGCCAGCCAGCCATCCCTTTCCCCGCCCCCTACCTAGCCCCCTCGCGCACACGCTGCACTGATCCTCTCAGCACAACGCCACTCATGCCCCGCTGTACAGCCCCATTGCTTTCCTCATGCCACCTGCTCCGCTCCTGCTTATGATGCCTGCACATGGCCCACCCACCCGCACGCTTGCCCTTCCCTGCACATTGTATCTCGCGTCACCCACCCTGCTTGCTTTGCCTCCTTGGCTGCTGCCTGAACATGTCATGCACACACATGTGTGTAAGCCTCGTTGCCAAGAGTGTCGAAACTTGGTCGCACCATATGCAAGCAGTTGAATACAGAAGAAAACTTATCGAACATTGGGTCAAAGCATTCAAATGAATTGAATAATGGATGCCGCCCAGCCCGCCACCCCCTGCTGCTCTCACCCAGCGCCGCCCCACCAGTTTCTGGCTCTGCACCAAGCCGCCCCTGAGCGCCCCAAGCTGCCCCTGCACCGCCCCACACCCCATACCCAATGCTGTCCTGGCTCGGCTACTTGTGGTTGCGACCCGCCTCACAGCGCTAGCGGCAACCCTGGCCAGGCCGCACATATTTGCCGCTATCAAAGAGCACGCCACTGCCAGGACCCTGGTCACGTGACCGACCCGGTCAGCGAGGCAGCAGCCCTGCAGCGCAGCATCCAGCCTGCACACCACCCGCACGCTGGCGGGCCGGGTGGTGAATTCATCAGCACCATTCAATAGCCTCGTGTTCCTTAATGTGGGACTGGGCCATGACCGTACTCGGTCTGACTCTTGGCCTTGTGTGAGAGCTACAAAGTGCGGCCGGCGGGTGTGGTTGTAGGCATTGGATGAGATGTGGCAAGGTGCCAGCAGTGGCAACGGCTGCGGCGCCAGCATGTGCCCAGCACCGCATCTGTGCTGGGCACCGCATCTGCAAACTGACCACGGCGCCGGCAACTGTGGCAGCCACAGGGCAGCAACAGCGTAGGTTGATATGCAAACATAGCAGGACATGGCTTGTGTGACAGGAATTTGTGCACTGGCACTGCCCGTCATTAAAACTTGTTGAAAACTCGGTAAACGTGGGCCCACAGGGCCCGGGGGCAAATGTGGGCGGCCGGCGGGGGTGGGCGAGGCGGCCGCAGCGGCGACGGCGGCTGCCCTGAATAGCACACGAAGCAGGGGCATGCGGTTGCAACACAAGATTACCACGCGGTCCTTCAACCTTAATCAGCTTGGTAATCCACCAAGACCGTGCTCCAGAGCCGAGAGTGCGCGCGGAGCCAACATGCTCGTGTCAACAACGGCGCACCTCAGGTACACACACGGCCACCTTGCTAGTCGCGCGCTCACGAAGTAGTGCGTTGCTCCTGACGCCCGGTGCGCCAGCAAACTGTAGGGGTTTCTCTGCGCCCTCCATCCTGTGCAGTACTTGCGAGTCCGCGTGCGCCAGCAGGGCCACAAACGTGCAACAACTCTCGATCAGGGCACGCAACGACCGCCGCCGAGCCACCCGGTTGCCGCTGGCGGCGGCAGCGGTGGCAGCCTCAAGTGAGCGGGCGCCGCCGCTGTCTCGGTAGCGTCAGCTGTGTGGTTTCACGGGTTTCTGCATGCAAGCTTCTTGCTTCCTTGAATATTCACCTAGTTCACTCAGACACAGCAGCAGGGTGGCATGCTGCAGTCTGCTTCTCGGCACTTGCGCTCGCCCAGCCTTCTTGCTCTAGCTCACCAGCCTCGCGCTCACCACCACCCCCTATCCGTCTCCCTGAACTCTACAGGTCTGGCGCGCCTCCCGCAGCACCCAGCTCCGCCGCAGCGTCAACGGCGCCAGCCCGTGGCGGCATCAGCATCAAAAGGGGGCGACAGCGGCAGCACGGGCGGCAGCGGCAGCGCCGCCTCCCCAGGTGGTCCCCACGGCCCGGCATGGCTGCGGGAGCAAGACATGGCACGGCGGGCCGCCTGGGAGGAGCTGGCACCGGAAGAGCGCACCTGGCTGCAGGCGCAGAATGCGGCGCTGGCCATGCAGCCGGCCACCAAAGAGGCAGCAAAGGAGCAGCAGCGGCTGTTACACCAGTGTGACGACGACTGGAACAACTTCCCCCCCGCCAGCCAGTGGCGCACTGCCTGGGCCGACCTGCTGCCTCAGCAGCAGCGAGAGCAGCTGGAGCAGCATGGGGTGTCCAGTTGGAAGGAGCTGCTGCCGGCAATCTGTGCAGAGCACACGTCGCTGCCAAAGGATCTGAGGGGCCCCGCCCTTCAGCAGCTGCCTCCCCCGGCTGCTCGCCTGCGCATCGCGGCTGTCAAGAATGCAGCGCTGTATGCCTTTCGCGGACAACGGCTGGCACGGAAGGCGGCATGGGCATCCCTGGCTCCAGACGAGCGGCGCTGGCTTGAGGCACAGGAGGCGGCAGCGGCGGCGAAGGCGGATTCGGAGAAGGCGGCGGAGCAGCAGCGGCAGCAGCTGCAGCAGCTGGAAGAGGAGTGGCACGCCTTCGCGCCCGACAGCCGCTGGCGCACGGCCTGGGCAGACCTGATCCCCGCCCAGCAGCAGCAGCTGCTGGCGCAGGTGGGGGCAGGCAGCATGGAAGAGTTTGTGCCGGCCCTGGCAGCGTTGCCGACAGATCAGCAAGCGTCCATGATGGGGGGGCTGACTGTGCCGCAGCAGCGCGTGCTTGCGGCAGCAGCGGGCCTGCAGCAGGCAGCAGGGGAGGGCATGCAGCCTGACCAGCTGCTGTGGCTGCAGAGCCTGACCACAGCGCGCTCAGCGCAGCCCGCCACGCAGCAGGTGAACGAGCAGGCGGCCGCCATTGCGGCGCAGCTGGACGACCAGTGGAACGCACTGCCCGCCGACAAGCAGTGGGCCACAGCCTGGGCCACCCTGCCGCCCTCCCAGCAGCGCCAGCTGCTTGCCAAGTATGGCGCCAACGACGCCGACGCGCTGCTGCCGGCGGCGGCGGCAGCCCTTGCCGGCGTGGAGCCCAGCCAGCGCAGCGCTTGGCTCACGCAGCTGCCCGCCCCCGAAGCTCAGCTGCTGGTTGCCGCAGCCAAGGTGCAGAAGAAGGCGGTGGCGCTGCAAGCAGAGCAGGCCCAGCGGGAGGCGGGGTGGGCGGCCCTGGGTGAGGACGAGCGCCAGTGGCTGCAGGCGCAGGCAGCGGTGGTGGCTGCCGCCCGGCGATCGGGGATGTTCCCAGATCCGCAGGGGCTTGCGCCTCCAAACTTCGAAAAGGGGGACCCTGCTCACCTCATTGAGATGCTCTTGGACTTTGGCGAGCTCCTTGAGCAGTGGAAAGCCTGGCCCGCCGACAAGCAGTGGGCCACCGCATGGGCCGACCTGCTGCCCTCCCAGCAGCGCCAGCTTCTGGCCAAGTACGGGGAGGACGGGCCCCTGTCGCTGCGCGATGAGCTGGGCAAGCGGTTTGGCGCCTTTTCTAAGAAGGAAAGCAAGAAGGCGCTGGCGGGGCTGCCGCCTTGGGAGGCGCAGGTTATGGTGGCGGCTGCCAACTGGCACCGTGCCCAGCAGCGCTGAACAGAGTGATGCTTTAGTTGTCTTTCGTGGCATGCCTGTGCCTGCCCAGACTGTAAAGCCAGCCAGCCAGCCACCACCTGATCACCTGTCACGCAACCCAGTTAGGCACCCTCCCGCCTGCGCTGCACTTGCTCCGCACATGCTGCCCTCTCATGCCCCGCTGCACAGCCCGCGTGCTTTCCTCCTACCTCCAACTGGCACCGTTCCAAGCAGTGCTGGACAGAAGCATGTGGGGTGCCTCACCTTTCTTGGCGTTCTAGTCATGTCTGTGCCTGTCCAGACTGTACTGCCAGCCAGCCGTTTGGCCTCCCTCCAACTGCAACAGTTTCTGCGCCCAGCAGCGCTGTACACAGCGATGTTTCATTTGCCTTTCCAGGCGTGCCAGAGCCTTCCCAGACTGCACTGCCAGCCAGGCCGCCGCCCTCTTCCCACTGCCTACTTAGACACTCCCCGCCTGGGCTTCACTTGCAATTGCTCCATACAAAATGCCCACTCAGGCTCAAGCCCCGCTGCACAGCCTCCGTGCTTTCCTTGTGCCACCCGCTCCGCCGTTGTTTAGTTCAATGCCTGCACATGCCCTCCTTCTCATCTGCTCCTGGCCTTGCACATCGTGGCCCCCTCCGCCCCCGATGCCCGCTCGTGCCCCGCTGCACAGACCCCGTGCGTTCCTCGTGCCACCTGCTCCGCCCCTGCTTAGCTTGACGCCTGCACGTGGTCCTCCCACCCTCGTGCCTGCTCCCTGCCCTGCACATCGTATCTCTCGTCACCCTCCCTGCCTGCTGTGCCACTTTGAGTGCCGCCTGAAACACGGCATGCATACATATGTGTGTGTAAGCCTTGGTAGCAAGAGTGCCAAGAAGTGGTCAAACCATATACATACAGAAGAATACAGGATACAGCAGGTGAAGTAGGGTAAAAGCATTCAGTTGAGTTATTTGAGAGCTCGTTGGCTAGCGAGGGTAAATAAGTAGCTGGACCGTTTGGCCTTACTCGTCCGAAGGTATGCGGTTCGAACCCCGCAGCAGACTCGCGGGCGGGACCGTTTCAGCAGCCTCCTCCAGGGGTGACCTGTGGTCTCCGGGGTCCCCGTGGTTGTAGAGCGGTTCTGATCAATGGCTGGTTGGGATTCTTGTGAGGTCTTGCCCCCGGTCGGAAAGGTGGACAATCGGCCCAGTAACTTGGGCAAGCCCGTGCCACAGGGAGAGTGGTCGCGCGTATTCAATGGTAGCTCACCGTGCTCCAAGCGTCAAGTCGGTGTCGTTTCCTCAACTCCACGCCTTAGGGTGTATCCTTTCCTTTTTTTGAGTTATTTGAGAGGCCGCCCCGGCCCGCCAACCCCTGCTGCTCTCTCCCTGCGCTGCCCCATCTGGCTCTGCCCCAAGCCGCCCCAAGCCGCCCCAAGCCGCCCTGAACCGCCCTGCCCCCCCTGCACCCACTCCTGCCGTGCCTCGGCTACTTGTGGTCCCCCAGGATCCGCCTCACAGCGGCGACCCGGGCCAGCCCATACATATTTGCCGCTATCAAGGAGCACGCAATTGCCAGGGTGACCGACCCGGCCAGCGTGGCCAGCGCGCTACGGCAGCAGCCCTGCAGCGCAGCATCCAGCCTGCACACCGCACCGCACACGCCCGTTGCACTGCGCCTCACAACCTGAGCCGCTCTGAGCTTGAGAGGCATGGATCTGGGGCTGCACGGGCTGCCGGGCTGCTCCTCGATTCCCACTGCCTCTGCCCCTGCCCCTGCTGCCGCTGCTGCTGCTGCTGGCGGCAGCGGGGCCGGCGCTGTGCAGCCAGCCACCAGCACGGGCAGCAGCACGCCAATCACGCCCTGCACCCAGTTGAGGGTGGCCACGCACTGCAGCTGGCGCAGCTGGGGGCCTGCAGGGGGGAAGCATGCCATTCACATAAGCGTCGCAGAGAGGCTGGTGTGGACAGGGAGCACACACACTGCATGACCTGCTTTCTGGCCTCTGTGCGTTCTGCTAACAACTCGGCCACTACTGTGTGGATCAGTGCTGTGAATCACTTGTTTAGTATGTCTTCAGTAACAATCGCAAAGAAGCCAGGTCGAGTCATTTAAACCCCCGGCCCATCACCTCACCTGGAAGCCCCTTCAGTGGCGGCGCCGGAGCCAGCGCCGCCACCAGCGGCGCCCACGCTTCGAGCACCCTCCACAGCGCCCGCATGCGGCGCCGCATGAGCGGGTGTGTCAGCAGCTGGGTGGCGCAGAAGGCGGGGTTGTCGGCTGTGACCGCCATCAGAGCTGCCTGCTGCACCAGCACCGCCAGCGGTGGCTGGATGAGGCATGAACCGATGAGGGACATCGGAAGAAGGCGGGTGCCTGGTGGGAGGGAGGGAGAGGGGGGCATGAGGTGAGGTGAGCACAAAACACGGCGCTGGTTTCAGGACAATCGGTTCAACCGATAGAAGTTCTGGGCAAGCTCCATGCAGCAGCTGCAGGCTAGCTTCCTACCCGTGTAGCGCTGTTTGCACACCACTGCTCTTGCCATCCATGCCAGCAGGCACTGCAACCTCCGAGGCTGACCGCAGCGTGAGCAGCAGCAGGTGGCCTGGCAAACACGCAGTTGTCGTATTTGCAAAAAAAACCACCTGGCAGTGCTGACCTGTCACGAGGCGCAGCCAGTCCCGCAGGGCACCCCTGCCGCCTTCCGTGGCCGGCCTGGCCAGCAGCACCGCATCTCCGCTCTGTGGGGTGAGGGAGATTTTCTTTGGACGGACTGCTTGTGCCAGGGAGCATTGGAAGCAAAGCACATGGAGGGGAGTGGAGGCAGGCATGTGCAGCAAGTGCCTGCCCAACTTCCAACACCCTGCTTTCCTTTTGGAAACGCCTAGGAGCACAGCAGCAGCCCCTGCCCTTTGCTGCCTCCCTGCCCTCACCTGCGCCCCGCGCTGGCTGGGCACTGTGGCAATCGCCAGCCTCAGAGCACTGATGAGCAGCACCCTGCAGGGAATTACATATATGTGTGGTAGGCGGCTGTGGAATCGACAGCTGCCTGGGATGGCGGGGCAGCTGCAGGGCAGTACGGGCACAGTACAGCCGGACGCAAGGCTAAAGGCAGCCTGCGTAGGTCTGGGTGGAAAATGCTGCCTCAACACATTGTATCCTCAACACAATGCTGGATAGAAATGAAGCCTCAACATAGCGACAGCGCATCCCGGCGCACAAACCTGTATTTGAGCCAGGCACGTGGCGGTAGGCGGGTGGCAGCCAGCAGGCAGACGCAGCGCAGGACGAGCAAGAGGGCCTGATGCAGGTGCTGGTGTGGCGTGAGGGTGGTAGCAGAGCGGCAGTACAGCGCCAGCTGTAGCAGCACACTGAAAAGTGTCACCGCCTGCTCCACCCGGCGCATCAGCCTCATCCGCAGCTGGAGTTCGCATGCCGCCGGCGGGACGGTGCCGCCGCTGACGAGGCGGGGCAGCGCTGCCAGAGGCGCCAGAGGCGGTCCGCTCCCCACCGCGGGCGCCAGCGGGGGATCTCGGCCCAGGTACATGACCGCCTGCCTCTCTGCGGATGCGGGCGACTCCGTGCCGGCCGGAGGGTGGGTTTCAGGGGGCAGCCGCTGTCGCCGCTCCCGCCCGGGAGCTTGATTGCAACATAAATCGCGCAGCGCCCGCAGAGCCGTCCAAGGCGAGTGACAAGGACAAGCCAGCTGGCGCAGCAGATTTTTGAGCGGCGTGCCCATCAAGCCAGAAGGCGCCAAGCCACTACATAAGCCTGCACTCGTGGCTGACCACGACTTTGCTCTCATGCTTACAGATGGTTGAGCCAGAGCATACAGAACATACATCAGCGCTTCACACAAGGCTGGGTGCCGCCTGGGCCCTGGTACCGCATGTCGCCCTGGGCCGCTCGCCGCTCACAGACCCAAATCATGGTTGCACCCGGCCCACCGACCCACAATAAAACGCCGCTACCCCACCCCTGCACTTGCTGTCGCTAAGCCTGCTTCTCGTTCAGCACACGCCGCACAGCCGCTGCCCTGGCCAGGCCATACAGATTCGCTGCAATCAGGCAGCAGGCCAGGGCAAGGGTGCTGGCTGCTCTGGCAGAAGCTAGGGCGCTCTGGCAGCAGGCCTGCAGGGCAGCATCCAGCCTGCCCGCCGTGCCGCCCACAGCCGCTGCAGCACGCCTCACAAACCGCGCTGCCTTTGATGCCGGCGGCCTTGCCGCTGCCACATCCGCTGCCTGCTGCTGCTCTGTCCGTGGCAGATCTGGCAGGGGTCCCGGTGCGGTGCAGCCGGCCACCAGCACCGGCAGCAGCACGCCCAGCACCCCCTGCAGCCAGTTGAGGGTGGCCACGCACTGCAGCTGGCGCAGATGGGGGCCTGCAGGGGGCGGGGAGGAGGCGGGAGGGTGACATGGTGGAGAGTTGTGACAGTCTGGGGGAGGTGGCGCGCCAGAGAAGCATTGCATCGCCGCAGCTACAAGTGGTACAAGGTTTTACTGAACAGCGGCCTGCATTCATCAATACTTGCACCGTGGCGGTGAAACCTCTGTGGGCTGCAAGTCCCGCACCCACCTCTAGCACTGTTGTGGCATCAAGCCCCAAACCCACACCCACACTTGGCCATCCCCACCTCCCACCCCGACTCACGAGACAGGTCGCCCAAAGCAGGCGCCGGCGCCAGCGGCGCCACCAGCGGCGCCCACGCTTCGAGCGCTGCCCACAGCGCCCGGATGCGGCGCCGCATGATCGGGTGTGTCAGCAGCTGTGTGGCGCAGAAGGCGGGGTTGTCGGCTGTGACCGCCATCAGAGCCTCCTGCTGCACCAGCACCGCCAGCGGGGGCTGAATAAGGGTTGAGCCGATGAGGGACATAGGAAGCAGGCGGGTGCCTGGCAGCGGGGGGGAGGGAGGCGGGCACGGGGGCACGGCTTGTGGTGAGTACAGCCCGAGGGAGAGGGGAGAGGGCCGTGGGAAGCAGGC